>VXAX01008062.1:116039-304550 GCA_013399835.1 Leptocoma aspasia
GAGAGATTTTGGGGCTGAGTTGTGTATAAAGAAAAAAAAAAAAAAAAAAAAACCCTGTGATATACAGTTCTGAAAAAAAGTAAATATTATAGGCTCTCAATCTCTCACCTCCACCATTTCTGACTGTTCATTGACTACCATAAATTAATATGACTTGATATATTGTAAGGGCTGGAGACATTTTATGAGCTTCTGAAATCTTTTCCAACAGGAAATGTGAAGCATCACTTACAGTTCAAGGGGTTTTTTTTGTTTGATTCATTTGGAAATGAACCACATGCGGAAAATATTTCATTTAAATCAAAACTAAGAATACCAAGTTGGTCAGCATCCTTGAGAACTGGACATATTTAGTGATTCAAGTACATACTTCTACAGACCCTTTCTATGGTAAAAGAAAGAAGAAAAATACTACTCTATCACTAGCTCTTAGAGTCTGTTACTTCCCAAGTTCCCACTGATTTATGCTCTCCAGGTACTTTTTGTAATGAGTTTTGCTTCTTAAATTCACAGTCTGACTTTGTCTAACAAAAAAAAAATTAAAAAAGAAAATAAGAAAAAATAATAGAACCCCCTCCCTGCAAAAAAGGAAAAAAACCCCAAATTTTGAAAGAAACCACATTGTATGCAAAATACAGTCCAGAAAATTATATTAAATCACATTAAATAAAAGTCTTGCCAAAAAGCTCTAACTTCTGTAATAAGTGATATAATAATTTTAACAAATTTTTGCTGTTCAGGGGAAATACTGACTTTGTATGTCCATACTTGTCTTGGGATGACAGTTTAATTAATACATTTGATATTCCAATAGAAATGGTCCCTCTTACTTCAGGACCTGCTGTCTCAGGTTTACTCATTAAAGATTAACCAAGGTCCTAGGGGTAACTTTAGGAATACCTACCAATATTTATTTCAGGAAATGTGCTCCCTCCACAGCTGGTGGGCTAACCAAACACCATGCACCATATTCCTAGCTGGAATGGCCAAATAAAAGTGATCCCAGAACAATGATAAGAATGATGGGTGGCAGAAAAAAAGAGGGGGAAGAAAGTTCATGCAGAAGCCTTGCAAAGTAAATTTTAATTTGGATCCAGTTCATCACACCTAAAATTTGTGTTTTAATATTAAACCTGTTGTATTTAGTATGTGCAGATGTGATCCGGGTCAATTAGCATATCAGAAATATCCAAATTAAAAACAAAACAAACAAAAATAAAAAGCCCACCCACAAACAAGGATACATAGAGGCATTTGTACCTGTGAGGGTCAGTATGTATAAATAGCACCTCCCTGAAGACTTCTCTTCAAGAAGTAAGACAAGGAAAATCATTACATAATTGGGTTTTGGGGAAGGATTCCTTCCCAGAGTCCTGTTTTTAACCTCCAGGGAGGCCACTTTAGAGAGAACCAAAAGCCAGAGGCTCCTCACATGTATCCAGCAGCCTGTACGAGCTGCTTTAGGGACCAGCTTCAGGCTGGTTGTGCTCCAGGAGCCTCATGACATGAATGTGTGCCAACCCACCACCACCACCCCATTGGCACCTTGAAGCAAGACAAAGGATTGTAAGAGAAAGAAAGAGATGTTTTCAGTCATCTGGAAAATGTGTCCTCCAGAAGAGGGTGAAGAACAGAATGTGTGAGTGCCAGGCTACCCAACTGCACTTGCTGTAGACTAGTACAGTAGCATGTCTCCACATTTCATGAATAATAAATTCCGATATTAAAGGAAGGGATCACTAGAGAGACTAGATTGAAGGAAAGCTCAAGTTAAACAATGAGAAATTCACCTAATACTTGCATTTTCCAACTGAAGCCCAGAGTTTTGCATCTCTAGGCAGAAAGAACAAATTGACCTCTTCACAGAAGTGGTGCACTGAAGATGTTTAATAAATTGCTTCAGAAGCAGAATCAGTTCTGAACTTAACACAGGTGTCTCAGGGAGGGAAAAGGCACATAAAAGCACTGTACAAACTGCTGACAGCACTAGCTATGTGAGAGACAATCAAGGTACTTAACGTTTTAAAATACATGCCCTGCATAATAACCAACACTTCCAGAAGCCTCTGTCACTCTTCCAAGCACTGAATTAAGAGAAGTGTCGCTGTACCAGGATCATAAAAGATATCCTTTAAGTCTCTTGCATAAATGCATGCGTCCTGAGATGGAGAAATGTGAACTTATATTCTTCATGTATCCAGGGGTCATTTTCCCCCTAAGAAGTTGAGGGGAAAGGGAGAACAGGGCACCACACCATTGATTTTCTACAAACACATTTAACCTTTAGCAGCTGCTGTCAGCATTTCCAGTACTAATACCAACAGTGAACAAAGTAACTGGAGGAGTGCAGAGAGCTGGCTACAGAGGTGAGGCTTAGGAAATCAGAGATTCCTCTCTCAGCCCAGGGTGAATTGCTTTAATGGCCATACTGGAGAGGGTATGGATGCAGAAGAGAATGGGGGAGGAGAGATGGGGAGGTGTCTCCACAAGTTCAGGCAATATTTCCTGCAAAAATATTTCCTGCAATATTTCCTGCAAAAGTAACAAGAACCTGCTCAGTAATTTCCCTGAGCCATTGCATCTGAGTCAACTAATAATACTCACACCTAAAATGTGTGTGAACCTTCTTGTGAACATTTCCCTCAATGAGTGCTGTACAGCATCAAAGAAACAGGTGATGGGGGCTTCCACTCCCCACTTTCCAGGCCTGGCGAAGGCTGATGGAAGCAGGGTGACAGGAGTTTTGCAAGAGGCAGTAGTTGAAAAGGCTGATAATAGCTTCTGTAGCCCTTCATTTCTAGGTTACTAGGTCGAATGCAGAAGCACACAAAAGTCAGCTTCATCTCCCTCGCAGGCACACATGAAGGGAAGCAGTGCTTTCAGCCTAGCTCCTCCCAAGCCACTGCTTGTTCCCGTTGTGAGCCCAGGCTGACTCCCTCTGGGACAGTCTCCCTGGGAACAAAAAACAGCAAATCAGCATATAGCTGGTACTGCTTCCTGATACCTAAGAGACTGATTTATGTTAGGCAGGTGATGTGTCCTCATCCCAGTAAATTACCATTTACTGTCTTTAATTCTTGACCAGCTTACCCACACTCAGACCATTAATGTCCCTCCACCAGGCATACTTCACACACCCCGCTGCTGCAGCTGCTCTCTGCGAATGCAAACCAAGTGAGCAGCAGCACGGAGTCTCCCTGTGTCCCACACAAACTCAGGCTCCTCAGCAAAGCACATCCATGTTCAGTCCTAAAGCAAATTTAGCACCCCACTGTCATAGCCCAGGGATGGGCAAGGGCTGAGCCCCCCCAGCAGAGCACCCATCCAGAGCACTTGTTCCCCTCTCACTTGGCGGCGGGGGCTGAGCCCTGGTATCGTAGAGTTCAGACTGAGTTTTCTAAAATGTACTGGTTGCTATTTTTTTTTTGTTGCTATTACCTCCTCCAACACAGTTTGGGCTTGCAATATTAAGACAGCTTGGGTTTACATACAGAGGGACTACAAATAGCTTTCCTGCTAAATAAGTGGTGAAAACACATCATTCGACGGTGCTGCGTGGCTCACAGGATTTATGGTCTCGCGTTTGGGATGAACAGTGCAGTTCTTTTGTGCTGTTTCCATTATGAATAATGCGGCCACGCTAAGCTCACACTAATAAAACCTGAATGTATCACTGCATTGTTTGGCACTCCGTATAGGAGAAACCCATCCATTAGTGAGGCGGGCACTGAAAACTCTTTGTGACAGGAGCAGCACAGAGACAGCTTCACAGCAGCTATTCAGAGCCACTTTACAGCTTCCTGAGCAGAGCCCAGGCTGGGCTGCATGCCAGCAGCGTGGAAAATGGCTGGCAGAGGCTGTGGCCACTGATTTGTAGTCATGTGAATCCCCAGGGGAAAAGGGAGCAGGTACTGAGAGCACCTGTCAGAGGGTGCTTGCTGCATGTCACTGCCCATCTCTGACATTTGCTTCAGCTCACCTCTTGATGATTCCTCTGACAAAGCAAAATGACTAAGACTGCAAACTGGACAATCACCCCTGCGCTTCAGCTGCTACACAACTATTGGCGGCCACCAGAGTCTGCAGAAATGTTCCAAATGTTCCAAAGAAAGCAAAGCAGGCAGCCACACCGGTGAGAGGGACAGTGCAGGCTGCTGAGGCAGTGTGCTCAGAGGGGTGTTCCCCTCTCTCAGGGAAGGCGTGAAGGCACCACAGACTTTCTGCTGTCACCAGCCCATGGCTGCAGGGGCAGAGCCAATGACCACAAAAGGTATGACTGCACACCCATGTCAGAGGTGAAACCAAAAGCAGTAAGAGCACATACTAGCAACAGTACAGCACACTACTTCACAGCCAGCACCCTCCAGCCTTCCTTGATAATGGCTGAGATACGCTGCTTCCTGCATGTCCCATCACTAGGCTGGCCACCCTCCTTTGTCCTGCTCCAAACCACTTTCATTTTATGCATCCTTTAACACTGGGGAGTTACCCAAGAATGTACTAACACCATCCCTTACATTTCTTCTTTATGAAGCTCCTAACAAAGGTCTCCCTAAGCTGAACTGCCTTCCTTTAAAGAAACTCGTGACTTTGCTACTGGATTTGCCTTTCCTCCAAGCAGTGGTATTTAACCATGCAAAACAGCCCCAAGTTCACCCTACTGCCATGGCACAAAGAGAGCCTCTGATGAGAAAGTTTAAATTTAACATCTTTCAGCAGATGACAAACCTTGGCCTGCCTGAAGCCTTTGAAAGGCCAAAATGCATTGCAAATTAAAGTTCAAGGAGCTTAAAAGAAAACTATTTTAGCTTTAGGCTTTCAACCAAGCAAAAAAGAGTTAAAATTGTATTTCAAACAGCAGTTCCATCATTTACTTTCCCAGTATTAATGAATGCCTCCTGCACATTTACCCAGATAAGGCTGTGATTCATGTAGCAGGCATACCCCAGAAACTTAAAAGGTCAAAAAGATGGCAACAAAGCATTCTGTTAATATTACCTAGAATCCACTCTGCTCCTTTGGCTATTTTAGTATCAGTAAATAACTCTCTACGTTTTCTGACCTAAGCAGTTCCATTTGAGAAGCTTCCCAGGCTAGATGTTTCTAAAATGTTACCAAATGATTAAACACAAATCCTCAAGTGAAGAGAGCAGGTTTTATTAAATATCCCAGAGCAGTGCTGTCTGCCCACACTTATGCCCATGTCTGGCTGCTGGCTGATAAACGCCTTGGCTTTAAGATATTACTTATTAGCATGCCTGTATATTTCCACCTCACACAGTCACCCAAGGGTGATTGCTATCTGTTAATTGAATTCCGTGCCAGCAACTGTGTCTTTGTGTGCCTGCCATTATAATTTCAAGGATTGTGACTTCATTTCCTATTTACAAGTTGCAGTGATGAAAAAGTGTATTTATTCATATATAAATAAGCTCAACATTTTTGTAGCTCTATGGCAGGAGGTGGGTGGCAGTCACATGTGAAATGCATAGGCGTGTCCTGTTTTTTCCTTCCTTTTTCTCTTTCTTTTTAAAGGCACTCTGCTTTCCACCTGAAACAGAGCTGGTGTGATGGACTATATCTCCAGTGATAGTAGAAGAGGTCAGGGGAATAGAATGAGAGAGAGTCTTAAGTTTAGAGCCAGTAGACTTGTACAGCCTGAGACTCTAGAATTGCTTGGGTTGGTGCCTTCCAAGCAGTGGACTCTGGTGCAGCCTTACTGCAGTAATGATTGGCACACCTAACATATTTTCATCAAGCACCATTGCCTTCATCAGAGTGGTTTATGCAATGTTTCACCCACTGTTTTAGATGTGAAAATGGGATGTGTACCTTGCTTGGCTCTCCCAAGACTGCTCTGTGAGATTGAGGTGGGAGTAGGAGGAGAAGGAAGCCAGCAGAAGAGACAGAACCCCAGCAACCTTTCAGTGAAGACTTGTTGGTCTGAGTTCTGGCCCCGGATTTTAGCAGCAGGAGCCTATGCCTCAGATAGCTTTTGCTGGCCTCCAGAAAGGAGCTGAAGCTTTTGAGAAGACATTGGTCCTTTTGAGTTTGGACAAGCCTGCTTCAGCAATAAAAGGAACTCCTGAGCCACCAACCACAACTGGCTGCTGCTGCAGAAAAACATGGTCCATAATCCCTTTCATAAACACACTGAGATCCATTTCATAATCCCTCTTGGCTTTCTTGCCTCTCAATATGTCTGTAGGAAAGTTGTTCAAAAATCCCAGTCCCTGGAAGGTCAGAAAGCTGATTTCTCTATTAAGATCTTCAACATGTGGCTAGTAGAAAATTAAATGTAAAAAAGCTTGGAAGGTGTTGTAGTCACCTCAGGCTAAGGGTCTCTGGAAAACCAGGGTGGTCTCTTTTTGCCCAACCAATTAATGTTTGACAGAAGAAGCAGTCAAGCCTACAGCCAAACAAGGCCTTGTTGCAGTGCACTGTATGGAGGTGGATTTCTTACTACCCACGTTACACTTGTGAGCACGCCTGCTGTGAGCACTCCTATTTCCAAATGTCTCCAAAGAGAGCAAGCGAGTAATGAATCAAAGAATCCTGATCCATTATGTCAGACACTAGCCAAACACTGTTTATTTAGTATGAAATGCTATGAAAGCATTTATTTTTAATAAAACTCTTAACATTTCCTGATACTTGTCTACATGAGTCTCCTTCATCACTGTTTTGCTTTACCTTTTTCCATAATCAGAATGTAGTGAGACACATGTCAATTACTATAAATACCCAGGAAGTTACAAAATGTTTTTTGAACTGGAAATAAAAGATTTGGGATCAGATTCATTTAATCATCCTGAGAAATCCTTATTCAAATGATATTACTGTAGTCCAACCTGTCTTCAGTTTAAGGTAACTTCTATTTAGTCTGGCTTTAATTAGTACATTATCAATATGCAGGATGCATATTGCTATAAATTAGCTTTAGGAAATTTTAACTGTAGGCAATTGTATACATCATATTCATCACTGATTCAGGTAACGCTAAAAAAACTGGCTTCAAGTATCTTCTTTTTGTGCTATAAATTGTATTATTTAAAAAATGAAATACAGCTACTGTTTTCAGAGTAACTTCTAAGGACAAATTGTTTGCAGTGTAGTAGATGGAACAAAAGTTGCCATCTATTATTAAGATCACTCAATAATTTTTAGATTTATTTTGGCTGCTTATAACTTGGGAAAACTTTATCCACTTAAAAAGATTTTTTTTTTAGATTGGATGTCATCCTCATAGTAGTTATAAATTCAGTTGAAATTAAGTTTCTGAAATTTTCTTGTTTTCTTAAAATATAGGAAAGCCCTGTGTATGCAGAAGGGCCGATAAACACATAACTGTTAAAACCCAAACTTATTGAAGCCTTCTAATAATCAAGTTGGTCAATGTCAGAATTAACAGGATTGAAATGTTCCAAGGGCATTGTGCAGGGGATTTGATAATATTTAACTCATGAATAGTAAATATAAATAATATATGCTCTGAAACCAAAAGAAATTAAATCAAGCCTACATTGAAACAACCAGCAGTGAGAAGACCTTTCTTCAGATTTTGAATTGCTCACATTTTTTACTGTCAAAAATATCATCAACAAACAAAATGTTCCTTTTTGAAGTATTTCAATTCCAACAAAGCACCATTTCCTGGTGGAAGATATTCTGGTCAGGAAAACCCTTTAACACAATTACTTCAGGCTGTCTATGAGAACACAGTGCTCTTTCAAATGTCTCAAATGCAAAATTAGTCCTGCTTGGTGTATGGCTCCAGCCGGAGAGGTGAATTAGTACAGGGCGTTCTCTTTCTGCAAGCTCTTGCTGTTGGACTGGGAAAATCAGAAACATGCTCACTGAGCCAGGTCAGTTGCTTAGGTGACCAAATCCAGGAAAAAGTCCTTGCCTGGGAAACATTATAAACTTGCCTTGGTCTGATCCCGAGGCTTGGCTGGAGCCGTGGTCAGAGCCTTGGCCTGTGACACAGCGTGGGACACATGCACCCATCACAGCTGAAGGCAGCTGGGGGACAACTGGAGCATGGCTAGTGAAGGCCATGGTAAAAGGGACATGTGCATAATTGGGGGTTGAGATAGGATTGCACCTTACCTCTGATGCTCCATAAATTTGAGTGCTTGCCTTTGCAAGGCTAATATTTTTTGAATCTGTTATTTTTGTTGTATAACTGTATATAGTACATAATTACTCATAATACATTACTGCACATGCGACTCTGCAGACAATGTTTAGACATTAAATCTTAGCTCAGTGATTGAATAGAGGGTACAGTAAAAATAAATATCCATGTATTTTGTAAATATTTGCATAATGAGCTATTTAAATGCAAGAGATTCTAACATATGTAAACAATTGGAAATACTCTCTGTGTGTAAGTCTAAACTGGACGTAAAAATATACACAACCTCCTTTAAAATCATATGATTTAGTAGTCAGACATAGCATATTTTTAAGGCTTTATATATAACTATTGCAGGTTGTAAATACCCATTGTATTAAAAACACGTTGCTTGGTACAATTAGTCAGTAAACCGTATGACTGAAAGCTTCGGAGGACAAGGACAGTGCAGTAAATGGACATTAGTGATTGTCCAGTTACAGTGAAAGCTCTTTGTGGTCTGCAGACTTAAAATATCCAGAGGTTTACAGGACTCAGTGTGATCAATCCCAGTCCAACAAATAAGAAAGGACATAATTTCCCTCTTGTTAAAAAGCTGTCATGTAATGTGCTGTGGAACATCCCCCACAAAACTTTCTCCCTGTACTTTCTCGCTGTACAGCTGTCCGTGCCACGGGAACTGAAAGGCTACCTCCACCTCCATTGCTTGCTTTTCTGGTCTTGGTTCAGTCTGAGACTTCTGAACCAGTGTGCCAAAGTGGCCACCTTAAAGAGGCCCCACAGCCTTAGCCACAGTGTAATGTGACTCAGCACGGTTTTAGCAAAGGAAATGTAGCAGTGGAGGATGGAGGGAACAAAATTACTTCCAAAGTGAAAGCTTTTTTTTTGTGTTAATAACCAGCCTGAGCTAGCTGTCAAGGAGAGAAACAATGATCATTGTACTTGGTAGCTAGGCTGCCTTCTGACTAATTACTGTTCCTGCAGGAAGGACCTGTGCTCTCCGCCTCTGCACTAAGGACCGAGGCAGTTAGATCATATCCACAGTCACACCTCTGTGCTCACACCTGATTAAAAAAAGTGAGTAGTGGATTGTTGCTACCATCTCCCTCAGGCTTCATGACTCAAAGGGACACTGCTACAAGATGCATCCCACCACCTGCAGAGCACTCCATGTCTCTCTGGTGTAAGGGATGAGTAGAACATCCCCTGCTTTGGGAGACACAGCCCTGTTGCCAGGTGCTGCCCCTGCTGCCTCTGCCATGACTCATGGCCACCATCAGTGTCCTAAACGACTTCTATTGCAACAATTAAGGCCTGGAAGCTTCTTAACATGATGAGCTCCTGGTTCCTGAGCAGTTAATAAATGTTTGAGTCACTAAGGAGCTAATTTAAGACAGTCCACAATAATGGGGTGTGGCAAATAATTGGCAGACTGAAGAAATGGAAGATAATACGAGATGCCTGGGTGTGGGTGTTTACGTGAGGCATAGGGAGCTGTTTTTGACTCAGAGGCTGAGTTATCTGGGCCAGATTTAAGACTATGGAAACTTCAGTATGAGTTTTGGGGATGGAAGAAGTTAATTTCATTCTGTTCTATGGGACATTTAGTTTCAACATTAAACTCAAACACATTTTCATTAGTAATGCTCACAGTCCTCAGGCAGCTCTGAATTTTTAAAACCTCCCTTTCAAACTCCTACATTACATTCCAAAGAGGTTGTGTCCAACTCATGACAAGCCCTGCACAAAAAAAAAATATTTTCTGCACAGGCATTCCACATGCCTGGAGGCAGAAAAAAGGGGTTTCTGAAATGCCACACACAAGAAAGCCATTTGGGTTGTGGGGGAGAGTCTCTCAGTGTGCAAACCACAATCACAGTCATATTTCTTACACCTTCCAACAATCAACCCACAAAGCTAACACTCCTCAGAAATGCTTTTCAGAGATTTTCTACTCACCTGGAATAAAGATAACATTTACACAGCTCCTTCTCATTGAGCAGCTATTCTTAAAACCAAGATGTGTTCTTGACTAACCTATTTCCGAAGGAAACTTGAACAGCTAAAACCCATACCTTCTGAAGACCAAGGAAAAAGGACAGACAGTATTCCACTCCTTTCTCAGTCTCCATAATATGAAATGTTATTATTTTAAAAATTTATTATTAAAATAAAATTTAATTAATATAGTGTAATGTTACAGAGAAAGAAATCTCCATTTTCTCCACCCCCCCAAAAAAGGCTCTGAAATTAGTGTTTTGTTAGAGGAAAGCATCCCAGATCTTTATCACAAATTTGTGAGCAGGAAACACATTTGACAAAGCCTGCATAACAAAAAAATTCCTATTCCATATATCAGTTTTTTCCAGTCTTCTCTCTCACTGTCCTTACTTGTATGACTAGTATCTGCCTCAAACCAATTCTCTTTCAAGAGAAAAAGGCTGAGGTAGACTCAGCTCCTGTCTGAATGTGTGGAAGATGTGTGTGTCCTAACAAAGGATTGTTGAAACTCAAGGGCTCTCAGACATCTCCTCCCATCCATGTTATTCTCATGTACTCCACCACAGCACTACATTTACAAGAACTTGCAGGTGTGTAGCTGAACGTGTGCACTCATGGTACACTGCACTAGTTGAAAATTCTGAGCAAAGTCCCTCTCATCCCACAGGCTTCTTCCAAAGTACAGCTCCCCAGAAATATACATGAGGGATTAAGCTATTGCTGTTGTTTGCACCTTCACCCACACCGCTGGGACTTAAAATCATTCATTGTCTCTGGGTGGAGCAGTGTCCATCTCCACAGGATGGACACAGAAAATGCACACTGACATGCCGGAATCTTGGGGGGCTGGCTTCAAGCAAGTATGTGTCCTTATGTTTGTGAAGACAGGTTTGAGAGAGGCTAAAGGCAATCAGACAGAGCTTCTTGTTCAGCAGGGAGGGACAGGCGCCTTGGTTGTGGGGTCTGAAGAAGGACAGGTAGTGCATTTTAGAGGCAAATGATCTGGTCTGCACTAGCAGCCCTTTATACTCCAGCAATGAAAGGTCTAATTGAGGCTGTATAATTATCTCCTCACGATGTAAAATGAAATGTGCGCTCCCTTGGTGGGTATCATTTATGAAAAGCCAGCTTGGGAAAAAGCTGAGATATATGGCAGGATCAATTTTATTTCTAATGGCTTTTAACATTTCATCTATATATTTAACAGGCTGAAGCAGGGGGAAATAAATATTATGTTAGTGACTGTGTCATGGAATGAGGCTTTGCTTTTCATTAAAAAAATAAAGGGAAAACAACCATCACCATTTTATGGCTATCATAATTTGTTTCACATACATTTTTTCAATACTAAGGTGTACTAAAATATTTAACTGGTAAATAAAAATACCTACAGACTTGTAAAGAGATCTTCAAATCTCCTGGACAAAGACTTGAAGAATGTGGGTTTATTTTATGCTAATTATCTGGTAATACTCACATGAGTCAATATTAAAAAGATAGATACATATATATAGTAACACATACAATTATTTCTTTATCTATGCATCAATTCCATATAGCAAAAATGTACTAAAAATATTGATCTCAAACATTATTTTGCATTGCTCTGCTTCTTGTTTTATTGATATTAACAATATTTGCCTCCACATAAAGTCTATTTTGCTGATTTTATTACTACATGATGCAAACTGAAATCACAAACCAAGACACAAATTTGGGTTCAGACATCAGTCCTAAATTCCCCCCCTACAGAGCACTTTAAACTTTATGCTTAAAGAACCAGAAAGATAAAAGCTTAGTTAATGCATTTTTTTTCTTTTAATATATGGAATACATGCACCAAGCTGGAGGCAAGAGTACAACATCTTTTATATGATAGCATATCATTTGATCTCTTAAACATGAGACATCAATACCATTAATGTGTAAATAAATAAAGAAACCAAGAGGAAGTAAAAATCTGACATGCATCATGTCTAGGGGCCTTCGTTTTATTTTGAACCTATCAACCTCAGCTAAGGATCAAGACTTTTCTACTGAGGATTTTATCCTGTGGACGTTTATTTTTCTGCTGTGTAATTTGATGCTGCTGTTTGGTTTGGCATCAATACGTTAAAAGTTAAATTTATGTCAGCTCAAACAGATCAACTATCAGATGTTGCTATTAACTTTGACATCAAAATCATTAAGAAATTGCCATCATGTAAATTAATTATCAGAATTGTATTGGCATGAATGCATAATTACATTACTCATGGAAATAATTAAAGAAAATGCACAGTGAAAAATGCATTAGAATAATGGCACAAAATGTCATTATTCTGGCTTCTTGACAACTAAATGCTATTAGTTTTCAGCACAGTGAACTTTAAGGTTAACTGAAAGAGTCAGGGAAATCCATTGCAGAGCTCAAGCTGTTCTTATTTGTGCCTTTGTTTATTCGGTATATGAGACTGAATAAATAGAAGTGAAAACTAACTTTTTTTAACTTGTCAAATAAGGCTTTTTATCACCCTAGGAGAGATTACAACAAAACAAACAAGCAAACAAATAAACAAAAAAACCTAAATCAAAGCAAACACAAAGCAACAGAATTACTTAAAACACTGTTGTCCATATATATATGTTCGTTTGTTGTTGCCAATGTCAGGTCTCAAGAGACCTGAGGCACAGCAAAGTTGTTAAAATTTTAGGATTTTCCAGAGCACAGAGTAGTAATAATTAACACAAAACTATTTAGGCTATCACCTTCCACTCCCTACCCAAAAGGTCACTATTACTGATCAGTGCTCAGGGAGAGAGAGTTGTGATTATGATGCACGTGTATGTTCTCTTAATTTAATGTGTAATGGACTGAGTTATTTTTTATTTTATCAACAGTAAAATACTGTCCACTCTAATAGAATAAACTAACAACTCCGTGATGCATGCCAGCCTACTCATCAGCTGGACACTTTTCTTTTAAATGTCTCTCTCCATTCCCTCTCAAGTCAATGGAAAAGTTCTCTTTCTCTCCCAGTCATGGTTTTGTACTTGATCCAGAAATTATATTATAGAAATAATAAAAAAAAGGCAGTAATTTCTGGGCTTCTTGCCTTCCAGCTTTACTAGCCTAAGCACACTCCACTACCCCCCCCAACACAGAAGTTCACATCCTAAAAATAAAATTCAATGTTTTAAACAATTCAAGTATGGAGGGAAGAAGCCTTATTTACCATGCTATAGACAGTTAATCCTTATGACACTGAGAAAAAAAAAAGTAATATTTCCAAGATATAAGTAGAGGGCTAGGAAACAGGACATTTCTGAGCTGTTTATGGCCCTATCCTTGTTTTTCTACATAACTTCAGGCGAGTAGCTTAAATGACTTGCCTTAATTTTTTCTCTGTTGCCAAAGTGCTAACACAAAGAGAACACAAAAAAATGTGGCAAAGAATCCACAGTTTAAATGCCAAAACCTACTCCATAAATAAAAAATTAGTCAAGCTACCTAACCATGCACAAGCAAACAAACCCTACAAAACGTCTCTGAAAATTTGCAGAAGAGTCATGTGTGACCTAATGTACAAAGTCTTCAGCTGGATCTGCCAGAATAGACTCCTGCATGTCTGAGGAGTCACTTGCAAATCTCTTTTTGGAGCCTCATTGTCACTGCACTCTCCAGTCCTGACATAATGAATCTCAACTCAGAAATGGGACACAACAGGCAGGCAATCTACGTGTCACTGATACCAAAGGTTTGGGTGCTGTCTAGATCTCCTGGCAGTTCAGAGGTTATTTACTCTGGTTTGCTTTGGGAGACTGGGGGAGACGCAGATCAAAAATTTTAAGGCGGCCAAAGTTTCTGGGAGAAATTTGGATCATAATTAATATGAGGGCAATGGCAAAAGTAATTTTTAAAAAATACTTGAGAGCTATTCACGGGTATCTTTAAACTTTGTAAGTTGTCTTGGGGACAGCTAGCTTTTCAGGTATGCTTTGACGTTTTATGGTGAAATACATTTCACTTGAAACAGTTTGTTTAATGAGGCCCTGAGCCTTTTAATTCTGTTTAACAATCTAAGCTTTGCTTCTAATCCATCAATAGATAGGTCAAACTTGTACCCATAATTTAAAGTTATGTTAATAAGATTTATGACATGTCTTGCAACACTTTATTGATAATATGTAATATATTATAAGTATCATGAGCTTGCATAGCTGCTGTCACTCAGGGGTTTTGTGTATAAGGTATTACATCTCCAAAGCACGCTGCTGCAGTGAAAAAAGGACTTTAAATAAATAGGCTGGCACAATTCTGCCTTCAAAGGGACAGTCTATAAATTCACAAACAAGATTTACTGTGTAATTCAAGCCTGAATCAACACAGGACTTACTAACACTGTGTAACTAAGACGGGACACACCATGTGGTAGGGTGTTTATAGTGGGGGCAATATTGTAATGCAGAGATTGTTTCTCAGGCACATCTTTTCTAATTACATTGATTGACACCTCCCACTTACATACCCGCACTGAGATTAGCTGCAATAATTGCTACATGATAAATTCATTTAAGGAAAATATTGAGTGTTTATTTAGTGTTTTTAATGCAATTTAGCAGCTGGGGAAAAAAAAAAAGATGGCAGCAACACCATCATGTGACTTGATTAATTCTCCATGCAACATAGCAAAGCAGCTTCTGCACTATGTCTGTGAGGCCTTTGAGGTACAGTAGCTGCATCTGGATTAGAATGAACATCTGTAAATGTGCTAGCTTACTTATAGTTTATAGCCACATTTATTTGTGTGAGTTTACTGTGTCCTACAGATGATATTTTTCACTCCCCTGCTGTTTGTTGATGGTATGAAACCTTCCTGGGAAAGGGCAGACGGTACATTACTTAGGGAGCAATAAAACCCTGCAGAGACAGTCTTTGTGACATAATCTGAACATGTAATTCACTCAAGGAGTTGCTTCTTCTCCACCCAAAATTTACCAACGCAATCTACTAAGAATCAGCTTGCTTTGTTCATATATATATAGTAAAAAATAATTAAAATTACAAACAATACAGGATACTCATATCCAGTTAATTCTAGTTTTACAGGGGTTAGGACCTGCAAAAATACAACTCACTCCAAAGAATTAGTCCATGTCTGTGTTATGGCACGAGGATTTGTTGTTATATGATCAACAGAAATCCTGGCTCATGTCACCCACTCTCAGAGCTGTCCCTGACTTTCAGAGGTCAAGATCATGTTACCTCTCATCTTCTCCTATATGAGTGAAGGAAATGTGTTCTCTCCAGCTCCTTTGATCTCTGCCTACAGAGATGTTGTTTGACAAGTAAGGGCGTATTAAGAATGTGATCTGCTAACCACAGAAACAGCAAAATCAAATGTTATACCCTGCAAGCTGGAGTTGCAATTCATCATTCCTCTTTAAGACAGAACAGAAACACACAGCCCAGTGTTTAGGCAGGTGGAAAAGAAAAAGGTGCATAGTGTGTCTGTCCTTCAGAAATACTTCCTGCAGTTTTAGCTAGTGCAACTGGAAGATTTCTGACCTGAGTTGGTTTGGAGAGCGACACTACAGTCGCTTTCCTAAGAGGCAATGTTGTAAATTATCATTTGCTACTAACTGAAAATAAGGCATTATGGACAAGTGTTAGGAGTGGCCCCTTAAGGACTGCAACTCCTGCCTCCTGCTCAGCTCTGCATCTTAAGTCTTTGAGCAAGTAATTTTAACCCTTCTGCACCTGAGACTACAAACCTGTGAAGCAGTCACTCCCACAGGAATGCTGAGTCTAAATACATATTTTTAAAGAGCTTTTTGATTTACAGGCACAGCGCACTCTAAAACAGATGATATCTTCTGGCCAGGCTGATGGGCTGTGAGATAGGAAGGAAAAGAGCTAATGCTGAACAGACAACAAAGCTACTAATATCTGTAGTGCTGAGGACTCCTACAATTACAGTTTGTTCTTTCAATTAACCTCTCCAAACACACAGAAGGTGTCACACGTCCTCGCTGCTCGTTCTGTGCTCATGCTGCCCCAATGTGACCAGTGATCTCAAGTGAGAGCCTGGCTGCCTCAAGGTGACCCTGACAGGCCCACAGTGAGGGCCAAAGCCCCTATGATGTTTTGTGTGAAACAGGGATGGAAGCAGCCTGTGAGCTGTTAGAAGACACTACTGGGACCTCAAGCTGCTTTTTTACTATGATATTTTTCTATCCAAACCTACTTTATCTTCTCAGTTCATACTGCATGAGCGCTACCCTATTCAAGCAGATTTTGAAGAACTGAAGATTTTGAAGTGATGAGCTTGGCTGTGCTGCAGAGCAAGTGGGCCAAAGCTCTCTAGCCCCTCTCATCTCCCCCTTGCACCACAGCATTAAAGTGGGTTAACAGGCCCCCTAAAATGGTGACTTCATCCATCTCACAGCTCCTCTCACCAAAGCTATGATAGTCCTTCACCTCAGTCCTCCTCAGCCTGATTTCAACAGAGGAGCAACATATGCCACGCGAATCCAGGAGTACCTGGCTGCCTGGCCGTGCTGAAGAGATGGAATGGCATGGGAAGGAAGGGGATGGAAAGCAGGGTACCCAGGCAGCAAAGGTCTCCTCATTTTAGACAGAAGGATCCTGATTTACACAACCAGAGACAAAAGCATAATCAACCCTGCTCTGATTAATTGCAGTGGAAATGGAAAGGAGCTATCAGTGCAGCAGCCAGGAGAGCTTAAAACTAAATATAATCTGCACGAGGGGAAGAGAGGATGAGCCTTTGAAAACACTTTTCTGAAGTGAAACAGGAATCTAGGGAAGGTTTTACTCTCTTCTCCCCACTCTCAGTCTGTGCAGTGAAGTGGGAGTTCCTGCCTTCTCTCTCAGACAGAAGTGCCACTGCGTCCTTGGGATGAACAGCTGGGACCATCCTGCTATCACCTCCCTGCGCTTCCTCACCACTTTAAAATTAGCATCGCTGCGATCAGGCAGCAGCGGAAGAAACGCTCACCCACTGCTTGCCACGGCGTTCAGAGCCCATCACTAAAGCAGCACCTGCCTCCAGGAGCCGGGGAGCTTGCAACACCCCGGATTCTCCAGCAGCTCGGGGCCGGGACTCGCTGTGCGAGCAGAAGGCTTTCACCCACCCGAGAGTTCCCGCTGCTGCTGCTGGCACCGCCTCGCGTCTGCCGGCGCTGGCTCCGCTCCGTGCGAAGCGGCCGCGGAGGCAGAAGTGACTCTACAGTCATAAATAGCAGAGCCGCTCTGAGCTGAGGAAGATGATTCAATGAGATATTTTGGTTGCATTTTTAGGAAGGCAGCAAGACTATCTAGAGAAGTTATTTTTAGTGGGTTGAGCCCCATGATACTCATCAGTAGGCACACACACTGCCGGTGCAGGGAACATGTAGAGTGAAACCACCCTGAGGGTGCGTCCAGACTAGGTGGTAAGCGCAAGTCAGAGAAGAGCTTCCTGTAAATTCGGAGCTCCAGAAACGTAACGGAGCAGATTTCACAAAGACACCTAAGCAACAGGAAAAGTCCATTCAGCCCCTCCTGGCTCATCCTGATAAATGCTTCGTTTCTGGTTTAACAGCAAATTGAAATTGATTAAGCCAGCATCGATATTGTCCTACAAGGTACAGAGAAGCTAAACTCATTTGGGATAAATCCCAAGAAAGAGCAACATTCATGCACGCAAACAGACGCACACCATTTAAAACAGATTCATCTGGGATGCATAAAACCTGAAAAACATTCATTAGGACTGGAAAAGGAAACACTATTAATCAGCTCTAGGCGTCATTTTACTCAGTGGAAGAAAACTTCAGTCAGATAATTTTTTAAACACACATAGACTCTTAAAATTCTCACTGGAAGAATTAGGCAGCTAACTTGCTGTAAATATGAGGAGGTGGGAAAAGAAGCAAATGAAAGGGGTTGGGGGCCAGATTATTTTTATTTTTTAATTTGCATTCAACAGGAGAAAGATTTATGCATGAGATGCAAATTGCTATGCGTTATTTACACATCTGAAGAAAAACAAATCTTGAATGTAAATGCTTAGAGGGCATATTTTTAAATATGAAAGTAGTAACATTATTATAATGTTTATAACTCCCACACTGTTTAAAGGAGATTAAATTGGGGAAAAATGAGCCCTTTTATTTAAATTATAGAGTCCTCACTAAATATTAGGGCAGAAATCAAATATGAACATCTGTGTGTTTCCATTCTTGAGAGTCTTTTAGACTAATTTGTTCACCTTGCAGTTGGTCCTATCCAGAATATCCCAGTGGGTTAGCAACTGGAGAGGGCAACAGCCAATTACAGCATTTCTGTTTCCATCGTGAAATACTATGCATGTCTTCAGATAATTAAGAAGCAGAAGTACCATTTAAAAACAAGTTCACTCCATAAGCAGTCCAGATTGGGTAGTAGGATATATATGACCCGTAGCTGAACACTCTCCTTAGAATGAGGTGAATAGCACTGAAGTCTGCCATGAATGAGCAAACAAAGCTAAAAACTAGGAAGAAAACCACAAGAATGTGAAAAGATGAGATAAGAGCAAGTGATGGCACCTAGAAGACACAGCATTGCTTAGCTGATCCATATCACTGAACTGTGCATTTTCCAGTTCTCTTTGGAAAATTTAAAGGACTTCTATTGTACTAGCACTGCTCAATCTTTCATGTGTTCATTTCTGGAGGCAGAAAGCTATTATGTATGTTTTTACCAAGAGAAAATCAAGGTAATAAGACCTGAGTTATCAAATCCATATGTGCTTGACTCCTGTCAGATTCTAAAACCTTTGATTATCTGCACTGCAGACTCATTAAAAAGCAAAGAGGTTTGTGTGCCTTCACCTGCTTGCCACTTTTGAAAAAGTGACTCGCAACACTGCCAATCTGAGGGGTTCAAATATTGTGAGACCTGACTGCATAAGCCAAAAAATAACCATGGAATTGCCACTTTAGCTTGTTTTTTGACTTTTTGAGTGCTGGAGGGAGGTTGTTCTTTTCCTACAGCTGCCCTATGTGAGCTGGACCTTAGAGTCGCCTGTCCTTCGTCAAGAGCACATCTCACCAGTGAGCATGCCAGCGTGAGACCTGAGTACACTGAAACAAGTGTTCTTGTAACACAGAGCAGTGACTGCCCACAGCAACTACTCTCAGGTAGCTCTGAGAGAAATCAGGGCCACAGGAAGAAATCAGTGCAAGCCTAGACTGTGTCCTGCAGGAGAAGGAGCCTTGCAAGCGCACGTTTCACAAACGGAACCAAAATGTCCACATAGAACACCAAAAATTTAGAAGAGGGCTTGGAAAAAGAATGAGGTACATTCCCTATCCTACTTCCTATTAAATCAGGTGAGGGATTTCTAGTGTGATAAAGAGTGCTCATAATGAAAGGAAACCAAGTCATTAGTCATGACCACTCACATTTTGAATGTCAGTTCATAAACACATTAAAACCAAGTGAGAAAGCACCCACGTTTGCAGCCAAAGATGTGGAGGAGGGTTTGTGGTTGTGGTTTTTATGGCTATCCACATGGCTAATTCACATCATTTTTTTGTTGATCTTTTAATATTTATGTCCAGATGCCACTGTAAGCTTCCAGATGTTTTTGCACAGACATCAAAAATGTTTGCATAGCAATTACTGAAAGAAAGTTTGAGGCATTTTCAAAGGCCTGAAAATAAAAAAATACAAAGTGGCTTTTGTTGCTAAAAGATTTAATTTTCTTTTTTTTCTTCTCTAATTTTTATTATCACTATTATCTCTTACTGTTATTATTACTATATCTTTATGGACCATTTGTCAGCCTACTAACCAAAAGTGGAACCCAATCCATCTACTCTGAGCATCCTGTTTAGGTGCTGCCTCTGAAAATTTTAGGTTTCTGTTATCAGATGACTCCTACATTTTCTAGCAAGAAAATTAATTATTTCTACAAATAATTAAATACCTTCACAGGTGAGAGTGATCTGTCCATATAACTTAATCACCGATTCAGTCTTCACTCTATTCCTGAGGTTTAAGCCACAAATATTCCTGTGCAAAAGAGAAGAGACTGAAGGACCAGGAGCTGATATGTGCCTGCTGGCCTTTCAGGTTCAGTCCTGAAGCAGTGGGCTCTGCCTTCCTGCCTAGTGTCACAGCACAGTCCTTCAGGAAGCTTCACAGACACCCCTGGGGAAGGAGGTGGAAGTGAGCTGCCTGTCCATTGCTGCTTTCACTGCACCACAGCTCTGGCTCACAGGAAGACCTTGCTGCCCCAGAGCATCTGCTTCCAAGAATAGATATGCAACTAAAACAGAGCCATCATAGTGCATTCAGGCTAATTAGGAAATTATCTAACACTTACAAGTGTCTGCAGGGAAAGGACTCCTAGGAAGTCAGTGGTGGACCACAGACAGGGATTCTAGATGAGATGCAGACTGTATGGGTTGGAGTTAGGTGGGCTTAAACTCTTCAAGTTATGTGTTCTGGCAACTATAAAGCAACCTCATTCTTCCCTGTGTTTCTGTATTGTGTTGGGGAAAAAAACCCCAAGCACCTAAAAACAAATGTAATCCAAGTGCCAAGTGTGGAGGAAAAGAAACAAAACCTATCTTAATGCTGGTAATTTTACCATATGTTAGAACAACACAGTGAAAAAAGACCTGTGTTCCTCTAGAGTGAGAAGATATCACAGGAGGTGATTTGTTTAGCACTGATGCTCAAAGTGACAGTCCAGCTGCCAAGCTTAGTGGCTTCTGTGAGAGAAAACAGGCAGTTTTGTTCTTTATGTTCTGAGTGTTCACTGTAGTACATATTTTGGTCCCAAAACTAGTCAGCAAGGGTTTTGCCAGTGAGTTCAATGGGGTAAAGATCTTTCCTTTGGCCAGCAGCAGCAGCAGCTTCATTGCTCTTGTGAACTGGTGCATCCCTGAATTTGCCCACAGAGTTTCACAGAGACAGAGGTGGGTGGCAAACACATCTGCATGAGTTATATTTGTATTTAGTCAGCTACAAGTGAAATTACACCATAATGCACTTAGGGAAGGATTTTTCACTGAGAAACAAATATTAAAGTGTGTGAGTGTTTGTCAGTATTTTCTGTTAATTGACTAAGGATTGAAAGCATATATCTACATCCCAGACAGCAGTGTAAAGTGGAGATAGCCAACCACACTAAACTGGCTTAGATACCAGAAGAAATATGTCTGCAGCAGCATTATTTCAAACTCCCACTCAGAACTAGCTCAGTCATCTCCCTCGGTTACCTTGTGACCTGCGGTATATTCTGATGCTATGACATGGAGAGAAATTTCAGAGAGCAAACAGCTGGGAAACCATAAGACAAATTTTAAGTTATTTTTCAGAGAAATATATCATAACTTGCTAGAGCAATTATTTCCAATGCACATCTTTCCTAGTCTCAGTTCACCTCTTTAGCTCAAAAATTATGTTAAAAAGCAAAAGAAAAAGGATTAATCTGATTAGCATCAGGAAATCCATGCAGACATTATTCAGCACTGCTACTATCAAATGTCTTTTTAAGTCCATAAAACCAAACACAAAAACCTCTAAATGCAATCTCTGACCTTTAAAAGGCAAAACAAAACTAAACCACATCTGAAAGCTGTGGGTCAGGTGTTCAGTTGTTGAGAAATACTGTGGTTTCCTTGAGTCCACTGAAGCAAAGTTCCCACACATTAACCACAAAAAGCTGTAATGAGTTGCACCAGCTATAGTATTCACTGAAATAAAAGGAACTACTTACAAGCCTTCCTGGAGCTGGTGGTTCTCAGGCAATTCAGGTGTCTTACCTAAATGGTCTACCCCCAAAATTTATGGACTTCATCTTACAAATACAGCCAGCCCTGGAAGCTGTACGTACTGTAGCTATTGCCAACACTGACCATGAAACTCCATTTTATGATTCTCAGCAGCAGAACCACCTATTCGCCTTTTGTTGCTTGGCATTTGCTAATGATTTGTCCAGAGTCAAGAGAACGTTTTTTTTTTTTTCCCACAGCACTGGCTTGAAGCATTTCTGTCTCTGTTTATTACAATTATTTTTTTATCTTCCCTTGTAACATCAGGGTTTGATCACTGTCAGGGACTGATTAATGAGCAAGATGGACATGAGATGTCCTCTGGGAAGGCAATTCTTATGATTCATTTACAGTTGTGACATCTGTTTGCATCCTACTTTAAGGGCCCATTTCATCATACAGTAGTGGCCGAGAGGCATGTCCCTGGAAATCTGTATTTGTCACATGGGAAGCAAGACAAAACTTTACCTAGTCAGACTGCCAAGGGAAGTGATGGTGTTTAATCATGAACAGGGTGGTACAGCTGGGTTGACAGTTGGACTAGATGATCTTAAAGGTCTTTTCAAACTTTGACAAATCCATGATTCTATTTATGACTACTCTGTCTGCTTTGGTCTTGCCCAGTGCTCCCAACTTGTCACGGCAAGCAGTTTGACCAAGGCTCAAAATGAAGGGCATATGCACATGCTGAAAGCCTACCAACTCATGTGAGTGGTTCATTTAGTAATTTTTTCCTTCCTGTGTTTTATAGTGTTTTTGATTACAGTGTTTAGCGATGAAAAATAAGTTTCACTATGTGGTTACGTCAGTAACCACAGCATTAAAATTACTGAAGCTCCTTTAAATAAAGGACACCAAGGAGGCGTGGGCTTATCTGTAGCTGTGCACCAAAATTACCCCAGTTCTTTCCCCACTTTGCCACTTCTAGTCAGACAGGAGATCATAAAAGAGGCCAAGGTGTACAAGGTCTGGTAGGATAAAGCTGCCTGGAGAGTCACATGAAAGAAGGGAGCCACATCTCTAGGCTGCAGTTGATAATCTTGTCTCTTTTAATCAGGAGTCTGTCCTGGCTGTATCACAGCATCAGAGATTTTCTTCTCTGCCATGACCCGCAGGAGTCTTTCACCCATGTCAAGCCCTGGCAGTACAGCTCAGGAGAGGGACCACAGCAGGATCCTGAGTAAACACCAGAGGCGTAGCCCAGTGTACGGCAGGTCAAGGGGGAAAGGACTGTGCAGTCCTCTCTTACAGCCCTGAATGGTTTATCTCTTATTTTCTTACAGGTCTAAAAAGGTATTTTAAGACTTTCAAACAGGGAGGGAAAAAAAAACAACAATAAAAAATAACTCTAATTGCAAATAGTGGCATAAAACCTGTGCTGTTCAGTCAACCTTTTTCTACTACTACAACCAGGTAGTAGCTTAACTGTCTGTTTTTAAAAACTATTGCCTTGCCCTGTTAGATTCAATATCTGTCACATGATTAATGAGCTGGTGTCTTATTAACTGCTGTGTTAGAGAAGCTTCTGTACCCACTGCCACCCCCCTTCTCTCACCCCTTTTGTAAAAACCTCAGTGCAATCCAGCTGCTCTGACTGGAGGGTACTGCACCTTCCGACAAAACATCATAAAGAACAAAGAATTACCATTTCCAAGTAATCCATCCCATAAATCAACCCTCACATTTTGTTCTGAGGATGGTGAGGGACTCTGTGAATTCTCCCTGTGTTCACATTCACATGACTGTCTGTCTTCAGAAAGAAGAATAAGGAAGAAAAGGGTGTGGGGGAGAAATCAGAAATGGCTAAATCATTCCAGCATCTGTCTGATCTTATCTGGACCTCCCTGGCTGCAACAATAATTTGAGACTGTTGAAAATTGCCACCTTATCTGATTGGTGGTCTTACCAGCTGCTATTTTATCGGGGCCTAGCTGGATGAGAAAAGCAGGACGTGGCACGACCTTGGTATCTCAGCGCCTGACCTCAATATCTAATCAGTCGGATGTCTCGCTGAGGCTGCCTGGGGATGCTGTGCATGTCCCTTCTGGCACCAATTTGTTCAAAAGACGTTTGCTTCACACTGGTGTTAGCCCCCAGCACACACGCACAGAGCACACATCCCAGCACATCACTGCCCTGCCTGATGATGCTGCAGCACCTGAGGTTTAAGATGCTTTTCTGTAAAGCTTTGGCAGCCTTTCTCCCAAAAAGCTTAGTTTGCAGGACTGCACACAGTCAGCAACATGTCAGCATCCTGCTGGCACTGCAGCCAAGGCAAAGCAAATCCTCCAGACTCATTCCATTGGCTTTGTGTAAGCTGCACAGTAACGTCCATCAGCACGGGGAACGTCACCAGCAGAGTGGTGCAGCACGGACACTGCCACATACACTGTAATAGGGAGAAACTGAGTCTTGCTTCTTGGAAATTGAAGGGAAAGGTTTTAACCCTAGCTCTAATAGCCATTAGCTGCATATCTGGGGAAATCATTCCACATCTCTGTGCTCAGACAAAGACAGAATTTCACTTGTAAGAATCCCACCAAGGCAAGGTTATAGTGTCTGTTAACTCCAGGACTTTCCTTCAGTGCTGAAGAGGAGAAATTCCCCTTCCATTCCATTGGTGGAGCAGGGTGTCTGCAGAGCAGCTGTGATCCTCTACCCAAAGGAACAGTAAGTGGAACCATGTCCAGACCTTCACCACCTCTTCTCTTCCTTTTCTCCTTGCTGTGTCTGCAGGAGAGCCTCCAACATGACAAGATCCTGAAGGAAGATATATTCTTTGGGGCAGGTCCCTGGGACATGGTCACCTCCTGTCCTAGCTTCTTGATCTTCCACAGTGATGGATGCTGCTTGAGGAATTACCTCTCAAAGCAGCAGTCATTGCTCTGTGCTGCCCTGATTAACAGGTACAGGATGAACAGCATGTTGGAGGAAAAATCTGGGCTTGACCCACCTGAGGTATCATGGACCAACAAGGGAAAAGTTTGCAAAAAGTGAAACCTGGAGCACAGAGAAATTAACCACCCAAGGAAGATCACAGTGCTCTAGCAGGTCATTTCTAAAAAAGAAGATTAATAGTTTCTCCTTCAATTTACGGCTTTTAATTCCTTTATATGTGTACATTTATTATACAGATTTTTTTAAAAGGTTGAAGCTAGAATCAAAGATTTTGATTCTCTTAAGCCTTTGGTATGACGCTAATTTTTTTTTTTCCTGGAAATTACTATGGGTTCCTTTGTTCCTGTTCCATTTAACAGAATTTAATGTAGAATTTCTCATAAAACAGCGACTTCTTTCCCAGTTATCTCCATCCATCACCTCTGCTGCATGTGGTGACTGCTAACAGGAGTCTTGGACATGCTCTTTTCACACCAGTACCATGCACAAACCCTGGTGTTTCTGCACACAGGAAGTCCGAGAAAAAGGTGTCAGTTTTATACCAAGAGAAGTCTTTCACAAGCTCTTGCTCTGGGGGTAAATTTCCCTGTGCAGTGAGTAGGGATTATAGCAGGGGAGTCCATCAGGCAAAATAATGGAGTAGTGCATTCTTTGACCAAGTCTTGGTTTGCTGTTGCTGTTCCAAAGTGCCAGAACATTGAAATCCATTATGTCCATGGCAGTCTTGGAATTTAAAGTTCAGAGACCTATGTAAGTCTTTGCAGGGGGTGCAGAGTTTATTTTTAATGCTGGTATAATTTTCTCCCTTGTCTGAAGAAGAAGAAGAAGAGGAAGAAGAAGATGATGATGATAAGAATTTCCTATATATTTTTGTTCCATTTGGGCTTTACTTACACTGTGTTTGAGCAGAGTCATAGGGTTTGCCAGATTCCTAAAGCCAGATTTAAATGCCTTTAAGGTACAGCAGTTGCAAAATAATCATTACTTTATTTTGACAAATAAAGAATATTTAGTGTGTTTGGAGTCTGATTGTTTACTAAAAGAAGCAGAGTGTGACAATACTTGTGGCTTGCAATAGCAATCTTATCAAGCAGGGCTGCCCGCTGTCCCCTGACTGCACACAGACCATAGCCCTGGACAACATTCCTGCACTCGTGAGGACATTGCAGCAAATTCCAGTCCAAATAAAGCTACAGAGCAGATAAGCAATTCCACCTCAATACATACAGATGCATATGCACAAAAATGTCCCCATATCAAGACCTAGATAATAAACCCGAGGATGCAGCCAAGTGCATCTTACTTGATTGACGATACGTAACAGATTGCCTTAGTGCATTCTTTAGGAGAAGCAAAACATACAATTAAATAAAACTTGTTATTGAAAGCAACCCCCTCCCCCCCCGAAAATAGATGTCAAACTCTGACTAGATAAATGTGGTATTTCAGGTGGAAAATTGAATGGACTTAACAGGAGTAATATGAACAGTTGGTCCTGGAAGAGCTTATAGACTGTAAATATTGCTCACTGCTGATGCTAACACAATGATGAATGTATCAAAATATTAGTATCAAAAGACTGCTGGAATAGATTTGCAATGTTGTGGAAAGCGTGAAGGGAGGTAGCTGTCCTTCCTGTGGCTTTATATTAAGCTGGCTACTGGCTGATAGCAGGGGCCATGAGCACTATAATTAGATTTTGGAAATGTATATAGGGAGGAGGAAATGGAATAATTAAGGTAAGCTATCAGATGCCTGTCCTCATCCTTTTTAAACAAGCCAGAAATATACCCTGCACTCGTTCAGCATGCAACCTTCAAGGGGAAAGGTGTCAGACACTGTAATTGGTAGAACTTGAATGCTGCTTACTGGTGTCCCGTTTTTAAGGAAACCTATTTTTCACACCAAAATTGATCCGGCAAGGTTGTTATCTCATAAAGCACACCTAGAGAGGTACTATGAGGCCTGAGGGTAGGAAATAGCAGGACACTTCACAGCCTCTGTACTGCACCCTCTCTGGGGGAACTCACTGCTGAGGCAACAGGCTACATGGTGAAATTATAGGTATAGGTAGGGGACAGTTTGGGATTTCCTTAAAAACCCACGGGTGAGGCATAAAAAGTGCTAGTGGATCTGGCTGGGTCTGACAGCTGAACCAGGTGAGCATTTCCTTCCCCTTCTGACGTGCTGGTAGGTGAGAAAGTACCTGAAGGACACACTGGCTTTTATTTAATTATCCTGCCCTCCTTAAACAACAGAGAACAGCCAGGGAACCTCAACAAACACACACAAAAAAAAAAAAAAAGAGAATAATTTTGGTATGGAAAATTATTTGACATTATTCTTAAATATTTAAAGGACACTGCCTGCTGGTTTGGAAATCCAGTGAATAATTTAATACTGTTTGACAGAATCTCTTTGGGTCAATTATTCAGTAAGTGGATTAATATATTCTGACTAAAACAAAGCACATTGCATTTTGGCGAGCATATCTCATTACATCACATATTCCATGTCACATTGCATTGCAGAGGATGCCTGCATAATAAAATGGGGCAACTTGCATTAGACAATGCAATCAGAATAATTTCCAAATATTTTTCTAAACCTTTCTGTTCCTGACTGTTTCTCTACCTGATCTGTCTATATTTCTCTGTTGAAAAAGGGAAATAATCACACAAGAGATCTGATCAACTTATTTTTAAAAGAATCTTGTTGGAAACTGCCAGCAACTCTTGACCTCATTATAACCCTAAGCATCTTATCTATACCAAACACTTTAATTTTAAAATAGCATCTTTAAAGCCCCAGGGAGAGAGAGAGAGCATCTCTTGATGCTTGACAGCAATTCTCTAACACTGACATGGTCCAAAACAGATATCCTTATCAAGTCGTTCTGAGGAAAGCAGCTGTAATATTGGATCTCAAGGGCAGTGGGGATACAATATAGGTTAAAAAAAGAAGGACCCTTGGGATTTTGAGAGATATGTTGAAGGCTTCAGAGGCAACAGCTGTCTCACACTAGAGAGGGTTTTATAGATAAAATTGGAATGGAGGGTCCTGCTTATGTTTCAAATCACCAACAGGCATACCTCCCTCTCCTGTACTTCCACTTTTCATTCTTCCACAAAAATGCTCTGAAGAAATAGGTGGGACTTTATTTCCAAAATCCCATAGTGCTAGGTGTGGATGATATTTATTTTAGTAAAGCTAATTAAAAGTTGGCTTTTTTATTCTGTCGGGAATTCTCAGATTCTTCAATATTCCTTCAAGTAGAATGAGGAAAAAAAAAATCAAAAATTGCATACCTTCACTGTGAAATAGAATATTCCAAAAGCAATTCTATGGCTATGCATTTTTTATAATTGTAGTATGAATATTGCAACATGGTGTAAAAGCCAAAACTGTGCTGTAGAGGACAAATACTCAACTTTGTGGGAGTAAGCTGAGTATAACATGATATTTACTTCATTAAAGTGAGATATTTCTGAAAAAAGGCTTCCATTTCCTGCAGTCAGCATGTTCTAACCAAATCCCCTTACCAGTTCGAAATTGTAAAGACAGATATGCAAATATGCATTTCTGAAGGTCTGAGTAAAATCAGAATAGAAATCATTACAAAAATAAAAGGTACCTGTTCCTCTGCTCTCACAGCTGCATTCAACAAAATCTACTACTTAGAAAGGCACTAGGATGGCACTTGGCCTTACCCAGCAGCTGCTTTAGCAGAGCAAAGGGCACATCTAGGGGAAAAAAAAGATGAGTTTTCTTCTAAACATTTCCTTAGGGTGACTCAATAGGAATTTTTCTTATTATACTTATGAATGGGAGCAGGGATGAGGTCAGGATAAAGCCACAGAGAAGCTTGTAAGATTAGCTGTGTGGAGTCCCTGGCTGTTTAATGCAGACCAGCACTAAATGTCCCCACGCTCAAGTGCATCTTTGCCAGACAATCTGAACAATCTCTTCTCCAGAGCTGTATGGGAACCTGTCTTCTTCATGTCTCCAGCATGAGGCCAGAAGTCCTTCCTGCAGTCCCATTGCCTGAAACTGCTAAGGCCTGAAATAAGTAAATGTGCCTTCTCACATTCTTCACAATCATATAAAGAGAGGGTCAAAGACAATTCAAGAGAAAAACAAAAAACTCAAACCAACCTTAAATGCCCAAACAAGCTGGGGTGGGAAAATGGCCAGGCTTTTAGACTAATACAGTTTTCGTATTCATGGTTTTTGTTAGGGATCCCAGTACAGCACAGTGATGCTTCATGCTGGTCATTTTCAATGTCCAAAATTGTTTTTCCCATTCTACTAACTGGGAAGTGGAGGCAAAGGGAAAGTCATCGATCACAGAGCTTAGAGGTTAGTGCCACAAACCTACACAGAGCTTGCAGCTTTAGCTGTTGGCAAGGTTTGAGGTTGGAGTGGCTGACATGAAGCCCTCAGATCAGCACTGACAGATGGCAGTGCTTCCACAAACAAACTTTGGCATTCCAGACACCCCCCAAGGAGCTCCTTTGCAGCAAGGTAACTAGTAGCAAGCACTGATGAAAAGGTACAGCCTGAGTTCTCCTTCAGACTATTCAGTAATAAACATTAATATTGAAAACCCCATAACCACCTAAAAATGCGTAACATCAAGGCCTCCTATCCTTGACTTTTATGCACATATCTTCACTCTGAGTCAGCCTCATTAAGCCTAGCTGAATAATTCGAATTCTCAGGTGTTTGGAGGGTTGAGAATTGAATAAACATAGCAGAAAGCTCATGCATCCTCCTTACATTTTTAAAACATGTACTTCCAGAGAGATGTTGCAAGAAATATATTAAAGACAATAGTTCAATAGGCTGAGATGAGAAAACATGCACTACCAGGAACCTTGCCTGATGTATGAGGGGTATTAAAGTACAGGGAAATACAGTTGAACTAATTTCTAACTTTTCTAAGTTCTATCATGTCATACTGAAAGGAGACAGAAATTTATTACACAGAGGGTTAAAATACATGTGCATACATGTACACACACGCACATACACATTTTTACATTGGATGGCTCCTGCAGGCAGAGGCAGAAAGTGCTGTGTGGTCCCCCTGACTCGTGGAAGGACAGAAGCTGGGCTGGGATGGGTAAGGGATATGGGACTGGGAGCTGGGAGAGCCTAGGGGGCTTGTTCTGGGTCTGCAGTACTGTTCAGGGGCATTTTGGGCAGGACAGAAAGGGCAAGGACCACTAGCTGCAGCACAAGAAAGCCTGAAACAGGATGGTCTGGGCTCTGCCCCAACATGAATGCTCTGACATAGAAAGGAAAGCACTACCAAGAAATAAAATAAAATTTAAAAATATATATATGCAGAAATGGTTTTAGAGCTTTTGGAAACATCACAGGTACTGGATTATTTTAGAAACACAGACACTCTCTAACCATTTCACACAGGCAGCAGAGTCTTTTTGCAAAGACAGGAGAACCAGAGGGAGAAGGAAGGGTCAGAATCAAAAATGAAAGTGGTCAGGTTAGATATCTAGATTGAGCTGTTTGACATGCCAGCTATGGCTGATGGCATTAGTTTTTTAAACACTCTTTTTAGGATTTATTACTACTAAAATCTCTTAAAGAAGACACAGAGATGAGGCCAATTTCAGTCTGAATTTCAGTGGTGCAGAGAAAGCCAGCAGTGACTACATCCAGCCTCTTGGATAGCACAAGGAAATGGTCTCCCCAGTAATGTGTGCTTTAGACTCTCATCTTCCATTTCACCTGCAGAACATCAGTTAGAAAGGGTTGCTGTCCTGACAAAGGGCATATCATTTGCACAGAAATTTATTAAGTATCTGTTTTTTCTTCAGTATACATGATTTTTTTTTATCATTAAATTTTCCAGATAGAGAAGTGAGTATTTTCTATATAAGTGAATATTTTCTATATTCCTGATTTGGGAAACTGAGTGCTTTCTCAAATAAGTGGTGTATTTGAAGCACTCATTGAAGGTCTATTCATAAATAGGGATCTTGTTTCTGAACAAGAAACGAAAGATGAAAGGGAGACCAAAACTACTTTGTGGATAAGGTTTAAAGCATAGTGATCTGCCAAAATGAGGGGAATCACTTCTGTTTTTCACTGATGCACCAGCAGAATTTGGGCTCCACACTTACTGAAAACAAAACAAATGCTGCTCTGCTTGAAAGTAGACCTACATAGGAAAAACCCTTAGGAAGAAAAATTCCAATTAAAAAATATCTAGGAAAGATCAAAGAAATACTCATGGCTTAACTGACACCTGTAGCTCTTTCTCTAGTTACGAGGAAAGAAGGGTTACGTGAACAGGGGCATGCTCCCAGAGGGAGGAAATGTGGCATTTGACAGGTGCAAGACGCCAATAAATGATGGGATATGTGGAACAGAAGGGGTCATCTATTTCATTGAAAACTGTCAAGGTTCAGTCTGCAGAAGATCAGAAAGAGATACTTAAGATATTAAAGATGAAAATGCTTCTTTTTTTTTTTCCTTTTTTTTCAGGAGGAGGATAAGAAGGGGGAGGATATCAGTCAGAAAAGTAACTGAGTTGGAATGTAAATCAAAATTTGCATTCCAGTGCTATAAAAGTATGGTGGGACATTCTGTCGTCATGTTAATCATGTAAATTAGTTCAGGGCTGAATTCTGCTCTTACAACCAGAAATGTCTATAATATAATATTGCACATGTTCTGAACACCATGGGTTGTATAGTCTGCTGGAATTGCCTAAAAAAGACCAATTTTCTTGTGCTTAAATTTTACCATCTCTTCCACACAGGAGGAAGAAAAAGCCATCAGCCACTGAATGTATGAAAAAAACGATAGCAACAGCAGCACAAGGCTCGAACCTGATGCACAGGTGCCCAACACACGGCATTCAGAGCCCTGGCCAGGAGGGAGGCTGCCCTCTGCTCACCCTTGCTCTTGGTTTGAATCTGGTTTCTACTTGTGCTTCTGCTCTTGAAGTGCAGCCTTGTGATGGTATAAGCAGAAATACTTCATTGTCTCTTTTGCCCTAGGCAAGTGTGGCTGAGTGCAAGTGTATTCCCATTAAGTCATGGGCATTAACTGTGTATTACAAGTAGGGAACTAGGAAACTGCTACACAGTCTCCAAATTGTTTTATTCCTTTCCTCCCATCCTCCCCTTGGTAGGAATGGATTAAAAGTGCAGACTCTTTGCTTTTTCCCTTCTAAAAAGGGGAGGAAATGGCAGCTTGAAGTTGAGAGCAAGATAAATAATATAAAACAGTGCACTGCCCCTGATGTGAAAGGAGCTACACTAATTTACATCCACAAGGACTGTGGCTCTCTAGCATACTGAGTATCCCATGCTAGTGCTGCACCAGGTATTCAGCTGAGTTATACAACTGCCCAGTGCTGACAGTACTGTGGGGAATTGGCTCTCAAAAAATAACATAGAAGCAGGCATAGAAATGCCTTGTCTTTCATTATGTGGCTCTCACAGTGAAGACAAAACCAACATTCCCATCAATGTCAACAGGATCAGAATATGGTCCTCAGAGAATATTTCATATTGTTATATCCTTTCGTGACTCAAACAAAATTTCCTTCCTGGGTAACAGCCCTGGTTTATGATAGGAAATAAGTGCTCTGTCACACCCTGATAATTAGTACATCACAGGCAGAATGTAAAACCAGGCAGTAAAATGGCATTAAGTTTCTGGCAGAACTTTGAGCCACATATAAGCCATAAACAAGAAGACACAGACAAGACGTGGTTGTACTCCTTCCTTTCAGAGAGGCTGGTAATAGAAAGGTCATCGCCTCAGGATAAAAGGGAATACTGAAAATGAGCTCACACTGCAAAGCAGTTACAATGCCATTGCCCTGCTTCATATTCACACAGAAAAAAATCTCAGCACAAGCAGCTTTGGCTGCATGCCCTTCTTAACATATAAGGAACTTCTTAAACACTCTGGAAGCTGAAGGGATCACAGTGAGGTAACTATCACTGACCATATGTGATGGAGATGGAGAAGAAGAGATGGAGATGGAAGATGGAAGAATGCTGTGAAATGCTGTGAAATGTGGTGGGGTTTTAAGGATTTTTTTAATGGAGATTATCATTTCAGTGTTCTGAAAAGATAAACGTGATTTATTAAGCACTGTTCTGAGAAAGGGAAAGGAGGGAAGAGAGGATATACAGCAAGAATAACACCATGCAGCTAAAAACGAAGACCCTAGACAGCAGTGAAGAAATGGAGACCCAGGTTTCTACCCATTGCAGCAGAAAACAACATTTCTCACACATCACATCCATGAATCATTATCTAGAAAGAAAAGACAAAACTTTAAAAGATTAAATTAAAAAACAATTTAAGGACTACAGATAGATTCATTAACCCAAATTGACACTCATATATTCAGGAGAAGAAGAACATGCAGGTCTTTTCAAAGACTTTTTTTAAAAATGCCATGGAAATTAATTGCTCAGTAACAGGAGTTGAAACCCACTGCAAACTGCTGATTTGAGAGCAGATCCCAAATGTGCAGAAGGCCAAGGAAAACCCAGATTAAATGGATGTGTGGTCTCTATCCCTTTCTGGTGAGCAGGTGTCCATACCCCAGAAAAACAGTGGGTAAACTGAGAAGCAATGAGGCTCTGCCTCCCCCCTGCCAAGGACTCTGCTGTGACCATTCACCCACACAGCAGCTGGAGGAAGGTTTATTTGCCAGCAAGGCCCAGGAGAAAGTTTACAGCAAAAATGCAATGGGAGCAATGCAGCAGACTGCACTTGGCCATACACAGCTTCAGTGCCACGCTGCATTCCCCCAGTGGTAGCTCCAATCCCCAAGTTATTGCTAATATTAACTTTTTAGCTGTGTTTCCTAAGGAAATGAGGCTTAGGCAATCTTTTTTTCTGGCTGGTTTCCCCAATAATTTTGAGCCTACTGGCTGATGTCAGCCAAGTGGAATAGGCGGACAGACATTATGTTGTTATAAATTTTACAGAAACAGATGTCTGGAGAGGGGAAAGGGAGAGCAACCACAATTTATTCCCTACTAAAGGAAAGGCTGCAGCATGAGATCATCATTTAGGTATCAGAGGATCCACACGGAAGAGGTCCTCCTTTGGACAGAAAAGCTCTTCTGTAGATGCTTATGATACCAAAAATTCAGTGGGCACTGACATTTTAGAGACATCAGACTCAGTTGACCCAGGTGGAAGCCTGCAGGAGACCTGGCTTTGTTGGTTCCAAAGCCTGCAGAAACACTTGTGCCCATCAGAGCACTGATTCATGCTGACTCACACTGGACATTTCCCATATGACGCTGTATCCTACGGCATTTCCTATTCTCAGAAACCCTCCTCGCAAGAAGCCAAATGCAAAGGATTTCCTTCAGATTTCTGACACCATCTTCCTTACTTATTAAAAGTTGGTTGATCATTCTTCGTGCTTTCCAGCCCACCTTTCATCTCTTTTGATATCAGTCAATAGTTGCAACACATTATAACACTGATACCATCAGCAACAGCTCTGTAACATTCCCTTTGAATTAATTTTCTATTTAGTGTAGGAATTACAATGACCCATATCTGCTACATTAAATGGAGAGTGCATACCTCTGTGTACTTCCTGTGTATGTAACCCACTGCTACACCTACATCAGTATCTAAACCTCGATACTAAAAAAAAGCAGACCTGAGTATCTGTACTGATTGGTGCCACAGTACATGTGGCAGATTCCTTTGAGCTCACTTACACTTTCTCTCCTGAAGAGTTAAAATCCAACACGTGAGGGCAGACTTACAACACCAGTTTAGCAGCCCCCTTTTTCGAGAAAGTGTATGTTCCATTTAAACAAAACGAAACAAAAAAGAAAGAGAAACAAAACCTCATCAACATCTTCACTAGCTCCTATTGAAAAATACATCTCTTTGAGAAATCCAGGACATTCCTCTTTGCATTAATTGACACCTTATTAGTGGAATGAATGTTGCCAGTCTTTTCTCAAGCTGCTTGTAGGTGAAGAGACTCTTTCTTTCCCTTTACCAAAAACAACAACAAAACATCCCAAGAGAGAAGAAAAGAGAAAAAAGGAAAGGGAGCTGCTGAGAGCCAGGCTACTTATTCATCTTTGAACACTGGTTTCCATGGGAATAAGTTTAGTTCTTTGTGGAGGCTGAACAGCCCCATGCAGTCTAATGCTTCCAACATTACATTTGTGTGGTCAACTTTCCTTTGGCCTCCCCTTGTCCCCTTCCTCCTCATTCCTGCTCAGCAACAAGACTGGTGTGACAAAAATGAAGAAATCATTCAATAAATTGGCTGAATTGGGTTTGAATCAAAGCCTGCTGAAGCCATTCTACTGCCACCAGTAAAACTTGGATGAAGCCCTCCCAGCCTAAAGCACAGTGGCTTCCAGTCAGCCTGTCAAAATTATTACTCAGCCTTTGTCTGCCTCAACTTTTCTATTTTGATGGTTTCTGTCTCAGTTTTTATCTTTATATTTGGGTGTTTGCTTTTGGAGTTTTGTTGTTGTTGTTGTTTCTGCAGCTCTTCATTGTTCCTTGGTTTTGACAGAGTATGCAGAACATACAACTCTAGTCATATTAATGTTTAAAAGTGAATGATTACCTGTAGACCAGGAAGGGCAGAGGTTCACCAACAAAAGCAAAAAGGACTAGATAAACTGAAAAGTGATTTGGGATGAAACCTCACTTAAATCATGAAGCATTTTTCCTACCTACATTAAACTCTTGAGAGTCACTCACTTTACTCTGTTTTAAACCAAGGAGATGAACAAAAGCAACATGACATTCTTGTGAGAGAGGGAAGCAGATGAAGACTGGGTGATCTCAGTCAGGATGCAGCAGATGTTAGAGAAAAAAACTCATGGACTGTGTATTCTGTTTGATCTGACTACAATAATTTCCTAGTCTTCTTGTAATCTATTCTGACATACTTTCTTTTTAAAAGAAACTGTTTATAAATACATTACTCAGAGGCTGCCATGCAATACATTTTCATACATTAATCCTCATCATTTTGCTAACTGTCACGATATTTTTCTATTAAAGGAATAAAAGAAAAGCATGTTATCACAAATCACTAATAAAATATTTAGTACTTCCTATTGCTCCACTTTAAAAACTTCTCCTTCTTAAAAGCTTCTGGAGTCCAAAGTTTTTTTGAAAAAATGAACAAAAGGAAAATATATTAGAAATTCATGAAAGCCATTCACACGCAGACTGCCAGGACTACAGTAGTTTTCTTTTGTAAGTATGTTTCTTCCTTACAAGTGATTTTGTATTTTCAGATTTTCAAATGTATTTTCTTTGCAAGACAGAGATGCTGATGGGTTTTCAATTTTTAAATCTAAGATTACGTCTAATTGCCTAATTTACTTTACCTACCCCTTAGAAAACTTAGCTGGAACTGCACCATTTTATACAGCAAATCAGGATGAAAGTAGCTATTGAAGCACAGAGAAATTGATCAATCATTTGATTGTCGATTCACACATCAGTGAATGACAGGTAGAACCATTTTACTCTTATCGTTTCTATAGGGATGTTAGCAATTCAGGCCAATGAAGATCCATTGTGATAATGGAAGTAATAAAGAAAGCTGGAGCTTAGACCATGAGCTAGCATTCATGGCAGTCCATCTTCTCCCCTTATTCACAATCAGATTAAATAAGACAGTTGTTAGAAACCCACAAAAATAAAGCTGCCATAAAAACTACCTTCTATGGATCCAGATTTCAATGATGCATGTGCATTTCTTTTTTTCTCTTTAGTTTCAACTCAGCTGGGGCCTTCTCCCACCTTCCTACTGCATTTCAGTATAGGGCAGAAGAAAAGCAACTGTGTGAGACGTGTATTTTAACAGCTAGATATAAGTTTCAGAAAATCAAATACACCAGGTTATTTCTCCAAACAAAGGGAAATGCAAAAATAACATTCAGAATTTGTCAAGTCTTACCTAAACCATTTCACACACCCACTAAAAAAGTGGGAATGCACAGCATTACTGAAACAAACTATCAAATGTCAGGAGAGTCAGTTTACCCCAAACTGAGTAAGTTTAAGCAAAACACGAAAAACTAGTCCAATTTTAAAGAGAAGTCCAACTTCTTACTCTGAAGTACATCTGGCATGGAAATGTTTGTTGATATGTATCCTCTAAACCAGGGAGAAGACCCAATTTTCATCAAATTATACTTCTAAGACAAAGTGAATTGACGCCTTTGAGACATTTTAGCATAAATAACTAAAATACAGAGGATAACTGCAAATTTAAAAGGCAATTCACATTTCTGTTATTCCTGGTCCTTCAATATGTAACAATCCAAACCTGAGAAGCATGAACATTTTGTAAAGAGAGAGGCATCAACACATTGGTTTCAGTTTAGCACAGACTGGTAGATTATAACAGGAGTTAATATGGTCTGGTATGGGAAAGCTATAAAAGCTAACTCAAACCCACGACCTTCAGAACATGAATTTTGATGAGAAACCATCATTGGAGACTGAAATAAAGTTAGACGTCTAATAGAGAACATTTATTGATTTTTTTGTGGGGCTATTAAGTTATCAGGAAAATATATGTATAGCAAACATCAGATCTCTAGCAAAGCAAAACTGTTTTGGTCAGAGTTTCACTTACTTTCCAGATATTTTCAATTGAGAAAAAAATTTCAAAAAGAGTTGCTCAGCACAACTGGAGCCAGAAGACAACATGTGCCTCTGCCCTGCTTCGAACACTGCCTTCCCAACAGAGAAGTTCCTTCAGAAGATCATGTGGGGATGGAAACCTCTTATGAGGAAGGTTACAAGGAGGTAGAGCTGTGACTTCCTAAAACAACCTGGATGGAAGGAGGAGCAGGTGAGTGTTCCTGGATTTAGACAGAGGCTACCTTTCCAAAAAGAGCAAAGAGGAGTTGGATATGGTGATCCTTGTTCTTGGACTGCTACTTAGCAATGCGAGGGTTGGGGTGCTGCCCCGGAAGGGGAGACCTCCGTGCGGCTCCCTGGTCTGTTGTGTTGGACACAAACCACTAGAATAAATGGAGAGAAAAAAATACATGATTATGTCTGTACTTCTGCAGCCTAGTTATCAGGGCATTTACCTGAAAGATTGAACACCTAGGGTCTAGTCCATGGCTGAATGACAACTCAGGGTAAGTCCTGTCACAGTTTCACGATGGCAAAAGTGTCCTTTTGCAGTGAATAAGTAGGACTATCCATCAATGAGCTTGTTAAGCTTTATTTTTTTTCTGTTTTTATAAATAATTCTGGTTCCTAATGTGTCATGTAGAAGCCATAAATTGGGAAGGACAGAATTTCACACTCATTTTACAAAAGGACAAACACTATCTCCAAGGATGTAAAATACAGAAGAAACTCTGTAATTGGAAGCTTCTACTGCCTGTGCAAATTTATGTCACAGAGGAAAAGATTTGGACTCTCTACAAGTTAGAGTTAAAATTTTAATACTTAGAGTTTTTACTTTGATGATAGTGTCTTGATTCATCATATTTTCTCTCTGCAAATACCTTGTAAGCTAGAAATTTCTGCAAGCCTGTCAACTTTCTCAAATAAACATTTTTTTTAAATCTTATTGATTTGTTTTCCGGAAGTATTTTCCCTTCTTCCTAATGTTTTATTTATCTAACAGTGCTCACATTTTTTATCCCTGGAAACCTTTTCATTTGCTTTTTGTTGCTGTTTATTTGTGGGTTTTTTCCTTTTGTGTTTTTCTGCAGAAAAACAGCTTGCATTTCAATGGCAATACTTTATACAGCTGAACATCCCAAAGTGCTTTACACTTAAGTTACACCTATAGCAAAGAGACTGTGAGACAAATGTGTCCTTTGGGATCTCCAGAAAAGGTAAGGAAGGCAAGTCTTCCGCAATCAGACCATCATGCACTCAAATGTGGCACTCTTCTTGCAAATGAGCATCACTGAAGATTTGATATGTGATGCACAGGAGACAACTGTAAGGAAATGGAAACAAGAATGGAAAAACCCCACATTTCTTGTTTTTCTAAATTAAGAAAAGGTACCAAGTAGCATCTGGAATTTAGAGTCTTATCCTAATTCCCATGAAGAAATGTAGCATATTTCTTTCTACCCAAAGTAATAGAGAAAAAGGCATGTAATAAAAAGCATGCATAGATATCTTGTACTTATTTTGTTCAATTTATAGCATGTGCTGTTCTATTTCCTTCTTCATGCTTTTGTATGTGTTTTTTTCTTCTGTGGCAGTTTGCAAAATATTCTGCTGCTCATTAAATGATGAACAAGGAAACAATCCATAAAGATTTTGCTGCACAAAAAATATATTTGGAAATCAAACTCTAGTTTTAATAATAAAATGGTGTCATTTTAGTCTCATATCTCTTACTTAATGAAAAAAATTAATGAGAAATGTAACTAAGAAGCATAGTTTTTATGACTGCTGCAGAAATTTTCAGTGATCAAGAAGTCAGTAAGAGATATCTTTGATCATATGATAGTTTGGGCAACCAGTTCAATAATTTAAACAAATTATTTTAATTTCTCATCCAGGGACATTCAACAGTCTAGCATGTGTCAGCCAATTTATATTAGATGTGTAATGTAATAGCTTTCATATCTTTAGTCAGGTTTTTTTGAAAGTTATTTTTGAAAGAATTGAAGAAGAAAAAAAATTAATCTGAAACTGTTTGGTAAACACAAGTAATATTCATAGATTTGTCACAGACTGTAATGTGGGATTATCATATTCATTTCACAGGTAGTAAAGCCCTGGCTAAGTGTTCTGGTTAATTTTCTTGGACAAATTGATGTAGAAATTCTACAGCAATGCCTAGATTAAAATCCCAGTCCAGTGCTCTATCTATCACATTACTGTTTCTCAGTGGTGGATTGCAAGTCTTCTTGATTGTTACATCTGACTGAATGAAACATAATCTAGTTTCCCCATTCCATTATGTTTAAAGGTCACATATTCACTAGTAACTATTCAAAACACACATTCACACCAAAAACCTGTAGCTACTACTAACATCCTTAGCCATGAGTTTTGGTTTGATTTGGGGTTTTTTTCTGACTTTTTAATAAAACCAAGGAGGCAGGATCACAAAATTGCTTTTCCTGAGACTGAATGTTGCTATATTGAACAGAACAACAAAACATTTCATTGGGACCTAGTGTTCCTTCCCAAATATTTTGTCTTGTTGGAGAAGGCTGAGGAACACAAGTTCCTTTCACAGAAGCTCTCTACTGAAAATGAACCCAAAATATCCAACCCACATTATCCCCCAGCTATGCTACAATTGTACATACACACAGCACTACCACTCTGTGCAGCTATGCACAGTTCTGAGCAGCTGGGTTGCATGTTGACCATGACCACTTTCTATACATTTCTCCATGCCTCAGTATTTCTTACAAATATGTCTTGAGCCTCTGACAGCTGACCAAACAGAGCAGGCAAATTGTTACAAAAACAGTAAAGGCTATTTTCAAGCTAGAAAGAAACAGTAAAATGGGTTTTCTAATTCACAGCTGAGCTCAAGTCTGTTCACTATTTTTAGTATCATTCTCTATTGTTAGTGTTTTGTTTCTTTTTAATATGACAGTCTTTTCATCCACAATCCATCCTCAGGCCCAATATGTGATGCCCTATGCAACAGCTTTGCAAATGAGCTTCACTGCAGTTAATGTCTTCCACCCTTACAGCAACTTGCTAACATTTTACTAAGACAGTGAGAAGAAAAAGGTTTATAAGCAAAGGAGAGTAGAGTTACTCCATATCCTTCCAACCTTTAAAAAGTTACAGTTTTGACACAAAATATTGTCCGAGAAATCAAACATTACTTCATGGGATAACATAGTTTTAATCATACCCCACAGTGCAACACCAAGGCAGATGTATGTAAGCCAATATTCTCACAACTGGTGGGTCCTTTGAAAGTCCCTGACTTCTGTCAGTGAGTGGAAACACTGAACAAATTTACACAGAACAAAATGTAGAACTGGTTATGGGACTCAGATATATAGTATGCTCTCAATTTTAAAGCTGAACTTGAGCATACTTTTGCATTCAGTCTGAATGGTATCCCGCCATCAAGGACCATTTCCCAAAGCTGTTTTTCATCTTAGGACACTTGTAAACCTAAACTAAACCAATCCTCCACTCAGGTCTTGTAACTACAAACTTCCAGGGCAGTGGGAGCCCTGTAGTCAATGCCCTAGAGTTGGGAGCAAGGAACTTGGCACAGCAGCTGGTGGCCATCTCGGAGAAGGAAAGGCCAATTACAAACCTGTACTCACAACAGTAGTCAGTCAGTGGCCAGTTGGACATTTACCAGAAGAGAAAATCTTCCTTTCCCACTTCCATCCTTCTCTGTGGCACCTCTCTGCCAATTGCATGCAAGTAGACTCTCTCCCTGTCTGACCTACAGTCCATAGAGACAAATTCAACATTTGCAGTTTCTTATTAGTTTGACCCCACTGTTTCCTCTTCTGGTAACTGTAATTTCCTCCTGTAATTTTTCAACTTAAACTATAATTTCTGCTTCAGTTCATGTCCAGTTTATAGCTGTTCTTTTCTTCTAGCTATTTTTCCTGTTTACTCTCCACTGATGAGTCACATCTGTATATTTGCCCCCCATGTACAAACACTATTCAAAAAGCGTTATCCAATTTCTTTTATCCCTATTTTTTTTTCTGATCAAGGCACAGAGCCAGAATATTACATTTAACAGACTGAAAAATATTTTACTGAGCTTTTACTTATATACTGGAAGTTAATGCAGAAAAAGAATTGCTTTGCTAAATGAAAGCAAGACTGAGTTTTCCTGGCTTACTCTAGTATAAGAAAGCTGCAATGAAGAGAAGAAAGATTATATATTCCAAATCATCTTAGCTATCCTCTTTATCATTATTATTGCCTCCATTTTCTACTGCATTTTAGAGTATATTCTAAATGGAATATTAATATTAATTTCTTTCTTCTTCATGAGAGTTCAGATAATTTGGGATAATTAAGGGAGAGAGGATAGAAGAATCTATTGTGGAGTTATAAATCTCCGAGGAATGTGTTAGTTTTGCATTTTAGTTCTGCTGAAAAATGTAAATGCTTCAATTAGTGTAAAAATCAGAGGCTGCCTCACTCATTAACAATGAGGCCTCTAACCTCTCACCTTGCCCATATCTGAATCAGAGGATTCTGAAATGGGAAAGTTGGCCCATTTTCCTAAATACAGAAATTGCCCTTAAAAAAAGTAACCAGAAAATATCCCTCTCAGTATCCTGGCCTTAAAGAGCTAATTCATTTGCAGGAAAGCCCTGTCTGGAGAAGTTAGTGTTCTGTTGCATATGATGGGGAAGCTTGTGGATAGCATTAGAGCAGACCTGAAATGAAGACAACAGGGCTGGGCATCTGCAGTACTGGGATGAATCTCCTCAATCTAAATATTCCATGTTTCATAACAAACCTGTCAATAAGGGATGTGAGGGCAGTTTCGCTGCTGTGCTGTGCTATCCTACAGCTAACACAGCCTGAAACCTCCTAAAGGCTGATTGAAATCGATTCATACGCAGGTGGAATGCTACAGATCTCTCTTCTCAGCCTTTATAAAGGGAGATTTAGTGGGAGACTTTTTATTTATTGAGAGATTCGTATTATACCAAGTTCAATATTCCTCCAGTCCACAGTTACCCAGAAAGATACACTTAAACAAATGCCTGATGTATTCAGCGTGTATGGAACCAAATAAATCAGAGGGAAAGAATATAGCTACTACCACACACATCCATTCTGCACACATTTATTTCTAAGCTAGCGGCTGGGAGGCAAGGAGAAAAGCACTGCCCGGACTAATGATTACATTTCCTCAGTGAATAAAGCCTACATGCAAAACAGTAATGCAAAATTACCTGCTCCCTTTGCATAAAAAAAAAAAAAGTTCATCTGCAATGATTTGATTAATTGAAGGATTAGCCTTTTGCTACAATTTTGACCTGAGGTTCTTCCGCTAATTTTCCTAGAGGATCTTCTAAGCAGTATGGCACAAGTAATACAGCATTGCAGGACTCTGGTATATTTTCAAGACCATCAGCACTACTCATAATTTCTAATCCTTAATTTCTCTCATGGATTAGTCAGTTAACATTTTCTGAGGTTTGAATCATTTTTTAATATATGAACTCCTTCAGACAGGGGCCCAGTTGTCCAAATGCCTTCAAGATGTTGACCTAGTTTGCATAGAGGCAGCTTTTTTTGCATGAACAAATTAGTATGGAGAAAGGTCATATTATCTCCTCATGCCACACCATCCAACCAAAATACTCCTTGATTACTCTTCAAATCCACTCTAAGTGCTGCTACCAAAACTTACCCTCCTGGTCCATTATTTTCTCTCCTCTGCTTGTTCTCAATACTGCCTGAAGTCACTTTATCGTATCTTACTGACCCCAGCTCTGTTCCTCCAGTGATATTAGCCTAAGTCATTCCATCTCCACACCACTACCCTCTTTCCTGATGTCTGAAATTCCATAACAGTTGAATACTTCAAAATATATTCTTAAACCTCTTCTACAATTTTGCCTTCAAATCAATCCCATTGACACTGGTACATGTACCTGAGCTGTCTCCTTATCACCTCAAAATCTTTTCATCTCAGGATTTCAAATTACTTTGTGTCATGACAGTAAAGAGTATGTAGGTTCTGGTTCAAACGTTCATAGAAAAAAACACCATTGAAAAACAATGACCACAACATACTTAGATCAAATATACTCTTTGGAGCGTCAAAGATCAAAAAGCCACCACAACTAGGCTAAACTTCGAGAAATTTAAGTATATGAAAAGGAGGAAGCTTGTTTAAAAAGGAACTAAAAGAGTTATCTGAGAGAACAAAATCCTGATAGGTAGCACAGGGACTACGAAAGAACATCCTACTAAAAGCAGAGCTCCAGTGCACATTGTCTGTTAGGAAAAACTTGAGAAACAAATAAAAAAAGCAGGCGTGATGGAGCAGTGAGCTAAAGATTTGGAAAGTAAAAGAGTTTATTAGAATTGAGAAGGCATCATTCAAAAGCAGAAGCTGTATCCAAATGAAGAAAATAAAAAGGATCATAAAACCTGGCAGATTAAATGCAAAAATATAATTAGGCAGGCCAGGGGGAAAAAAAAAGTTTGAAGAACATTTGGCTGGAGCAATCAAACATAGTACTAAATTCCTCTTCCACAGGAATCATCAACATCAGAGCAAAAAGCCTGCCAGGCAGTCTGTGGAGCCCACTGACAGGCTGAACACTCAGGGTATAATGCTGTTGCAGAAAAGCAGAGTGAATACCTGCATCACTGTGGCCTTCCAGTACCTGAAGGGAGCCTACAAGACAGATGGCAAGAGACTTTTTTGCAAGAGTGTGTGATGACAAGATAAGGGGGAATGGCTTCAAACTGGAAGATGCCAGGTTAAGATTAGATATTAGAAAAATATTCTTTGCTCTGAGGGTGGTGAAGCACTGAAGCAGGTTACCCAGAGAAGCTGTGGATGCCCCATTCCTGGAAGTGTTCAAGGTCAGGTTGGATAGGGCTCTGGACATTCTGCTCTAGTGACACATGTTCCTGCCCATCACATGGGGAGTTGGAACTAGATGATCTCTAACATCTAACTCCAAATCATTCTATGATTCTATGTTTCTAGGATCACTGCAGAAGAAACAGCTGATATTTCCTCACTAGAAGCTTTTTTGAAGGCCATACTGCAGAGGATCCATCTGAAACATAACTGACTGTGGAGAGGCTGTTGTAATGTTAACACAAGTGTTAATGACTTGTCTGGACCGGTTTCTATTTATCAAGAGTTCTGAGAAAACTCAAGGAAGTAAGAGCTGAATCACTGATAGGGGTACCTAATCTCCCATGTTGTTTTTCAGGCACTGAACACTGAGGGTTAGCAAATGTGATGCCAGTGGGGATCTGGAGAGCTACAGACCTGCAAGCTTGTAACTCTAATGCACAAATTTGTAAAGGCTACAATGAAGGACGAATATGAGTCTGAATGCAACTTATATGGAAGAGCCAATGTCAGTTCTGTAGTGAGACATTATGCCTTGTAAAATCCATTTGAGTTTTTTGAAGTTAATTAACATATGGGTCCGGTGAGACAGTCAAATAAAATACAACTGGATGTTAAAAATTCTTTGAGTAAAGTCTCCCATTAATGGTTTTTAAAGAAAATTAGCAGCTATAGCATAAGTGGGAAGGACCTGGCAGGGACAGATAAAGGGCCAAAAGACGTGACAGAGAAGGTCTGCACTTACAATAGAACAAACACCCTTCACAGTGAAATAAAATTATGGTCTCTGAGGTGATGATTCAGTAGTGGATGCTCAAGGTTACAATAGGCAGCTCTACAGAAGCATCAGCTCTGCTCAGCAGCAGTTAAAGAAACAACTCAAATGCCAGTAACAAAAAAACAAGACAAAAACATAATTATGACTGTTCATCTACATCTTGAATATTTTTTCAGTTAGGGTCACCTCATCTCAACAAAAGGACACAAAGGACATATTTGAGGTGCCAAAAGCTCAGAGAAAGACTTACTCTGATAAACCATGGTGTGGTTTATACAGTTGTGAAAATTCATGATGGTGTGGAGTCAGTGGGTAGGAAATGACTTTTCACTGTCCATCCTCTGCAAGGAGCAGAAAGTGTCAAATAAAGCTTATAAGAACTAAAATAAAGAGAGATGACCTCAGAACATGTATCTGTACCACTTAGCATATCTTGTTTGATATCTAAAGAGTTTGCTTTGTAGAGCAAGGACTTATTTTTGTTCCGTATATATGTCTTCAAGTTCACAGTCCTTGAATTGGACTTCCTGGGTATACTGGTACAAATAACTAATTGTACACATTTAGCCTACATCACAACTGGGTTGGTTACACTCTTAGGAGTCAGTTTGTAATAGGGAAATTCACTTGAGCAAAGCACTAGACCAGTCATAGCTTCCTGTTCCCTCTTTGCACAAATTCAAAGTCACCATAACACATCAGTCTCTGTTTAGAACAGGAATGGCAAAGGCAGAAACAAATGACAAAAAGATGAGCCATAAATCATTGTAAATTCTTATATCACAAGCAATGCAATGCACTGCATTGCATGCCATGCATCAATGATGGACCTGTGAACATGAAGAAAAGGCATGTGAAGTAAGAGTGTTTGAGCTTTGCTGAAGGTAGCTATTTTCCAGGGTGCCTGCTTAGAGAGAAGCGACTTTCATCCTGGACAAAGACTACTTTCATTATGTCTTGTTTTTGCGTTATCCTCTGCACTCCAATTTCTTGTATCATCTTTCTGTTATGGAAGATGTCATGGGAAGTCCCTTCCTCTCCTGGTTATGTTACAAAACAACTGGAAGAGGGAATCAACTCCAGATAAAATCCCTGTCTAAAGGAAATAATTTTCATCACTCAGAGCTAGCAAAAGAAGTTAAAAAAGTGTCCCATGGAACTACACTTCTGTTGAAGCCTGGGAGAACTCTCCAAAGAGGAAGGAAATGCCCTCTAACATCCACTGATGCAGATCCAGAGTCATGCTAGTGATGTCATGACAAGATTTACACTGAGGCAGTATTCCTTCTTGGGATCCAGTTCTGACTGATTCATCCACACTGTAAACTAAGTGATGCCCAGGACTGTCAATCGGTTTTCACTACACTTAAACAGGAGCAAATGAGATCAAGATGGTGACAATTTCATGCAGAAACATAGTATGGTACATAAGCTGAGGCTAGTTTGTCTGCAACACGAAAAATGTCAGGTCTGTTAAAGAAAAATTAATTTTTATTCTGGTGTGACGGTGAGAACTAGCACAGCTAGGCCTCACGTATCTGAGACAGCATAAGAAGAAGATTTCCCAGTAAAAGTGCTTTCCTAGTGAGTGAAGAACAGGCCACTGTCTACTGGGTCATATAGTTGTATTATTTACCACATAAAAAATAAATAAATTTTATATTAATAACATTAAGAATTGTATATAATGGATTCCTCCTTTTCTTCCTTAATAATTCAGATATACAAGCAAGGTCAAAAGCTGTAGTCTGACTGGAATGACCATACCAATTTTTACTGTTAAATTTCCTACAGAATATTACTGAAGATGAATTATTTTTCATTGTTTTTATGGAAAAGTGTTTCACACATCTTTCAAATTTCCTCAGTATCTGAGCACCAGATACTGAGCACAGGATTTTATTAGGATATATAAGTTCACCATAGCCACTTTACTAAAGAGAGGCCATAAGAGTTTCCAGTTTACAAAGAATAAAATAGCAGGTGTTAACACTGGAAAAGAAAATTGTGACAGAAAATTAAGGTTATTAGGGAAGCTGAGAATTATAAAAGGCCCAACAGGGAGTGATTTCAGAAATCACAGTTTAGCAGCAGAGCAAATAAACAAGGCAGCTTGTGACTGAAGTCATCAAACTAGAGGATATTTCAGCAAAATAATAAAATGAGAATCTCCAAATGGAGCCTGGTTACTTAACCACTGTATTCTTTCATTTTTGGCTCATGAAATACAGCCAGCCTGGCCACCTTGCAGGGCTGAGCCCTGGACAGGAAATCATCCAGATGTTCTCAGTTTTTGGGACTGGATTGAGATTTTGACACAAAACCTGTCTGTCTGGCAACACCTCACTGTGTGAACTGTGAAGTGTTTCTGGGACCTATCCATGAGTTTTTCTCCTACCTGAGGATGCAGTGGCTGACAGGGAAACATTAGCAAGATTTTGCACTTATCCCTGTGCAACTCCAGGGCAGCCATGCCTGTCTGCAAAGCTGAGAAAGCAGACACCCCTGCCTTCACCTTCCTCACTGCTGACTGACACATTTGCAGGCAGGAAACATGAAGACCTCAGAAAGATTGCTCTTCCCACTGCCCTGCTATTGGCTGCAGGGGTGAGCAGTGCAGGGACACCAGGATAGGGCAGGGACACTCTCAGGACAGACTACACAGAAGAGCTGTACAGGGCAAAGTGTCTACTGAGAGGATGAGGGACATGTCCCACAGACATGAAGTCCAAAGACCCGTGTCACAGATGTTCTGTGCCCACAGAGGCTGCGGCCACAAAAGTATTGCCATTACAAATATTAAAAACAAGATTTAAATAAAGCAGTTCCTTTGAACCCAGTGCAATTCCTATGAACCCAGTGCATAAGATAGGATCTTCTGAGCAGCCTAAACTAAAGTCACAGGCAGTGGGCAGCAGGAAGACAAAACGTCAGCAGTTCACAGAAAAAACCAACCTGTGTTAGAGCCCCTAGGCTGTAAGCCAGCCCTGCCGAAGCAGACAATGACGTGGCTCTTACGGGCAGCAAGAACTGCCACAACAATCACGTAGCCTGACCCCCTGTGTAACGCAAGCCATAGAATTTTATCCAGCAGCTCCTGCAGCAGTAACACCTACTCTTCCCTGCTGCAACGAGGCTCCTTACAACCCACTTTCAAATGAACTCTCGGCAGGACTCCAGAGGAAACGGACAGATATTGGACAAAAACTTGTTTGTTTGCTTTCCCACAAGGAGCAGCCAGGAAAGCATTGCTAATGGCTGATGCATCACTGGTACCCAGTGGGCATGAGGCAGCCAGGCTCCGGCTGAGCGCAGAAACCGGGGTGGCAGTCACACCACGCTGCAGCAGGACTATAGCTCTTTCCTACTTCACTGACATTCACGTTGCCTTCCTCTCACCCACTGAGTATTATCATCACAGAGGCTGGAGTCTGAATGTGTTTAATGCTTTCTTAGCCACAGATCATTAGTAACCAATTCCACTTTCCACTGTCTCAATTGTTTTTATACAATACAAGACTCCTTTTTTTCCTCTCCCCTCCCTCTTCTTTCTTCCTCCTTTTTCCAATTTTCTTGTGGTAAAACAGTCCTGCCTGAAAGCAATAAGCTCCTTTCAGAACTTAAAACCCTAATGGCAGGCATTTGGAAAAGAAGCTCTAAAGGCACCATTATTCCTCACTTTGGCTTCACTGCTGACTCGCTGTCTACATGCATAATGCCGAGCTTTTTCCCACAAAAATAGCAGTCCTCAGATAGCCACAAATCCATGTTAGCTGCTTGGGTTATTTATTCCTGGAGGAAGCTAGCAAAGTGACAACTTTTAGGACATTTGGGAGGCCACCATGAAGTGGTGAGCACTCAGCTAGGTATGGGAGGAATATAAATAAAGCAATAACTTAGGTAATTGTACCCACCAGGAACAGCTATTCATGCTTTTGGGGTATTCCCAATCTGCTCATGATGTTCTCTCCTCTTTCTCTACCAAAGCTTTTCTGGTTCACAGACTCTCTTTCCACAGTTCTGCATCGCAGTGTTCACATAAAGCCTGAAACAAGAGTTCAACTTGCCATTGCTCACCCTTTTTCTGTGGGGCTGCAGTGTCCAGAGCAGGAAAAGTCAGGGGTCCACTCCCAGTGCTGTTACATGCTCTCTGTGTAAATTCCTGCCATTCATTAGCTACCGACTGGCAGCAGTGAGAAAGTGCTCTGCAGCCCAGGCTGCTGGCTGGAATAGGCAGCACCTCTCAACAAAATGCTGGAGAACAGTAGGACATTAAAACCAAGAGGGAACCTGCTACTGCCCAGGGTGGGCCAAGCCAGCAGGGGCCATCAAGTTTTGCCAGCAGGACAGACATTTGGAAGTCTCCAAACAGAAATGTGGATTGGTCTTGGGACTTGTGGCTGCAAGAGACAGCAGGGGACCCAGAGACTAAGAAGCCTGGGGGATCAGTCAGGTGGTGAATCCCTCTTCCACTGGTGTCCTAGGGAGAATAAAGAGCAAATGACAGGATTCACCCAGCTCTGGAGGAACAGTGCCAAGGACTTCACCAGAGGTGAAGTCAGGTTGTTAGTCCCAGGCAAAGACAGGACTCCACCATGCCTCATCACTGTCAGTCCAATAGGCATTTTAGGATATATGCTGTTCACAGCAACACTCTTCCACTGGGATTGTGTGTGGAGGGTAAGGGGATGTTGCCTCTCTCACAGCCATTGTGCCAGCCAGTGCTAGCACAGACTCCTGTGGCTGGTCCATTCTATGTCACTAGAACCACCATATATTTGCTGGTATTAGCTCTGAGTAGGGGCAACCCTTCAAAAAGGACAGAGGGAGAAAACCCTAAGGCGCTAAACATCTGTGCCCATCCTCACATTTTGTGAAGAAAAAGCCTCCTGGAAAGCTGTGGGTCCCACTGCAGGTCCTCAAGCCTACAAGTCAGAACTGCTCATGCCTGAAGCCTAAGGCTTAAGCCTAACCCACCACCAGAAAACAAGTGGTGGACCACTGGAGTGGGACATTTCTAGCTGTTTGACTTGCAATGCATCCCCGAATGAAAGAAACTGTGCAATAAAACCACCCTGGCACTCAGCAAGGCAGTACCTGGGGAAGGCACTGCACACTGTTTGGCCGGACAGTCAGGGGCACTCCTAAGCCCCAGCACATGGATGCTGTCCAAGCCCAAGCAGCCAGTCTCTGCCTTTGCCATAAAGAGCAGTCAATCCCCCAGTGTGGGGGGGAGTGGGGCTCTTGCAGCCCTCGCACAGCTGCTGGGTGCCAGGAGGAGGAGCAGGGCAGTCCCCTCCAGCTGCCAGAAGGATGGGGTGAGAGGCAGGCAGGAGCACAGGGATGCGACAGAGGCACGTGGCCCAAATCCTGCACACCTGCTGGGGTGGTATGCCAGCTGCAGCCCAACAAGGGGCCCTATTGATCCTGCCCCTGTGGTGAGTTTGTCTGCCTCTGTGCACGTGGCTGAGGAGATCTCATGGAGAAATTTTCATCTGTGGTTTGCTAAGGGTTTCTCCCCAAAGAATCATGATTTAATTGCTGTTATTATCTTCATAAAGCTGTCCAGAGTGTTTTTCCAGTGGTTATTTAAAGCTTATCTAAAAGATATTGATAGCAGTGGAACGCCTGGTTAAAACTGCATTTCTGGTATGCCAGTAGCAGAGTGTGATAAAAATAGTAGGTCTCTTAAATCAATCATCATCTTTCTCTAATTTATTGTATTGTTGTATTTTTGGATCCATGCTTAGCACATACAGCATATCATTATGAAAGTAATGCAGTTAGAAACTGTATAAACAGATAACTGGAGACTGAGTTACTGTCAGTCTTCTATGAAAAAAAAGAAAGACACTTTGGCAAAGAATAAAAATCACACATTATAATTCTCAAAAAGATCCTCTGATGAGAAACCTTGCCATAGAAAGCAAAACTCTCCAAAACATGTCCCTAAAACAGTGTATATGTTGCTGATGAAAAAAATTATTTTAAAGTCTCTTGATCAGTAACAGCTTCACAAATAACAGTATGAATAATACAGATGTCTGGTGGGAACAAATAATTGCACAGGTTATCATTAGGTATATAGTCTATACATTTTTTTCTATTCTGATTTGCTGTAGAGAGAAAAGATAGAAGCACAGAAGCAATGAAACATGTCTTTAAAAGATGGAGGAAATTTTTATTTAATGCAAATCCCTTGTTTCATCATATCGCTAGTGACTCATGCATAAAGGCTTAGAAATCTATGGAAGGAGATGAGAAACCTCGGAAACAGATATGAGCAAATAATTCACTACAGGAGAGTTGTTTTCTCTTCAAATCAGCTCCATTTTTTTATTTAAAGAAATTATTTGCAAATAGGTCATTCTAACTATGAATTTATTCCCATGTTTCTAATTGCCTCAGGGATTGTTTCTGAAAACTAATTTAGACAATGAATTTACAGACTAATCATTCAAAAAGCTTAGCTCCTGTGAGTTGCCAATCAACTGGCATTAAAAATCATATGTATTATTATCTCTACTTTGTAATTCACTCCCTGAATTGCAAAGTCAAAAAAAGGATCCACCAGAGTTTTGAATCTCTCAGGTTCACTTTGGATAATGAAAAGGGCTAAGAAAAGCTGAGGAATTAAATGTCACTTCATGTCTTTTTATGTCCTTCCACTCAAAGCTCCTTGTCACTCAGCCTGTTACCTGCAGTCCAATCCCCAAGTAGTGCATCCCTTTATAACTCATCATGGGAGAAGAGGCATATCACATCTATCGACTGGTGGCTTTTACCTCTCTTTTCCCCTCACATTCTTCTCAAGCAATTTGTGCTGGTGAGCACCTGTCTGCCAATGATGCAACCTAACTCTACTCTGGCATGTTTCATTACCCAAGTTCCTGTGCCAGAGCTTTGCAAGAACATTAGGAGACCTCCCTCTGCCAGTCCTACACCGTGCAGCACCACAGACCGGTTCACATACCATCCGTGAATGGTGTAAACTATCCTGGATGGCCTTCCTCCTCCACCATCTACCATCACTAGAAATCCTCTTTAGTAATTGGTTTGTTGTAGCTTGAGCTCCCTTTAGCTCTTAAATAAGCTTGGAAAAGGAGCTGTTGAATGTGAGACAATGCTACACAGACCTCCTCCAAAGGTGGGCAACCCTTTGGGCTGCAAGACTGTCAGGAGCAGGCTGAAGGCCCTTTCCCTCATTTTTCTGTGAATAAGCCAAGAAAAATCAGACTTTCTGCTATGGCTATTACCAAGAATAAGGTAGTATAACATTTTCCCCCATGGACCAGTTTCATTACCCTGTGAAATCTTTTGTAGCCAGGAAAATGCCTATGCTGCAAAACTGAGACTGATCTCACGAGAACATCAAATCTGGGCTCGTTACAATCTACATCTTACCCCAAAATCATTCTTCACACAGGGCTCCAATGCCTGGTTCTTGCAATGGAGTATGCTAAGGAGGTGAAACTGGGAAGCAAGATAGGACACAAGATTAATGCTACAAGAGCCCACACATCACCATCCTTCTTGAAAGATGGCATATGTACCCCACAATAGCATTGGGAAGTGAGCAGAAAGTTCACTGATCCCAGATAGACCCGTGGCATCCCTCCTCGAAGAGAGATTTTGGACTTAACAACACAATTACAGGAAGAAAAGAGTTCTCTCTACCAAGAAATAGATTCCTCTTCTAGTACATTGAAACAATTAGGTAATTTCCACCCCTTTCCTTGCAAATTGAATCTCTCAATAGCTCAATTTCTTCAAGTGACATTGTTTTTTCAGGCACAACAAAAGTAATTCTGCTGAGCTTCCATACTCTCCGAGTACCCAAGCATCTCTAGCACCTGAGTGTTCAATGCTGCAGCTATTTCTTGAGTACTGCTTGGACATGTTTCAAGCTGACATTTTAGATTGCATAACTCCTGGCGCAGCACTGCAAAGATGTCTCCTCCCATTGCATCAGAGAGTGACCTGCTGTGGCAAAGGCTATTACTTCTTTTGAGATTATCGAGTCTGTGGTGCCTCATCGAATTATACAGATTCCAAGGGGAGGAAAAGTAACTGCTGCGTGCTCCGGGCTCTGAACTTTTCAGTGCAACACATCTGGAGAGCCTTCATCTGCAAATGCAGCTCTAATGCCACATCTCCTTGGTGAACACTGCGTGCATTGAATTCTGCTAACGTAGGGTGACAGACAAGTAACAATAGGAGCTACGTTGACTCGGTGCTTGTCTCATCCTAAAATAAAATACTGTGTGACGGACTAGCCACAGCTGCATGCTTACAAAGAGCAGTCTGTGGCTTCTAAGCAAAGCAGCTGAGAAGTTAAAAAAATATATTTCTCAGCTTCCCCCTCCCCACTCATCTCCACACACATGTTAGATTCAAGGCCAAAATCCAATGACTAGACTAGGCATACAATCAAGAGTGACCTGATTTTGGGGAGTTACTGAGCACTGGTGCTGCCCAGGGACTTTACTGCTTCAAAACTGTGTTTCTTGGGGAACACAGAGGCTCAGTTCCTCTGAAAATTGGATACATTCAAGCAGGTGCCTTAACATTAAGGTTTTTAATGGCTCGGGTTTAATTTGTTCTCCTGGAAACTGTTTCATTTGAGAGTAAGGGCAAATGAATACTGAATAAAAATCATTTTAAAAAATCAAATGCTGAAAGCCTGGTTTCTGTAGCATTAACCACACTGAGTACCACTGAGGGGGTGGGAGCAGCAGGCTGTGAAATGGCAGGACCACTTTCTCATCCATGTGGCACAGAACAAGCGCTATGACAGGTAGTACCAGTAGAGAGGGGAAAGCATGACTAGTCATACCCAAATCTCAGAAACCCCCTGTGAGCCCCCTCACTTCTCCAGGCAGCCTGCTGACACTAAAGATGGCAGCTTTTCTAGTCAGGTTTGGTCATCCAGGAGTCCAGGGATGCAAATGAGCAAACCTGGATCTGTCTGAGGTAGACACAGTAATGCTGAACCCAAAGGGTGAATTTTCCATCTTTTCCCCCACCTCACTCCACATAGTGCTTGCAGCAAAGGTGACAGGAAAAGACTAATCCTTGCCTTCAAGGGATTTGAAGAGAGTTCTTAACTGTTTGAGGAAAGCTTAAAAAATTGTAATTCTTAAGCAACTTTCCTAGGCTGGTTGCTGAAGGTTACACAGGGCTAGGTGTGAAGATGTGTAATCCTGTTTTTCAAATGTCAGCAGGAAAAAAGTCAAATTTTCCTTCTAGCTTTCTCCAACCCCTGAGTAATCTGATGCAATATAAATCAATATGTTCTTGAGACAGCATTCCATGGAAAATGTAAATTGTAATGTTATCTGATATTTGAGTTGTACAAACTCAAGCAAATTGCAGAAACTATAATCCTGGGCTGTGAATCGCTGCTGCAGATCTAATCACTACCAGTCTTTTCTGTCCATCAGCTCTGCTGCCTGCAAAGCAGTGGAAGTATGGATTACACAACTTGTACTTTTCATCACTAACATGCCCTGGTGGTAAGAAATTGTAGTGTGACCAAACAGTTAATGAGAAGCAATGGCTCATAGTTGGTTTCAATCTCCTGTGTGCAGATATCCTCACCTCTCCAACCAGAGCAGGTTCGGGTGTTTACAACCAGCACACACCTACTTTTACTTTTTAGAGCAGAAACCATTCAGGGGAACAGACTGTTTAGGAGCTGTGATTAGAAGAAAGCTCGCTAGTGCAACAAATGGTCAAGCAGACAACACAAACCAACAGATGCCAAACTATTTGAAGCCTGATACAGAACAAACATTTGAGGAAGGCCCTCCCTCCTCAAATGAGGGCCAGGGCTGTCAGACCCCAGACAGAAACACATACCAGCTGGCCAGCCATGCAGAATGAAATCTCCCAAAGACCGGTTTCATCATAAGCAGCAGCTGACCCATCACAATTGACAGGATGGCTGACAGGAGGGCTCATTCCTGGGGTTCCTCCCTCCCTCGCTCTCAGTCAACATGAGCCACCGCTTTTGTCATGGGAGCCCGTGGTATGTGTTTGCCTGGCACAAACTCATGTTCATGGGGAATCAGACTTATTGTTTGCTACAGTCTGCCACAGGGCAAGTAAAAACTCTCAAGCTGGCAGAAACCAAGTAAAGTCAAGATCTCCTCATAACGAAGTGCACACTGAGCAAGTCTTAGGCTGCTTAGGGAATGCAGGTAGGTCTGCCCTGCTTCTGCTGGGATTGAGCAGTGCTTTGACACACAGCCCTTACCCCACAGTGATAAACCCATCTGACATCACACCTCTGCATTACTGCTCACATCTCCATCATTGCTGCCACAATTTTAGGCTGTACATTTGTCAGCAGAGAGTAGGGCCTGAATAGTTATACCTGTACTTCATTAGTGTCTTCACAAGCCTTTCTAAGCAGACCACTATAGACATTTTGGTGGTTCAAAGAAGGAAGTCTCACAGCCTGTGTGAAATACGAGACAGGGAAGGAGAAGGTCCTGGAAAGAAAGGAAAGGCACAGAGTTGGAGAGAATTTTCTTGTAAGGTGAGGACTTTGAAGAGAGAAATGCAATTAAAGCATCTGATGTGAGCTCTTCTACAGAAGGCTAGCAGACTTCTCCAAGCCCACCCAAGCTGCTGATCTGAACAGAGCACCCTGAAAATTCCTTGTGAAGCAAATGGCAGGATGAAGGAGGATACAGGAGGAGGATGTCTGAAAGAGACACACAAGCAAGGGAGGGACTGTCAGCAGGAAAGTCCTATTCTATATATCAGGTTTAACAAAATTAGGAGAGTCACCCAAAAACATCCCAATAAACAGAAATTTCAGCATCCACATGCTTTTTGGTTTGCCTAAGGGCTGTTTATATCTCCATGTTTACATACAACCCCATCCACTTTCCTCTTCAGAAGACCCATGCTTTTTAAATGGTTCTGTAATTATATTTCCTCATGGTAGCAGACAGTTTTACAAAGAATATCAGACAAGCCAAGGGAACAAACTCTTCTTGGTCAGTTTCCCATTCCTGTTATTTTCATTAAAAAACAGGGTGCACCAAGACTATGGCTGTTTGCACTATGTGCCTGACTCACGAAACAAGCAGTTTGTTATTATGGTTATTTCTGGCAATTTAGGCCATTTTTTTCTCTGAAACATAAAGAATTCCTATTTCAGCTTAAGTACTAGTCTACAGATTCAAAATGCGTGTGCTAAGTCTTAATCTACAGGGTGTCCCACCTGACTGACTAGGAAATAAATCCAAACAGAGCACAGCAAAAAATTACAATAAGTTGCCTGCATCACTTCAGGCCATATTCATCAAGTGATGGCTTATGAGTGCTGCATATTGAAAACACACAGGAGCTGGGTATTATGAATTCTAAGCCACTGACCATCATTTCCCTTTAGCCCACAAGCTCCTTAAAAAAAAAGCAAGATCCTTGGCAGCTGTCAATTAGCAGAGTCTCATTCAAGCTGATGCTGAATTAAGTAGGCTAAAGATGTGTGCCCTGACTCAAGCAGAACAATCTTTCCCCCACAATTACACAGAGAAGCTCATCTTTGTTTAAATATTCAGTTCTACAAAGGCTTTAAAATCCTCATGCTCACAAAGGTTAGGAACTTTGTGGGCAGCAGTGTAGGATGTGTGCATCAGATTTGGGAACATTTATGTAAGTGGCTCCTTAGAAGACTGTACAACAAACTGGGGAGAGCGGGGGGCCAGTTTCAGTGGCTACACACTGTAGCTATAGCTCTTGCCTCTCCCTCCACATTTGGGTCTTAACCATTTAAGACATCCACAAGGTGCTCTGTCGCATCCATTAATTTTTGAGAAATAAAATGGGAATCAGTATTCTTAAAATCAGCATTTTAAAAGTATGGGATATTCCCACTGCACTGCCACAGCACTTCTCTGTGCTGTTCCCCATTTATCTTTCATGTACACACACTTCCCTCTTGCCACCTTGTAACCACTTCTACTTGCAGGGTACAGTAGCAGCTTTCAGACAACCAAGGAAACTGTGAGAAAAAGGGTAAGGTGAGACTATTTTCCATATTTCAGGCTAAAAATTGACATGATTTATTCTAAAAAAAGACCAGGGAAGTTAGTAAGCCTGTCCTTTACCAAACGATGCAGGATTTCAATCTAAAATATGGGAAACCCCATATTAAAGTCTGCCAACCCTAAGAGCTCAATCATAAAGTGGATTATTCTGTGCAGTCACAGAGGTTTCCTAGACTACTCGTTTTCACATGAGCTGATAGCTCGAGGGGATGTTCAGACAGTGCTTGATGCTTTTGAACCTGACCTACAACCAGCCAATGTCAGTTCAAACCTGACCGCCGGCAGAAAGCATGGAAAAAACGGGAAGAGGAGCAAAGCATGTTGTCATGGTCTGCCTCTGTCAAAGGAGTTTGCAGTTTGATAGACATCAAACCAACAGAGCAGAAAGCTCAGATTGCACTGAAGCTAAATAAATAGCATGCATGGCAGGGATGGGGGAGAAGTTTGGATCTGTGTAAGAAGGCAGGGGAGGTCTGGGAAAAGGGTAATGGGGTGGCAGAGGAGGAGAAAGGGACAAGACTTGGAGTGATACAGACATGCTCCCAGTCCTAGTGAGGTCCAAGGCAAGTAAACAAACTCCTCCTTTTCCTCCCTGCCTCTTCTTTGTCCTCAGTGAGATCCAGGCAACCCTTGCCCTGAGACCCATTTCCAGAGGATGGTGTCTGCCATTCCTCATGGGAGCCAGCAATAGGGCAGCCCTTTCCACCTTCCTGGTACCTTCTGCAAAACACAAAGTGCAAGACTGAAAATGTACTGGGTCAGTGCTTAGCATAGTATCCCAGGCACTGACAAGGGGCTGGGAAGGGAGGCACCACTGACTGAGATGAATGGCAGTTCCCACCCCTCACATCTCCTGTGTCTCTACAGAGGACATTTTCATTCAACAGAGTGTGCAGCTCATAGAGATGAACAGGTAATTTCAGATGAACCCCTTCAATAAAAATGCATTCTGCTTAGAAGTCAGGAGTCTAAAATCTACACACTCAATTGGATTTCCTTGATACTAATAGCACAACATAAATTTGCCATACAAATACATAAACTTGCCATCACCTGAGTGATTTACAAAATGCATTCCTAAAAATCTAGAATAAATAGCCCCCCTGGAGGTTGAAAGATTGTTTTGGGGGGCTTTTCTCTGGAGTCAAAGTGGGTCCAATCAAAACACATAGCACTCAGTTCCACTACGTCCATCACAGCTGGTGTATGGTGCCTGTCACCTCCTTGGCAGACAATGCAGATCAGGGAGCTTGGCAAAGGCTTCAGATCTACAAGGAAGATCAAATCTCTCAATGGGATGGAACAGCCCTAGCAGGGTACTCACTGGGATTCTCTGGTTGCTTCCCCATATCATCTGGGGAATAGGATTTTGTTCTCCTAAGCAGACCTGGCTGGTTATCAGTCTCAGGATTTGGGGGTGGTTAGCACATAGAAGTCATTCTTCACTCAACTCTGTGCTTATGCTGGGGCCTGGTAGGATTCCAGTCTCACTTTCTGCTATGCTCAGCGATAGTCTGAGGGTCAGCAAGAGAAATTAAGCTGAAGACCATAAGAAGCCAGGCAACTTACATTATAGACAGTCCCCTCTTTCCTGTTGGGACAGGAAACAGACTAGAGCAGGTTGTTAGGCTGGCAAGGAGGCAATGTGATAAAGCAAGCCTGGTTGAAATTGGTGCAGGGAATTTCACAGATGGGTGACATACAAGGAATGCAAGCTCTACTCATATGTGTAGTTAAATAACCCCAGAAGCATGCACAACTCCAGCAGGCAGCTGTCTTTGATGCATATATAGCAATAGGTACCAGCTGACAAGGAGTTATTGGCTCCTAAAATACCCATGGATTAAGAAGACAGGAAAGGAGGCAAGCTAGAAGTCCTAGCCAATAGATATGCATGACAGAGGTTGGAAAAGGAAGAAGATTCATATTTTTAATGTGGGGGTTTTTGTTACGTGGCTGTCACATTACAATTTATGGAGCTAGACCTGCTAGATGGTTCCCCCTCTCTCTACACAATAGAGAAGAGCTCAGCACTTGCCACAGCGTGACCAAGTGCCAAAGAGCGTGGAAGAAGCACATTGCAGCCACACAGCCTCTCCATTCCAGCCATACCTATGTTTCAGCAGCCCCTGTAGCTAAGAGTCACAAAGTAGAAATTTCACTTCCAATTGAAATATTTCTCTTGTATTAAAACGTAAAGAAACTGGATGAAGACAGCTCACACATCAAAGTTGTGTACATCCAAGATGACCTTCCTACCTTGTATAGTTTGGGGTCAATTTGAACTATCAGTCTAAAAGGGAAACTTTCCATAACCTATTGCCAGCTACTTGAATCAGTGATTTCCAAAATGTGGGCCATAGACAGCTGGTTGGTCATGTGTGGCTGGCACTCCTCCATTCTCATTGCTATTTCAGCCTGAGCCCTGCTAAAAATATACCAAATAATTTCCTAATATTGCATTCTTATGTGATCACTAGCTAGTGTTGAAATGGGGATGTAAGAAATCCAAAGATGTGAGAGGTAGAAGAGTGGTGCTCCACACATCAGGAGATCGTAAAGGGAGGTATGGATGACTTCAGGAGAATGAGAGATGCAAAACCAGGCTCCCACTTAAGAAAGAAAACAGATGATGCAAAACAATGGGATGTACTGGAAAAGTGTATCCTTTCAGTTAAGGCTGCTGAGAAGTATGTAGATTGTTTTTATGATTTCATGGGGGGTTTATGTTTTCTTCTGTCTGTATCTGTAGCCTCCTCTTTTTCTGAGACATACAGTTGTACTCTGTACCAAGGAGTCTGAGTCTGCTCAGCTGCCAGGGTGTGTCCTGGGCCCCAGGAAGTATGGTCAGACACCCAGTGGTACAGAGGTACTTTCAGGATATGCGACCAAACATCTGTGGCATCCAAGCAGTACACCACTGCAGTTTGGGCACCCAAGCTTGTGCCAGAGCAAGGTGCATTTTGCTTGTAGTTAAAACTGTCAACCAGCCTGCCAGTGCTCCAGAACAAGCAGGCCACTGTATGACCCAAACGTTTCTGACTCCTCCTGGTCTCAGTCTGCATGCCTACCATGCTGCAGGTGGGGTGCAATGTGGTGCAACCATCTCAAGAAACAGATGGACCAATACACACTTGTAGGTCTTTCCTATCACCAAAAAATGGGAAAATGGAAAAGGAGGCCTGTGTAGTTTTCATAATAGCATAAGGGATTCCAAGGGGGCGGGGGGGAGTTTAGGAGTGTATAAATCTGTTAAAATAATTTTAGAAAAAAGGATATGAACCAGTCAAGCCTCATTTTGTGTTCCCCACTTACATTTGCTACCCTTGACAAAAATAGGTAGCTCTGCTCTGAAGTCCTAGAGAGCCTGGAGTCTTACTCAGGCAGTCCATTTGGAGCAGTACACAGAAATGCAGGCTTTAATACCCTGCAGATCCTTGATGGTGTATTCCATAGAGGACAAGATCCTTTGGAAGGCTGCACAGTGATATCACCACTGAGAAGGATCTGGGAGCCTGTTCCAAGAAGATCTGGGGCTGCAGGCAGGACAAATAAAGCTCTCACATGCTTTTCAGCCAGGCAGCTGCATGTAGTTCAGCAGGAAACTCTTTGTACTATGTGACCAGGTCACAGACACAAACAAAAGGGCACTGAGAGACTGAGTCAACAGCCGGTTCTCATGTCCCTCTGTGTCATATTCATGTCTCTAGAAATCAAATGCTTTTAAGAGGAATTTGACATCATATGTGCATGCTGTAACACTTGCTATAAAAGAAACAGTAAAACATTCAAAAAAAGTCACGCAGTTCCAAAAGTTTTGCCGCTACTAAAACAATAGCTGAAGACTACATTCCAGCAAGCAGCAGACAGGATTTTAACCATGCTGCTTACACTAATCCCCCTGAAATTTCTCTTAAAGAGAATCCAGGAGAAGATCTGAACTAGCTTATTCCTTTTAAGAGAAAGAAACTGAAAAAAAGCGCTAAAGTTGAACAGTCACTCAAAAGAAGGGAAGAAATGCCACTTCCAGAAGGGACTCAATTTACCATACTGAATTTAGCTATTCAACCATTGTTGAAAAATGTAGGGTTTTCACACATTCTCATAAGGGTCTGAGAATGCTGGAAAGCAGGAAAATTCCCTGTAAAATGACAACCATGTGCTGTGCAGAGCAGTGGGAGCAGGATCTCAGAAACCATGATGTCCAGCATTACCGCTCATTTGCCTTCACAGCACAACAATGAAGGGAAGGAAACAGACTGGAAGAACGTAGCTTGGAAGGGTCTGTTAAATGCATTATAAAATGTATTGCTGTAAGACTGCAGTTGAATTTACCCAGGTTTGTATTCCATTCTTACAGGAATTCTTTTTTTTACCTATGAACATATCACCATGAAAAATTTTGTGGATTCTGGTAACAGCACCCTTTAAATAAATGATGGGATTTTTCTTCCTTAACTAAGGGTTAAGGGTTTTGGGTCCCTGTTCTTCTAATTTCAATGACAGACAGAGTTGTAAGGCAACAGCTTCTCTAGTCCCACACACAATTTTTTCTTTAGTATAACATCCAACTTTTCTCTGTTACAGTAAGAAGAATAGAGTCCTCTTCCTCCTCCTTGCTGTTGGAGACCAGCACAGCTTAGGAAATCCAAGAAAATAAGGGGATGAATATAATGGCAAATTTGGCTGGCTGAGTCAGCAATATCCTGTTTGAGCAAGTCTACACAGTGCTCCAACACAGAAGTGGGAGGATTTCTTTCTACCACATCCCTCTGTGGAGAGAGCTGCAGAGAGCATCCAGATAAAAACACCCTCTTGCAGGTGGAATTGTAACTCATCTTTGTGGTCAAAGCATAGGTTTAAAATCTGACAGAAATTCTGGTTGTGTGGAAAAGGACGTGAGTCTGTCATCTGATTGTCTTCTTGCTGTTGGAATCAGCTTATATTTCCTAGCCTCAGAAATAGAGAAAACAAGGTGCTACCTAGGGCAGGAGGTGGCTGGGGAAAGGAAGCTGTCCAGGCATCATGATGAGCCATAGCACCATTGCTTGTGCCTTGTGGGGGAAAATAAGAGGACCAGCTGCTCAAGTGGCTGCCCTCCATCTTTTCCTGCAGTCAGACTCAAACCAGACTCAAAAAAAGGGTGGTTTCCTTCTGCAGGAAGAAGCCTGCAGTATATTTCTGCTTCTACAGGAAAACTGTTCTCTGAGTCGAGCAGCCTATAAATTATCTTGTGCCTGTCCTGAATGGGCAGAAAGTTTTTCTGGGCACCCATGCCCTGGTTGTGTATGAAATGGCCTGCTGGATCATGTTATGACAACTGTCAATCCCAAGACAGTTACAGACTGGTCCTTTCATCAACAGAGGGTCTGAAATTCAGGAAGAACTTCAAGCAAACCGCCTAAGGTTACTGGCTGCCTTCATGTCAGCACCAAGATTGGAATACCAGACTAGCTGGCCTCAAGTCAAAGGTTCAGCTCCACCTATCCTATATATAGATTATTGTATCATATGCTCCCCCTTATTGCTATGCAACTGGGTGTCAGAGCAAAAACACAATTAAACACTGGTCTTGGGCCTTGTTGAACCAGATGTTGGGAGTGTTTTTCTCCATTGTGCTTGTCTAAAAGGCAGCCAGACTTGGTAATCAACATTCAAGCTGATTTTTCTAAATAGGCTTTTGACCCTGACTTCTTAGGATGGGAATTTGCTGCAATTTTCACTTTGAAAAATTTTGAATAATTTAATTACAGTAGGAGCTGATTAAGCCGTCTGGTTTCAAAGCCAAGTATTGCATCAAGCTGAAGAACAGACCCATAAACATAGGTGTTTCATAGCTACTTGTAACTCTGCTTAAGAAAAGGCACCAGTTCTTGCCAGTGAAGCCCAGCATCCTGTGTTCCTATGCCATCATCTAGACGTCAGCAATCCCCAAGGAATGGACAAAGGCGCTTCTCAAGGCTTGGGATGACAGGACCTCTTTTATACCTGGTCTAACTCTCCCTTATAGTTCTTCAAATTGGTAGTCAAGATTCCAGTCACAGAAACATTACCTTTGTACACATGAAATTGTTCTGCACAACAGCATCTTGAACACACTGACAGTCATTTATTTCTGATGTGCCCTAAGGCAACATCCTGGCAATAGTAACTCCACAGAAATTTACCAATTACTTTGCTCAGGCCAGTTTTTTTATCATCTTAGGGGCCTTGATCATCCTGATGACAAATAAGGGAAAAATTTGCTCCAAGTTGAAGACTTGGTTTCCACAGTCTTTTTCTCTTGCCTTATTAACACCAGTGAGTAAAGTAAAGAGATAAATTCACTCACCGAAGGGTTCTTCTTTCTCATGTTTTATGCTTTTGATCCATACAAGTACCCAAAAGAAATTGGTTTCCAGCTATTGATTTAGCTCAGTTTCTTCAGAAACATTAACAGGGACTGCCACCACAACCACCTGTGAGGAAACACGGCCTGATGGTGCCATACTGCTTTTCTGTTGATATATTTCCCCCTCTCTAATTTTCAGACATATGCCTATTTTAACTGTATGTACACAAATGCAGAATTTGTCTGTTTGGGACTTTACATTACTTTCATTACAAAACTGTGTAAAAAAGACAGCAAATCAATTTCATAGTCAGTGCTCACGCAGCAGGAGACAATTCATACTGACATCTGATACCTGCTGGCTGCTGCTTCCAATTATGCCAGATGCTGGAGAGTGGGACTGTCGAAATAACAGTGTCGACGATGCAATCAGACTAGTTAAGATTCTGGAAGTGTGTTGTGCTTGGTTCAGTGCATCATCAAATTCCCACCATAAGCAAAATAGTGACACCTACTTCTTTTTTGTTAACTTCTTAACCAGCAAAGAGATATCCACTAATTCAATGTAAAGTTGCATCCTTGGATACATAACTGAATCTGCCCCAAGGCTAAATATCAAAAGATTGGAAGGAATGCGAATGAAAAGTGAAATAAACATGATAAGGACTTATAACAATACATCCTTACTAGATCCCACTACAAGGCCGCATTACAGCCCTCAAGGCAAGACCATGTGTACTGCCTGTCCAGTTCCTTGCAGCACGCTAGGGAATTCTCCTGTCATCAGAAAAAATTTGGTGAGCCTGCAATTGGCAGGAATAGTAGGCTAATAATAGGACAGGGTGTCACTGAGGCATTAACTGACCAGCAGAGACAAAGAGGACTTCTCTTTGTTTGAGACAGAAAGCAGAAGACAAGTTTGGCTGGACACACAAAGCAGAATAACCATTAAGTTTGCTCTTCTCTTACCTCCCTAAAAACTATAAGAGAAGCAGAAGACTGTGGTGCTGGCAAAACAGACTCTTCTTCATACTGACTGTCACCTCTTGAAAAAGCCAATCAACTGAAACAATTGCACACACACACACACACACACACACAGAAGGAAACCATTGGGCCCATCCCTTCCATTTCTCAGTCTTCCATGAAAAGGTCTTTTGGAAGAGATGTAGTCAGTCCTCTTTTCTTTCATTCTCTTTTCCTTCCAGCAGCCTTCAAGCCAAAGAATCCTTCAGCGATTGACCTCAGAGGTCAAATTTCTCAGCCTCTCCTGAGCAAGTTGCATCATAAATCACATTGTCCAAAGAGATGAGAACAGGAGCACAGGGGATCAGTTGAGCACAGGCCAAAATGGGACACCACCAACAGTTCCACTTGGCCTTACCTTGTCAATTAGCACAGGCAGAGGCTTTCCCCAGCAGATACTTAATAGAAAATTATGAACTAGACACCACTGATAGCTCCCCCAAGGTTTGATTGTGTTCCCCATAGACCACAGAGGATGTCACTGAGGCAGGGAAGTGGGACTCCCCAGGCTGAAAAAGGAAGTTGTAGCAACTTTCTGCATGTGACCACTTCAGTTGAGCAGTACAGTTACTATGCATGTGCAAATATACAAATACCGTCTCACTGGAAGCTTCCAGAAGAGACTGAAATGTCTGTTTTGAGATCCTTTATTTTGCAGGGAGGCATCATTTGATGTACACGATCTCCAGTCAGTGCACAGTTACCTATTCCATTCACAGACCAGGAAAGTGACGTTGTCTGCAGTAAGAGCACCTACAAACAATTCTGAAATGGCCATAATTTAAACACTGTATAAAAAAGCTCAGTTGATTTGGCTGGCCATAGCCCCAGAAGCATACTGTTCTGAATTGAACAAAATCTGCTGGATTTACAAGTAGATGGTCACATTGATGCTGTTAGTATATCTGCAGTAATCACAAATGACAAATGATGCTTTGCAATGCTTTCATCAAAGATTTCTAAATTTACTACATCTGTGCTAATCCTCAATTAATATGTTTTTCATATGTCATGGGTCTTTCATTAGCAGAACAAATAACTGTCATATTAAATCTAATCTAAATACATAGTTAGGACTCTAATTTAAAAAGTTACTCTTAAATCTTTCGGACAATAAGACGTATGGCTAAATGAATCTCAAATAACATGTCTTTGGCAATAATTTTAAAAAGCACAAATGTTTCACTCTCAATTACATGCCAGGGTACTTTAGCCCAAAAAATGGAGGAAGTTCAACAAAACTTCAGCCTTTAACTCTGGTATCACCTCCTACTTCTGAGAAAAATTCAAACACAGAGGAGAATGCACTGAATCTTCAAATTATATCCAGTTCTGCTCATTGACTTAGAGGGGGTAGCATACCGAAAGTAATTAATTATGAATATTAACTACTCTATTAATGGCATGAGGTAGAAGCCATATGTCAGTGCAGAATGTAGCACCTACATTCTGTGAACAATTCGTTGTGATGGGATAAAGAACAGCGTATTTAGTTTAAATACCTTGACTGAAAAAAAAACCTAAGCACAGTCCAATTAATTACTCACCTAATTACTCTTGTTCCGATAAGTCATTGACTTGCTCCACATTACTATATATTTGAATTTTAGACTTACTGCTGCTAATATAATTAGTACTTAGCTTAGATCTAATATAAACAGAATTAATGCAAATCCAGAAGATATTCAGCATTTATCTATAGCTTATTTTTAGAGAATTAATCAGTTGTCTGGCTTTTTCTTTCTAAATTATCTATCACACTGCCTGCAAAATCACAAATTATTTCTTCTTGATATTTCCAATCCAAGTGTAACTTGGTAAAAAATAATTGGGAATGGGGAGAAGAGGAGGTGATTTCTTTCATGAAAAATGTACATTACAAAGTCTTGCAAGAGTCAATCTAAAATATAAGGGTTGACTTATTTTCCTAATTCAAAAGCCAATTTACTCTTGAAAAAATTTCATTTCTAAAACACACAGATATCTAAGGAAACAAAATGTAGGTATCTACTATGTTCAGAAGATCGACATAGAAAACAATTAAAACCAAAAAAGTGAAAATTATTTCTAACTACATTCCAGCTGTACTACAGGCTTGTTTTTCCATTCAAAACATTTCACCATTTTTAACAGGCATTAAAAGTATAAAAGGATTTGCAACAAATTTAAATCTGATCCTTTTACTAGAACTTTCTTGCCTAGCATCTAGACACTACAGTTCGTATTTTATTTAAAAAAATTAAAAACCAAACACACACAAAGAGACACAAGCATTTACTCCAACAAGATTAGCTTATGTCTAAAATTAAATTACAAAGAACAAGTGTAACTACCAATATGCGGATGTGTGGAAAAAAGCACAAGGGCTTCAGTCATAAGAGCACACACCTAATTTCAGGCTCCAGTGCCTTACAGCTTCTGGGAGGCAGGACTTTGCTAGCAGGCACGACCAGAGAAGAAAGATCTAAGACTGGGTTGGAAAATTTTTAAGAACTGTTTGTCTCAGTGTGTTTTGTTATTTATGCTCAACCTCTCCCAGTGTCACACTGTATAGAGATGTGATGATGAGGGAGAGGAAGCAAAAGATTTCTTTAAAAAGCTTCTACATGTTTTGAAATCTCCAAAAAGGATGAAACTGCATGCACTTCCTGGGACAGTGTTCCTGTTATGCTTCCTTCTGCACACTCAGGAATCCCAAGCTCTTATATTTATATTTTCAGAACTCTAAAACACCACTGAACCCTGATTAATTCTGATTAATTGTCCAAAGACTTAATCAACATTAAATGAGCTAATTACGACTAGTTGTCCCTGTGGGACTGTCAGAAGGCTGATAAAGATCAGTCAGTTACAGGTACAAGCCAGCACAGACCCTTACTCTTCCCTAAAGAACAATTTACTTTGACACTAAACCTCAAATTGCCACTGATGGATAACATGCTAAAAGTACCTACCTTAATCTCTACAAGAATTGTAAAATATTTACCTCTACAATATTGGCTAAAGGAGCGTAGAACCGCAATGGAGTGGGGCTTCCTTGTGCTGGTTTCAGCTGGGGTAGAGTTAATTTTCTTCGCAGTCGCTAGTACAGGGCTAGGTTTTGGATTCATGCTGAACACAGGGTTGATAATATAGAGATGTTTTTGTTATTGCTGAGCAGGGCTTACACAGACCCAAGGCCTTTTATGCTTTTCTGCCACACTGGTGAGGAAGTTGGGGGTGCATGGGAGGTTGAGAGGAGACACAGCCAGGACAGGTGACCCAAACTGACCAAAGGATTATTCCTGACCATATGGCATCATGCTCAGTACATAAAGCAGGGAAAGAAGAAGGAAGGGGGAAACATTTGGAGTTTTGGCATTTGTCTTCCCAAGTCACCACTCTTATACATGATGAGGCACTGCTCTCCTGTAAGTGGCTGAACACTTGACTGCCCACAGGAAGCAGTGAATTCATTCCTTGTTTTCCTTTGCTTGTGTGCATGGTTTTGCTTCCCCTATTAAAATGTCTTCATCTTGACTGACAAGTTGTGTATCTTTTATCCATCTGATTCTCTCTCTGATCCCACTGGTGGGGGAAGGAGCCAGTGGCTGCATGCAGCTTGGCTGCCGGCTGGGGTTAAACCACAACACTGCCCCTATTTCTACACCATGAACCGCATGGAGTACACAAAATAGGGTAGCAGAGATGTTGGGCCATCTTCAGTCTGTTTCAATCCACAGTGTCTCCTTTTGAAAAAAAAATGTATGATAAATGTATACGGAAAAAATAATTTTGAAATGTCATATCCCAGCATTCAGACAGGGGTATGATAGATATATAGATTTTCATGTCTTGCACATTGTATTGCTAGTATAAATCATGACAGCAGTGAATTAAGACATAAATAGGAAAGAGAGAGAGAGACTGGAAAAAGAGTCTCATGAGCTAGGGACAGTGGAACAAATTCACTGCTGCAAGAACAAAATCAATGAAGAGAGTGAGTGCTTCTTTCATAGGAGCTTTACCCACCCACAGCACGATGCAGCTTGGTCCATTGACTTTTTCCAACTTAAAGCAATTAGTAAAAGCTAAACTGCCAGTATGTTCTCTGCTTCTAGGAAAAATGAGAAGCATTTGTATGAATGGCTTTCTGAGGTTTCTGACACATGTCGAGGACACACACACACATTCATGACTGTGTGAGGTATTGTTACTAACTGGCATATTTTCTTTTGCAGAAATGTTTAAGTCCTCCAGAGTTTTTAATGATGTCCTTTGAGTGTGCCTCTCCATAGGTGAAAAAGGGGAGAAGTAACATGAAAGAAATCCTTCAGCGGTGAGAGCTGGAGGATCAGCTCAGTGGTAGAGCAGGAGCGTTGCCTGGAGAATGCCTGCAGAGCCCCTAACACATCACTAGCCCTGGATGTGCACAGAAATATTTGGAAACCTTTCCTTGGATGCATTTCCTTTCCTTACATTTTTTGCATGCATCTGTTCTCATTCAAGCTCTACCAGATGAGGAACTATCATGTAATGACAAGAGTTTGCGTTTGAAGACAGTTCCAGCTCTCTGTCACAAAGGTGCTGTGTGGCATTACAAGATATAAGGATAAACAAAGGAGTACCATGACTGGGCCTTAGGTTTTTTAACACAGCTTTTGTAACTATTGTTATGCAAATACCTCCAAAATGTGCACATTTTCTGCATTCCCTTTTCATGATGTATCCCAAATTTTCAGGTAAATTTTAGGCACATATTCACAGAATCATAGTATGGGTAAGTTGGAAGGGATCTTAAGGGTCATCGAGTTTCAACTTCTCCACCACAGACAGGGATGCCACCACTAGATCAAGTTTCTCAGGGTCCTGTCCAAAGCAGCCTTCAACAATTCCAGGGATGGGGCATCCACAACTTCTCTGGGAAACTTGTTCCAAGAGTCCTACCATGCATTGAGTAAAGATGATCAGTACAAAGACCAAGATTGATATTAAGATCAAAAATTGCTCAGCAGTAATTCTTTAGATAAGACCCACCCAGCAAGTGGATGAAGTGCTGAGCTGGACCCAGCACAATGAGAAAAAGCTCAAATCTGTAAAAGGAATTACTCACTGTGGTTTTATACAAATTGGAAAAAACAGATACCTGGCAAAATATAGACCAACATATTCATAATTCATAAATGCTTGAAGATCTTCAGTTGCCAGGTACAACCATGATGCAAAATATTACTGTGATTCATTTTTTCTACTAGCACACGTGCAGTAAGGAGTTAAGCAAGTGTTTCGTAGTAAAGTTTCCAAGTGGCTATATGTGCTGTACTTATCTGGCCCATAACCAAACTCATATTCAGAGTTCATGGTAACAAATTTGGTAGGAATGTTTAGATGGATCATATACATATAAAGGAAAAAATGGGAACATTTAGCGACGTTGTGCTAAATCATAGCAGTTACTCTTCTTGAAGAGTGAAGAGCTTCTAGTGTCTGACACTGCTGTGTAAAGTGTCAAGCATCAACTACCTGGATCCCACAGTTTTTCCCTTGGAAAGGGAAGAAACCAGAATCTGGAAGGCTCCTTTATTTTTTTTTTTTAGACCAGGCATGTTTCCAGGCTTTTCTGGAAATATACATATACCTTTTCTCAAGCCAGTGAAGCTCCACCAAGGAGACAAATACCCCTCCTTCAGTCAGTGCAGCCACAGACCCTTTCCCCTAGTGAGTGCCCTTCCTGCAAACAGAGGATGCCCTTCTTGATGCCCTCTGTGTGCCTCATCCACTGCCAAGTATGGAGCTAGTGAGGAGATTCCACTGAGGAGTGCAAATCAGAGGGAATTATTTTCTTCAGCTTGTTTAAGGATTTGAAGACTTTTCCCCAGAGTCTAGTTATCGAGAAAAATAGCAAGAAACAAGAGATGCCACAAACACTTTGTCAACTTCAGATCTTTCTGTTTAAAGATGTTAAAGAAAGCTGTTTCCAGCCAGTGCAATGGTTTTACTGCTAGACTAAGTAGGAACAATGTGTTACAATTGAAATGCATTGTGTTCCATAGAAAGTTGGATTTGCACAGAATTAATCTTATATGGGAACATTTTAACTGCATTAAATGACGCCTAGTAGGTCAGATGTACCAGCATGTGCTATATTTCCACAGAAGTAGAGATCTGTGTAACAGTTTGGTTTGCTGATGTGGCTAGTTATTCAGAACAACCCAAAACCTCTTCAATATGTGCTTAGAAAGCATAGAATAATCTGACAACAAATATAGCTTTCTGAAAAAACTGTGGTGTAGACACAGAATGAGTATCTCTGCCACAGATCAAGGAATCAAGGTGCAGCTTGTGAATTCTCTTTGAGATCACAGAATTTTTGTACATTAAAACCATTGTGGATGTTTGCTATAACTCCTTGCTCTGTATTTTTTTTCCTTTTTTTATTTTGAGTAGTGTCTACATCTCTGTCCCAGAATAGATTGTTCAGTCAGGACTATCAGCACCAGCATTGACCCTGACTAGGAGGAACAAAATTATAAAGAAATGTTTTCCTCCAAGAGCTTTAAACAAAAGGATAGGGCAAGAGAAAGCAGGAGAGGAGATAAGTCTCAGGCAGCAGAGAGAGATCAGAAGGCATTGGTTTGTACTGTAGGACACCATTTTTTGTATAGGAAAGTTAACAGATCTGGTCATGGAGAGCGCTGAGCTGCACGTGTTAGGAAAACAAAACTCCATGTTTCTAGGACCTCAGCCTGTAAAGCAGTCCTGCAAACACTCCACGTCACAAAAAAAACATTCCTAGAAACCCAGGTAGGAGCCAATCCCTCAAGCCCTGATTAAGACAGCTTGAAGGTATGTAGCTCCAATTTGGGGGATATACCCAGAATGTGCTGACGCATATCAAAGAGAAGCAGGCTGAGCAGGCTGTATTAATATGTGCATTACTAATAGCTGTTCCCTTGCAGCATCTGCTAAGTGCTTAAAAGACACTGGAGACGGAACAGTGCAGTTTCCACAGTAAAGATGTGATGTTTTTCCTCAGTATTTTACTAGCAAAATAACCTAGCGTTCCCTAGGTAAACATCCCTCTTTGTGCTGCATGCCAGAAAGCATCTAAGTAAGAAAAAGCAAAACTCTAGGAAAACCCTTGTAGCAAAATATTCAAGCCTCCTGTTTACTCTCATGCTTTCACAACGTGAATGAAAGCTTGTCATGCACCACACAAAAAGTTGTTGCAGCTGTGCAGATACTTTCCCCCATGTATTTTTGCCCATCAAACACAGAGTTCATGTCAACGTTTCCATTACATGAGAGTTAGGGAAGTATGTGACATCTTACTTTCAGTGGGTCAACAAACTTTTCACTTGAAGGGAAAGAAAACCAAACCCAGCAAATATTAGCTAATGAGAATCCATATGTGTGGCTTTATGCCAGAGAACTTTAATTTTTCTGTTTTCTTGCCATTTTTGGCAAACCATTTGGAAGCAATATTTGTGTTTGCTGATATCACAGTAGAAAGCACTGAAGGGGTGGCTACAATTAAATACTCTGGAAAGGAGCAAAATCCTGTTCCTGATGTTCTGATGCATCCAAAGACAAAAAACAGCTAAAAATGGAAAAAGAGACAGTTACCAGTTTATGGACATGCCTTTTCTCACAGCCTTCCCTGGAGTGGGAGCTGACATAATCCAGCTGTCCCACCTTCAGCACAGCCTAAACCTGGTCAAAAACACACTCTTCACATCCAAAATCTTTCACTTGCTGCTGAGCTGGCTACAAGACTCATTTTAAGATCCTGTTGATTTTTCAATCGCTGTTCAATTTAGGCTTTTGTATAACTAAATGAGGTTTTGGTTCCCTGTTGCCCAGGTCATGTTCTGTACTTGGTAGATATTGGGCTGCAGCTTGTACAGAAACACCATAGTGCTATAAATCATTAAGTGTCAGGGTCTTTTCATACTATATTCAGCAGTTCTGAAACACATTACTCGTAGAGATTTAGGAAACATTAGTTTCTGTAAATAACTGTCACATTAAGCTTAAAAGCGTATTTCAACAATTTCTTTTCTGATCCTTGTAGTAGTAATTATTTTGGACGTTCATCATAATATGTCCCATTATTTTTAAGACAGGGAGCATAGACAGAGAGGGCACATCTCTGTTGCAGTCAAAGCTAGGCTGCATGAAATAAAGGGAAAGTTTCCCATGCAGACATGGAGTTCAAGGAAATTTCATGTCTGAACTGAAAAGGTTTCCCCGCTTTTTCCTGATCTGGTTTGCATGGTACTCACAAGCAACAACGCTCACGGTGCTTCAAGTGCAGAAGCAAATAGTCACACAGGCAAAAGCACCTTTTATCATTGTTCATTATGAATTCAAATGCGTTGCCTGAGACATCACATGAGGTCATAAAAACCCACAGCTATTAACTTATAGACAATAATTACTGAATCTGACCTGAACACAGCATACAAAGTCACAGGACTGCAGATAATGAAATCAGACTTATCTGTGAATACAGGAGAGATATTTCCAAAAACAAACCAAGGGTCAGAGCACATGGGAATGATGTAAAAGGCAATCAGTGAGAACCAAGGCAAAAGGCAGACCTCTCCCACTCTCCCCCTTAGCATGCAGATGTCTTTTCCAGACATGGGAGAAGTGTCAGAGAGCTACTCTGAGCTGTGTCCACTCGCTCCCGTCGTGGGACTAGAGAGGACACACTTCAGACTGAGGACACAGGAGGAGCCCAATGCAGGGACTTCCTTCTTTCTTTGGCTGCGTGCCAGCCATTAGGGATGGCTTAAGCTTCATGCCAAATCCAGGTACCATGGAGCTCAGAGAAGTCTTTCCATTTCTCACACAGGCTTTTGGGAAGAAAATAGACCCCAAATTTTTTAGCACTTCAAACTTCTGCTAGCATTAAGGCTTTTTTTTTCTCACTAATTGTGGAAAATCACAGCATGTCATATTGGCCTTGGTCCATTAATAACATATTGTGTGATCCTATTTACTGGCCCTGGAGAAAACAGATATCAATGATGTAAACATATTTCCCACTGAAAACATTGAAGAGTCTTCAATGAAAAAGCTAAAAATAAAATTGTCTTGAAAAAAATTTGCTGAGGGTAACATAAATACACAGAAAACTAAGAAAAAAAGCCATAGCATCCCTCTTATACATAGGTTTTTCCAACTTAAACTGGGGTGGGGAAAGGGAAAAAAAAAAAAAGGAAAAACAAACTATTTCCTATTTCATACCCACTTCTGAGAAATCATTTTTCTCCAGTTCAGGTTGACCTTCTGAATCATATCTGGATGTGATTACCCCCTCAAGAACCCAGAAGAAATTATATACCATGTGTGTCACACACAAATGACTAGCCTTTACCTGGTCCGTCCCACTCAGCTTTGCTATTGACAAAACATCATTACAAAAAAGGTCAAAATAACAAATCACTAGACTAGTAGAAGAAGATATTTTCTAGTCAAGAGATTCATTTTCCCTGCAACATAAACACTAACATATGCTACAACATACCCACAACAAGAAAGCTAAATGTTAGTTTCTACATAATAAAAATACAAATTTGCCAAAGGTCTGTGCACACTTACATAAACTAACAACACGTCAGCCAGGGAACCTCACACAAGTACTAGAGCATATGGTAAATTACAGCATGAAGGCAGGCAGGCAGGCCATTAGACCTTCAGATTAATTGTGATTATTTACATACTTGCCTCCTATTTTTTCTTTCTCTCCCCTCTCTTGCTCTGTAACAGTGTCCCAGGACTATAAATTAAAGCAAAACAAAACCAAAGCTCTGTGTTTTCTTGATGTTGGAGATGGGCTCTGCTAAAAGTGACCCTGCAGCACCATCTTTGAAAATTCACTGAAGCCACAGCCCAGCCAGGCCCTTCTCCCTCTGCAGAGGTGACACTGTGGAGCTGTGGAGCATTGTGCAGGCATCCCCATGCCCCACAAGGAAGGATGAGCTTTGGCAGGTTTTGCTGCCTCTTGTCAGATGTTGGTCCGGAGCCTTCCAGCAGTGCAGAAAGCACAGGGGAAGAGGAACAGGCAGGTGTGGAGCACTGTGCCCAGCCCCAGCTGTCCCTGCCACTGCCCCCAGCCTCTCCTCTCCCAACACAGATGTTACCTGCACCATGGCAGGTGGCCTGAGATGAGCAAGCAAAGAGCAGGAGAGTTGACCAAAGGGGCCTTTGCTGTTCAGAGCACATTGGGAGGATATCTGCAATGCAGTTCTGGCAGGCCAGAGTATTTAATGAAGCAGCAGCCCAGCAGTTTCCACGTCATTTGCGCTTTCTGCCAGCAAAATGTTTTCTCCACCCCTATTTTTGTTTCCACTCTAATCCCTCCTGAGGTGTGTGTGCAAGACAAGCGACCCTCGCAGGGAGGCTCCTCAGCCAGCCGTGGCCCTGCCCTTCACAGCAGGGAGAGGCTCACAAGGGCCCAAAGCACTGTCCACACCTGAGCTGCCTGGACCTCGTGGATATACTTCACAGCCACCCCCAGCTGCCCTCCTGCATGGACAAATGGACAGTCCTGGTGCCCTGCCAGAGCAGACCCAGCTGTGTAGGTGTGGGCAGCCCCTTTCCCAGATCCTATCGCTCTTCCATAGCTGGATCCGCAAGGTTGGCCTGCCACGGCACCTGTCATCTCACATTTAAACCAGAGACATTTGAGGGACAGAGTGAAATTCAAGCTGAAACCTGAGCGAGGCCACGCTGTCCCCTCAGGTCCTTTTGAACAGTGTCTCCACTGTGCTGGACAGCCTGGGCTGCTGCAAGCAGGACACAGCTTTTCCACGTGTTCACGCATCCCACCATTTATGCAGACCAAATGTCTGGAGAGGACTGGCCGCATCCCACCTGTGCAGACCAAATGTCTGAAGAGGACTGGCCTTGTGGCCACCACCAGCAGATTTCAGCTCTAGCTCTTTTTACCCAAGCAGTCCCTTTGAGAGAGTAACAGCTCCATTTTAGCATGGGCCAGCTCACACAACCTTAGCTTTCCAACCGTTTCTTCCTCTCTTCCTTCTTACATATATACAGAGAGATACTGGTCTAGATACATATTTTGAAAGCCTACTGATTTAGATAAATACAGACATAAAATCAATTCCTCAGCCTATGGTCTAACCACACCTTTGTATGGTTTATAATGGAAAAGTCAGTAGTAAAATTAAAAGTGTTGTTAACTTCCAAATGGCACTTTCTGTTGTTTTATGCTTGGCATAACTGACCAAATGGGATATGTTCACTTTTAATGGTGGTTTTATTTATTTTTCCAACAGTATTTCTCTAGTACTTTTTTCCTTTTATATGACATATTAATACATAATTCAGTGGTTTTATGTCTCCCTGCACAGCCTGCATGATTTCTTGTGCTATTGAACAGTACTATTTATGACCAAATGGCCAAAATGTCTCCTTTTATTAATCTTTTCTGGTCATGGGTTTGCTTGTTTGTTCTTTTGTTTTCTTGACATTTTCTGAGCCTGCCAGAATGCTTAGCTCCCCAATTTCCCTGTCTGACACAGGTCACACCAAAGGATCAGAATTTGCATGTTTACTAAGAAAAGTCAGCCAGTCCCAGAGAGGCCGAGAATACAGCAGAGACATCAATGTCCACAGAGCTGTTATCAGTAAAGGTCCTCTTGCATTACTGTGACACATGAGGGGTTGCACGTGAGAATGTGAGCCAGATGCCCACATTAACTCTAAGAGCAGCAGCCCAATTTCCTGTTCCCAAGACAGCCACCCCCAGTGCACCTCAATGTTGCTGTGCCACCTTCCAGGGGTGCTGAAACCAGTGCAGCACTGCAGGGTGCAAGCCCAGCTCAGTGGGGCAGGGCTTGAAACCAAGCACCACCTCCTTTGTAAACATTCATTTCAAGCATGTTCCACTTGGTTATCAGGGTCTAGTGTACACTTTATAACTGAGTAATTACTTTATCCATAGGTTAAGCACTCAGTGAATCCAATCGTTGTATCACCATGCAGTTACTACATGGTGTATACCCTTATATGCCATTTCTGGGTATGGATATTTTCCACCTGTACATTCTCCTCAGGCAACAGCAGAGGACATAGAGACCTTCATTAGCCCTTTGATGGACTACAGACATCCTGCTTGTTAGTCTATTATCTAACTGCTTATCAGTCACATTCTCAAGCTCTCATTATTTTACTTTCACACTGCTGTAATTAGCCTCTGTATTTTTCAGGCACTCATAGTCTTGCCTCAGCCTACATGCAGAGATTATACAAAAATGAAGCTCAAATATTAATGCCATAAATGCAAGCCTATTAAAGGCAATCTAAAAAGGACTGTTTTTAAGAGAGGCTAAAAAGTTTATTTTGCTTGGGTTTATTTCCTTCAGGTATTGCCTGCCTCTCTCCCAAGTCCTCTGAACATTGCCAGGGAACAAATTCTGCTTGTCTACCCAGGGCAAATAATTTCAGGTAGCTGCTCACAAAAGGTGAGCAGGATTCAGCTGAGTTCAGGCAAGGAAGATGTTTTCTTCCTTGTTCCATTTCTTGTGGTTATATTTTCTCTTTTTCCATAATTTTAAGGGATGGTCTCACATGTTGTTCTTCAGAACATTCCTTTCAACATAGAGACAAAAAGGGGAATTATTTGGAAATAGTAGGGAGAAATCTGTCTACTGCTATCTCTGAGGGCTAAGTTTTCCTCCTCAAAATCAAGCTTTTATGATAATAAATATGATGCTGGAGAGTCCATTGTGCCTTGAAAGGCCTGTGATGGTAATGACAAGTGTGAACATGCAAGCTGGATTTTAAGTATTATCAATGCAGGAAGAGTCATTACCTTGAGATTTGACTCTGTCCACCAGCAATCCCTTTCACTTTTTTGTGGAACAGTGGAAAAACTAACAAGTAAAGTATGCTGCTGCTAAGGAACAGACTCGTCATCAACACTGTGAACTCACAGTAAACAAGAAACCCAGCAAATTAAGAGCAGCCATTACTTCACACGTACTGCTTCTCTAAGGAAACTGGATCTTTTAAGTTCTTAGTGGCCCATTCCTAATGTCTTGTGCCTTTCTTCCAGCTCTGACTTCTTTTGAAATAATATCTGAGTTTTTCCAGGATCTCACGAGTTCGTAAGGACCAATTCTCAAAAGAGCTTTCCTCTCTCAGTCCAAACCCCCTGCACTCTTCAGTGCATCACACTTTCTGTTCTCCCCACACCAGAGCTCATCCCAATTTACACAATTCTATATGCTGGTATTTCAAATATTTCCTTGTGAAATTGAAGCAACCTGCAACTCATTTAATCATCTGTTTCACCTTATTCAGTAATAAGCATCTGCCAGCACAGAGAACAAGGTGTGGAATGTAGATAAAAAATAATGAGATTAATTCAATTTCACTTCTCTGTATTTTAAGAAAATAAATCATATTTATAATTTCAGTCATAAAATGCATCCTCCCTACCATGCTCAACATTATCTTTCTATTGTTAATACTATTAAAGGCAGTGACCCATGCCTGGGCATTTCAGCTCGATGTTGGTCAAATTTTGAATTATTTTTTTAAATGAAAACCACTTGCATAGCTGTAATTGTGGTCTACCAGGGAGGCCTCCATTAAAATTATTACTTCCAGGGATTTCATCAGATTGCCATAATTTGTCCCAGACTGAGCACAGCTAAAAATTCTCCTTTCCCCACACCAATACTATGCAGAAGCAGAGCACTGGCCCCAGTGTATCACCCCTTCACTGTCAGGATACAGCTAGAGAGAACTGGAAGTAGACCAGACATCAACCCCTGCAGAGTGATGCCCACTACCTCCCAGTCTAAGGTCACACTTTGGCCTCCCATAGTTTTTCACAATTTGTCTTTTGAGACTTAAGACTTTGCAGACAAGTTGCTGTGTCTTAGAAATTGAAAAGCCATGTTAAAACTTTAACAAGGGATATTTCACCTGTTGCCACAAATTACATGAAAGAGAGCAGTATTGTTTTCCTAGTAATGACAGTGGTCCCCTTGCATTTCTCCTCCACAGGGTGCAAGACTGCTCCACTGGGAGACCTTAGCAGCACTCTGTATTTTACAGCAGGGATCAGTTGGCTCGACTGAGAGAGAAAAGCATCACCCAGGAACAAGAGAGGTGCCTTTTGCTATTACCATGAAAACCCACACACATTTGGCCAAGTTATAAACCACAGGTGGTCACTAACTGTGTGTTCCTCATTTTCTGGATGCCTGACTTGAAACCCTGGGGGCTGATTTGCAAAGTGCTGAGTGCTGGAAGCTGTAATTGAAGTCTCTGGGAGCTGTGCTTTGAACATATATCGAGCTATAAAAACACTAAGTACTCTGAAACATCAAACTGGGGCTCCAAAATCAGTGGGTCCTTTGACCTTAATCTCCCTGTGACTCAGCTCCCCATCTGTAAAATGGGAATACTGTCACCTTCTTGCCTCACAGGGGTGCTGTGAATTTGAATCCACATGTGTCTATTAAGTACTCAAAATGTTCTGCTGAAAGCACAGCTGAAACACCCAAGAGCGAATCAATAATTTTGTATTCATCACACTCTTTGGATGATACGAGGTAAATAAGGCCTGGGCCACACTTGGAATGATATGGCCAGATGCCTCTGAGCATCATGCAGCAGGGAAAAAATAAATAAATGTAATCTCATGTAATTAAAGACTGTCTCATAATGTGTTTACACAGGGGACCAGAGTTGCGGTTATGTGGGCAACTTTAGCTTTGGCATTTCCAGAGCAAGAAAAATAACATTGCTACTGAGGGATGGTGTACAGTGAATTCTGTCACTCAACACTGTGCAGGAGGTAGGTGGAAAGTGCAATGACAAATATATCTCACAAAATGGGTAAGTTCAAGATCATTATTCAGGGGCAAAGCAGAGTTAGGACACAGCAGAATGAAGGATGCCTGCAGAGCCTTTCCTCACTGCCCCTGCATTAGGTTACCACTCTAAATTACATAATCGTATATTTTGCCTTGGGAACTCTTGCCTCAGCACAGACCACATGTCTACCATATTTTGTTTGTATTCTTCTATGTACTCACCTAGCTCTTATTTTGCTGCACATTATTCAGTCCCTGCTATGAAGACAGAACTATTAACTTCTGTGTGAGTTCCTTATGGCTCTGGCACTAATTCACAGTTAATTTACTTCCATGGTACATAGAGGCAAGTCACAGGGATATTAAGCTAAAAGGAACCACTAATTTGGGACTCAATTTGATTTTTCAGAGGGGGTGGAAGGCTTTGTCAATCGATGCGATAGCTATTTGCTGGTAGCAGACAAATCCTGAAACTCAAGGTCCTGAGGTGCTTTTCCAGGTACTCTGGAGCAGGGAGGGAGGCATTTGCTGTGATGGACAGAGATAACTGTAATATTTACCGACACGCCATAAGACCATCTGCTCTAGTCTATCCAACCTCTGCCTCACAATCCCTCTCTGTTCACCAAGGTCCTGCCTTCCTTCATTCCTCAGGCACTTAAACACAGGCAATTAATTCCTGTCTGGCAAGCCGGGTCCACAGCTCAATCCCCTGTGTATTCTTCAAAACCTGCCTGATCCCACATGTGCTGCCCCAGCCCCCTTCCCAGCAACATTTCATCTCCTTTGAGCTCTTCTCTCAGCCTTCCTCTCCCCTCTAACTTTATTTTTCCTCTCCTTAAGACATCTTCCGGTCTCCTGAGAAATGTTTATTGAATGTATACATGCTGCAGATTTTCAAAAACAGAAAAATTTGGCTAAATTTGTCAAAGCGGAGAGAAAGATGCAGAAGATACCCCTCTAAAAACAATGTAAGACCCATCTTGAAATACTGTCTTTCAGTCTTGGCTGGTCTTTGCAAAGAAAATATGTCAGAATTCATGGATGCATGTAATTTTCCCTTAGCCCTGCTAAAATTTGTTTTTCCTGAGAATGATGAACTTCACTCTGCAGCAGGCACCCAGCAGAAAAAATGTCCATCAATTTCCCAAAATCAAGGTTTGGGGAATAAAAGTAAATATATTGCATAAAAGAAAAAAAAAAAGAAGAATGTAAGAAAAAGCCTAAGCCTTCTAATAAGAAGAGCTAAGCAGAGATTACAGCCTCACCAGTTATCCACGTGATTGAACATTACAAGTCTCAACTGCACTGTGAAAAGCACTTTTTTTAAAACACTTTTTTGGGGATCATGTCATCAGTGTGTTGTATATCCGAAATGTTGCGCTGCACCCTATGAACAGATCCAGTTTCATTACTGAGCTTTGGCATTTTGTTGGTGGGCCTGGATCATCCTGAATATGTTAAAGGGTGAAAGAAATTGTCTCTTCTGTAAGCAGCTGAAAAAAAAGAAGAAAATAAGAAAGAAAAAAAAAAAACAAGGAGGCATGAAATAAAGTTCCATTGGTAGGTTTAACGTAGCCAGACAGCAGGATTCAATGGAGGGCAACAGCAATGTTTTGCCCTTCAGTAAACTGATCACACCTGGAATCTTCCTGAATACATGGCTGTATATTACACTGTATTTTACAGCATCTCTATATTTTCTGTTGCCTTAAAAAATAAATTTAAAAAAGGACCTCATTTATTAACTCAAGGACTTGTGCTCCAGAGGTGATTGTGATCCATATTCAGTTCTGACAGAGGACTATAACACTAGCAAAATATTTAAGAATAATTAAAGTAGAGGGGAGGAAAAGAAAGTCCAAAGTGTTTTCTTTTTCACACAATGGATAAAAGAGCAATGTGAAACCACACAGGGTTAAAAAAGTCCATGTAAAACTTCCTATTCTGCTGTGGCCTATGAGGAGAAGTCAAGTATCATCTCGTCCTTGTTTAAATTTGTCTTTACATTTCACATTTTGTGTAGGAAAGATTACTTTCAGATCTCAAAGGGAAAGCCCACTAAACTGTAGATCCCTGAGGCAGCCAGTCCCATGTGGCCTTTGCACATGGGCACAGACCCAGCCAGTCTCCAGCCTCTGCCACTAGCTGGCCACAGGCAAGTCTGCTTGGCACACCAAAAAGCTGGGAAATTACTAGGACCTAGAAGTCTGAGGATCAGTCCTGATATTTCCAGCCACATAAGAAATACTTCATGTGATACCAGTTTAAATTCTGAGCAATTACACCCAATAACAAGCTGGTGGCTGGCTATGTTAGATGTCCATTAAGCCCAGCACTGGCTTTTCCTTATTCAAGCTCTGTGATCACCTGTCATGGCCATTCCTGGGGGAAGATTTGGGCTCCCAGCAGTGGCCTGGCTGCCAGTACATCACCTGCAATGGCTATTTACAAGTGATAAATGGTTCAGGTGGTCAAAGGGGAAATACAGTTGAAAGACAGCAGGCAGAAAAGGAACAGCTTGTCATTTCTGCATTGTGTGATGTGATGGCAGAGAAAGAGTCAACTCCACGATAGATCAGTAAGTCAATTTTTCCATCCTTCTGCTACCTTATTTTTCGCCTTTATTAAGTTGGCTATTTACCCTGGTTATTTCTTTTTGCACATTCCTATGGTTCAACTCAAGTGATGCCTTATCAGGACTCTACTACTTATCCAAGTTACAGAAGTCCCACTGCTCTGGGGCTTGTTAGATAGGGGACAGAAAGGAAAGGAGCTTAAAGACAAGCTCAGTGCAAAACTAGTGGATGCTTTGAGTAATCATTTCCTTGCCTTGTGGAAAACAGTCACCCCTTTACCCTCCAACTTCATGTCAAAATTTAACCTTGGAAATGAAGACTTCACAGGAGAAAAAGCACTTAAATAGCCAACTGTTTTGATGCTTCATTTCTGCAGAAATGAGCTGTTGTCTTTGATGTATTTATTATACCACATCTGTCTTCTAAATCACAGAGCAATATTAACATCTAGCTTTTGCCATAAATTATAAGCATCTAAGTAATTTTCCTGAATTTTACAAGTGAAAACGTTACCATCTCAATAGCTACCTTTAGCATGTATACTACGGTATATATTTTATTTCCCCCCACCTCCTAAAAAGAAAGATCAAGCACTTAAAATAATTGGAACAAAGATGAGCTGCTATTAACATTATGCTCAGGCTAAGCAGAAGTTTGTGATATGAGATGCCATTCCCCTTACCCCACCCCCCACTCATGCCACACAGAGGTGATGTTTGTCTTGCAAGGAAAAAAAAAAAAAGAAAGAAAAGGAGGGAAGGAAACACCGCATCTTGGAGACAAATTTTATGACGCTCTGAATGATATGTGCGCTTTTTATGTTTATGAAACCACCATCTAGCAAAAAATAGCTGTCTAATATTTTGACACGAAGGTCATTTGAAAGTTTTACTGCCTGCAAGCCCGATCCATTTTGTTGACAAAAGGCTCTCTCAGGGCTCTTTAAGGTGTCCCAGCCTGCTCGACTTTCTCTCTGTCTAGCATTTCTATTTCCCCTTCTCACCCCCCTCCCACCAGACTAATTACCAGCTCATTAAGGCTGTCTTAATGAATTATGTTACAGCATTAAGAAAGGGCTTAGAATAAATGCTCATTTAGGTACGGGAGGAGGGACAGAGAGATTACTACTTGTGTCAACCTTGCCAGCTGAAGCTAACTTGATCTGACCACACTCAACACCCAGACCTCCTGCCTCCCCCCCACAAAATCATAAATATTTCAGCTGAGATGAATTTTAGATTGATATAAACATGCTCTTGGGAGGAATTGGCTTCCTAATGCTACAGAAAGAGAAATGCTCAGGAAGGTTATACTGTGTGCACATGGAGCTTGTTTTCTATGAGCTGTGCTGCCTGCACCTGCAAAAGGCTGAGGAGTATCAGGGGGTGTGGAATGCTCTCCCCTTGCTCAGTGCTGTCAGGCAGAAAGGCAAAGGCACCCAGTGCTGGACAGCACTTATTTATTAAACACACTTCTGCTATATTTTGGATAACTTATGAAGGAAACGAAGCAGAACAGCTTCTGTTTAAGATCATTCCACACTGCATAGTGAAATTGTTCTTGTTTCTTATACAGAACAGTAGCATTGGCTCCACAAAGAAATCCATGACCCAGACAAAACTGGGATCTGCAGAGGTGAGAGCATCCGCCTCTGACCTGTGAACTAGATTCTTAACATGATGCTTTCTCAGCCAGAGCTTTATCAAAGACCCCTCACCATTTTCCATATTCAGCTTAGACATTTGAAGTGCTAACATTCAAATGTGCCATTTTTCAAAGGCACATATTGTATTTTATTAATATCTTGCTATTCTTCTGTTGAACAGGTACCTGGGCTTTGGCTCTGGCTCTCCTGAGGGATTTTTATGGTCTGCAACACCCCCTCATTCATGCTTATTCATGCTCACTTTTCCCCTCCTTGGTTTTTTTCATGCAGGTAGCTGTAAGTGATTGCAGAAGAAAATTATGCTTCAAATAGGCCTGAATTTCCTCAAAATGCACTGCCAACATTAGTTTTCACTATGTGCACATGAAACATGTTCCAACTATGGTCAAGGTAGCAATGTGCACACATTAAAATAATACAGCTGAACATGAGAGAGGTAAGAATTTATTCTATTCTCATGGAATCATCTGCTTTTTGAGAGCTCTAATTACTTTCAGATTTTGGCAAAGAATCATTAAAAGTAGATCAGTTAATACAGTGCCCTCTATTATTGTGCTTCTAGATTACTTGGTTTTCCAAATGCTTCAGCAGAAGGAGTCACATACAGACAGTCATTTTTAAGAAATCCTTCAGCTTTGCCATATTGCATTTTTAATGGCTTCATTAGCACCCAGCAAGAGTAAATATACTTGCAAACCTATGAGCTGACATTTCCACAGAGACCTCAAAACCTTTTTAGCTGTAAAGGCAATAATTTAAGCTGTCTCTTGGAATAAGAGGCCACACAAATTCAGAGCTTTCGTACTTTGGAACGTGTCAATAACTGGCTACACTTTAAGAATAATTAAACTGGCTTTAAGCAGCACCTACACCTAAGATCAGATCATTTCTGGATGGAAGTGAACTGCAACACTTTTATTTCTTTTTAAATACATACACCCTCCAGGATTTAGGAGATGCCACAAGCTAACATTTATTTTATGCCCATTCATCATCTTCCAGTCATAGAAATTAATAGTAATTGCAGGCAAACTTGTGCATAAAGCTCCTTGCATTACATAGACACAAGTATATACGTTCTACAAACAAAAAATATTAGACAGGCATTTTTCAGACCAAGAGACAACTTAGCGGCCAAGCACTAGATTATTCTTATCATTCTTTTGCAGTAAAGCAGGAGGGAGAAGGCAAGCACATATATGGGAATTTCTGCCAGAGCAGCAGATGACAGAGCTGTTACAGGACAAATAAAAAAACAAGCAAATTTTCCTCTCCCCAAAACACCCCTTTCTCATCCCAAGTTTCCTGACTTTTTTCTTTTTAAATTTTGATCCTGTTTGGACTGTTTCTTTTTCCTTCCTTCTCCTTTAAAAAGACAAAAAAGCGGCTGGTAAGCATGGGGAGGAGGGGGGAGGAAGGTAGAAATGGCCCTTCTTCCCCTTTGGGAGTAGATGCAGCATGCCAGCGGTGTGACAGAAGCCATCCTGCCCCTGGCAGCAAGGCTGGCGGGTGAATTGGGCGGCCACGGTATCAGCTGGGGCCATCGTCACGTCCCGCTGCCTATCAGCGCTGTGCCTGGCAGCTGGGGAGATACATTTAGATAAAGCAGCCAGCAATCGTTGATAACAAGTCCCTCAAATGTCAGGCAGCACAAAGGGCAGCATTGATTGCTGCTGTACAGCCCGCCTTTCCTTTCTTTGGTGCTCTATTTTTCCCCCCTCTTTTTAATATAGCAAAGACTCTGGCTGGGATAATCTGCCTGCAGAAAAGGCCATTGTGCTGCTACATGTATTGTATTATTCACTAAATAGAATTTATCAATGTTTCTCTGATTCCCTTTCCTTTCTCCTCCCCTTCCCCTCCATCCCCTTGTTGCTACCTAGTCGCCTCTTCACAGAGGTGGGCCTGATCCAGCAAAGGACAGACGCCGAGTCCTAGATGAGACATATGGGCTCTTTGAAATCTATGGTATAGATTTCCTCCTGTCTCCCACAGCATTGGATGGGTGCCCAAAGCTAACACTCATCTCAGCTTTCAATTGTTTCTGACACAGAACTGACATGGTTGACATTTTGGGGCCATTTCATCCCAGAAGTTGCGCCAATCTGAAAATGAAAAGTATTTTGAATATCAGGCATTCAATATGTTCTCTCTTTGAGCTACCCAGTTGAGCCTTGGCAATCTACAAAGCTCAGAGTCAACTTGTGGAGATTTTCTACCACATTTGGCAGAGGCTGCTGCCTCAGCAAGAGACACCCCACCTTCTGCCATGAAAATGAAATGGGACTTTGCAGCAAGAAGCAGCACCGGCATAAAACACACAATGTAAAGTAACACAGTGAAGGTGCATTTGACTTTAAGGGCTCCCGTGCTCCAATTGCTGATGCCTCTAGTGGTTCTCCTCAATTTTTCACCCTCAGCCTTCCTTTCCAGAAAATAAAAATAAGGTATTGCCTGCTCCCACATGCCAGCCTTGGGCTGCAGGAGCCATCCACTTAGTGGTTGCACAGTAGAAGTCACCAGCAGGTTCCCAGGAGGTCAAGCAGTAACACATTTCTAGCCCATTGTTCAGGACTGTCCTTCACCACAGTTCCTTTCCTCTTGATGCCTGAGAGAGGTAAAAGGGGACCTAGCCCTCAGGCATGCTCACTGCATTCACATCAACACACGCCCCCTCCTGCTATCTTTTAAACTGATGTAAATTTAAAGCCAAATCTTTGGCTCAGTAGTGAACAGGCTGTTCCCAGCTATTAAAAAAAATTACAATCCCCAAGATTTTATAATCATTTTAATTATTATAATTTTAGACTTCGTACTTCACCAATAATAGGGCTCAAACAAAAAGTGTGGAGTCCCTAGAGAGATAAAATGACAAGGGGTTTTGTCTCATATGGTTGCTATAATTACATCTATTTGATCTGATGCAGTTTTACACTCTTATATTCTCAGCTTTGGTGTTTCGAATGTAAACCTCTCTGAGGATCCTTCTGAAGGCCTGGAGGAGTGTATCTCTCTCCCCACACAGAAGCATTTCCTATATTCTCCTGTCTCATGCAGGGAGATGAGGAGTTGGAAGACATCTACCTCCAGCCACCACAGATACGACCACAGCCACAAAGAGCATCCCCAGGCAGCAGCTGCTCTGCAGGGAAAGCAGGATGCTCCCTGGGAAGGTGCTCAGCACTAACAGCTTTTCCAGCTGAAAGCCAAGTGTGCAGGATGAGTCCTCAGGGGGAGTGATGAGATGGGCAGGACCGTGACACGGTGCACCTGGACTTTCCTTGCAACAAGGAGCAACATCTTGTTTCCCATTTACCAGGGTAAGGCAACATGATGTCTGTCCTCTGTCAAACCAGAGGTCTGCCTTGCCAGACTCTGACAACAGCAGCAGCAGCTGCCTGGGGACAAGCACAGGTATCATGGTATGCTTGGAAGCTCAGAGGCCGGTACAGACTTGCACTTCTGTGTTCTGTTCTCTCCCCTCTATGCAGAAATTGCACTTGCAGCTCGTTTAGAGCTTTTTAGCAGCTGCTCTTAGTGGTTTTTTTCTACTCTGTATTTGTCTTACCCTTTTTGAAGCCAGTTTTACAGTGCAAGTCATGTTAATCATTTCCCTTTATAAAAATAAACACTATTTTTATATAAGGAAAGAAGGTTGGCAGAGGAAAAAAAAAAGTGTTTTCCCCACAGAAATGGGGGTTGGCAGCTCCTGCAGCATAGTGATCTCCCATATTTTTTCCTTCAAGTCTGGAAGTGAAGGGGACAGGAGAGAGTTTGTCTTTTCAGACACAGCTTCTTTGATCAGCGTCATTCACTCTGGAGAATGGAATATTGAATTCCTTTTGCAGTCAGCCTGTACTTAAGCACTTTTGAGTCTGGCTGCAGTTTGTGGACTTTGTGAAACATGAGTATCCCTCCCACCTCTCCTCTGCCTTTCTTCCCTGACATAGGGATTTTCAAAGGGCATCATACTGCTTGACCTGAGAAATGGGGTGTTCTAAAATGTCCTTGGCCATCGCCCACATACACAAGGCCATGCTGGGAAATTGGGCAGAAATTGGGCATTACTCTTAAATTGGAGGGCTGCATTCTCACCCCAAGCTCATGGGTAGAAGATGCAGGATTTATATCATAGCCATGTATGGCCCAGGTATAAATTCAGGTGCAACCTCCACTACTAAAGTACAAGGACCTGAAGAAAAAAAAGAAAATCTATTAAGCTCTTAGGATACAATTTTTGGCCAGGGACAGTACTTCCAATTATACTGAATGTCTATTAATGCTGATATAACCAAGTCTGCCAGGTTTTCCATTGCAAACCACAAATTTCAGGAGTGTGTAAAACTCTGCTATGCAAATGCATAGCCTGCAGTGAAACTTGGCAGATAAAGCTTCAGGTGGATAAAGGTTTTACAATAATCTTTGTTTAAAACAAATTTAATTTAATTTGGATTTAACCAGAGTTTCAACCATTTTTAAGTTACAGAATAATGCCAGGACTTAATTGTACCTTTTATCCGAAGATCTTTAAGTACTGAGGCATCACATAAGCTGCACAGGACAGTGGGGAAAGTTCATTCCCCCTTACACTCAATCCAGAGGAGGACCAGCTAGGAGTTGGCCTGGGTCTCCCTCAAACAGGCTGCTCATGCCTCTTCCAGCTGCTCTGCAATATCCAGCTGTTTCAGCAGCCACTGCAGACAGAGCAGGGAGTGCAGAATCAACACTGTGGGGATTCTGATGACTAATTCCTCTCCCACTATCCTGCCCCAAACCACACCACCCCCTCCATCAGGAAGGGTTGCTACCTGTTCACTGTATGATGAGTCCCTGCTCTGCGTAGTTCTATTTTGCCCAGGTGGAACAGAGCACATGATAAATCAAATCCAGTGAATTTAAGTGGCTCTGTTAAATTGGACAGTAAATTAAAGACACACACATAAAAATAGGAACACAGTGCTGTTGTGAGTATTAGTCAACTTTTTACTAGGGAGGGATATATGGCTCCAGAGGCTCCCATTTTAAAATGTATCTGTTCCCCAAACTAATCAGTTCATCCATACTGCAGACTAATTACTTTTGGTATTTCGTATTGCAGCAAGAACAGAGAGGCAACAAAATATATTTGGTCTACTCAAGAGTGGCTACTCTACTACATATAAGATAGAAAAATTACTATATTTTATCAAAGCATGAAATTGCTTTAAGAAATGCAACTAAAAAAAAATCATTTAGTGCCAAGGGTGAAAAAATGCTCCCAAGACAGGATGGTTTCCAGCAGTACTTAGCACTAAGTCTTATAAGGACAGATCCATTTTCTCCCCATTTTATAACCAAAAAACTAGAAGTGATTTTGGTTTGTCTTAACTCAGGGACCTAACAAGTGCAAATTTCAGTTCAAGCTGACCCCGGCCCCATCCCCTTGTGTACAGCCAGCTCTTGCTTATTATCTGACAGCAGGAACAAATAGTCTGTTGAACCTTTTGCTCTGTATGAAAGACCACAGCCATGAGAAAACCACATGGATACAGCAGAGTTTAAAATATCTATGTTTGCTTATCAAACAAAGAGAAGATAAACACAACACAGAAATTCTGCTTCTCAGGCAAGATCCCAGTGGCCGTCCCGATAGTATAAAACTACTCCAAATTCTCACCGGGGCTGCAAGCCTTTTGCACGCACACCACCCAAGAAAAACCACACAAACACCACTCAGCAAATATTGGATTATCTTGATTTTGTGCAACTCCTTGCTAGTATGCTTTATCCACCATTCGACTTTCCCTCAGTGACAAAGGCTGAAGCAGGCCACCATGCACCAGTTCCTTTCATGACACAAGTTGAGCAAATTTAGGTAGGGCAGTGCTTTGAGAGCAGCTATTGTGTGCCATCAGGAAAACTGTCTGATGATGTTCAATAGGCATGAAAATTGACAGTGCCTCTGCCACAACCTGGCCTGTGAGAAGCTCAAAGAGATACTTTACTTAGACTTATGTAATTACAGTAAGGGAAACTCTTTTACAAATTTTCACCTGGATTAAACCAGGGCAGAGCCTATTCCTTTGTGTGTGGGATGGGGGCATCAATCTGGGAATGCTGATGCTTACACAGTTGGGCACTGGTTCCCAACTGGGACCTCCTAGCATTATAACACAAATAAACTCTGTCCTAGCCCCAGCAACCTGTCATTGAGCATCCAAAGGTGCTTGTGTGATTGAGAACTTGGGCTCATTGCTCTCTGGCACCTTTTGCAGTTATCTCAAAATTCCCATTGCATTTACCATTTGGTTGCATTTTTACCTGTGCCCTCTCTTTAATTGTTTCCAGGTGTCGTACCATAGCATGGACAAAGGCTTGTTGAAGAGCACAGTCCTGACAACACGGTGCAAAAAGGGGTCTAGGTTTCTGAGCTACTGGAAGGAGTAGAAAGTTTTGAAAGACACCAGTCCCAGAGGCCCTATTGATAATACGGAGCAACAGCTAGAGGAGCTCACATTTTCTTGAGTCTCTGTGGAGTTCTAATACCAAACCCTGCAAATAGCACCAGTGACAGGTACTGAAGCCATAGCCAGTGCTAGTCTCAGGGGTCCAGGGATGGTGGAGTGGCAAAATCCATTTGCCACTCACTCCCACAGTAGTGTGCCCCCATTTGAGATCCCCAGCACAAGGGAATGTCTGGCTACCTCTGCTTCTCGTTGCTCCAGTAAAACCATTCTAGGTATTTCTTAATCTCAGAGGTGAATTTCAGCTTTTGGCCTTGTGTCTAGGGCTGGGCACAGAGGACAGTGAGTGGAGCTGTGCATGATTTACTGGAAGCCCTGCAAAAGGGTCTCACGCAGATGCAATCACAGACCACCTTACACAAAACAAACCCACAACTCATTCAGCACAGCTTCTGTGGCTCAAAGAAATGGGTTCCAGAAGTTCCTTCTCTTTTTAAATGCTTGAAAGACATAAGCTGTGAGGCCACTTGTAGACTCAAAATATATTAACATGTTCAAAATGCTAATACAAAAGGACAGGGAGGTACTCAGTAACTTCCCATTTTTTCTTTGAGCACATTCCATGTGGGGCTAAAGAGAATGACCACAAGAAAAGAAGTAATGAAGTAATCCAGAGTACAGTTCTGAAAAGTTGTTTAAAAGTATTGTTTATGGTCTAAAACTACGTTGGGTCTCAGCAGTAAGAAAAAAAGAAAAGAAAATCCGTATCTCTATGGGTTATTAAGGGCAGCAGTTGAGTAAGAAGAAATGGGGAATTATTAAAGACTTAACTGGCCAAAGTAGAGTGTAGGAAACTTGAAAGGAAGAAAATCCTTTTTCCTCCCCTAGGAGAGGGATGAAGTAGCAAAGGCAGCAAGCTAGCACACTGGGGAGGTCTGTAACCACTAAGAGCCCAGGATCAGGCTAGGTTTTCATTTAGAACCACATACTTACATGGGATTTTTACTTAGGTGGAGGGAACGCATGAATTTTCAAACCATCTTCTAGTTCTTTATACTGCTCTGGTGCATAAGGTTGCTACAGTGTCTTTGCAATGACAGCTGGCTTGGGTTTTCCCTCACATGTCTGCTTGCAGCACCATTTGAGTAGCTGTCACCCTCTTATCACTGCAAGGGAACAAATGCCTTTCCAGCCAAGCAGGGATCTGACATTCTATTTCTGTCTCTCTCCTCTGCAGGACAAGTGCTAGGTATCGGAAACAAGGCACTAAGATCAATTGTATCAAGTCAGAACAAAAACCCAAGAAAATCCCAACAAACAAACAAAACCAAGAAAAAAAACAAACCAAAACAAAACAAACAAAAAAAACCCAACAAAAAAAACCCACAAAAAACCCCAAAAAACAAACCCCCACAGTAAATAAACATCCAGAAATTTAAAATTGCAGGAATGTTTAACAACACACACACAAAGAATGTGTGTGGTTTGTTTTTTTTTTTTGACTGGCTTACAATAAATTGGTAAAAATGGTGATGTTTGCAGAGAGACAATGCTTTCATAAATACATATTATGTGTAAAAGAAGTTCATTTTTCATCTCTAATCAGGGCTGATTTGGAAACCAGTCTGCATGCTTCTGTGTCTTACAGCCTCCTCTTGAATCCAATACCTAATCCGAGTCTCAAAAGCAGAGGCAGAATGCCAGTGATCCAGGTAAAAATGTAAAAAGCAGCAGCAACTCTTGCCTGTGGCATTGTAAAAGTCAAACTGCTGTAGCAGATCCTACCACCTAATGAGCAGGAAGAAGGGGAGCTCTCACATCCGAGATGCAGGCTTCCTTAAAAGATTTGGCATCAAGGCTGCAGCTTGAAGGCAAGAATTCACTCTCATCCCCCCTCAAGCAACTGGATGAAGCCAAGCTTTGAATGTCAGGCCCTGTCATTGCAGGCACAGCACAAATGCCCTGCAGTAATGCCACCACCAAGGCAGCACTCAGTTGTCAGGGCACCAGCAGCACAGCTCATAAGAAAACCAGCAAATGCGACAGTGCTTGCATACGAATCTGAAGACAAAGCAGAAACTGCAATCAGTTGAGAATACTCAAGTCAAGACAGAAACATAACAGTTTGCAGAGGACTTTTCAGTGCTGTGGCAGTAACTCACTGTTGGTTGCCATGAAAGCCAAGGGCCCTGCCCAGGCTGTAGAAAGCCTGGACTGTAAAACAGCTGCTCAATCAGCAGCATGGCCAGCACTGCTCTGCGATCAGTTCTGCCCAGACAGACAGACAGGCTCAAACACAGGCTTCTTAGACACTTCAGGACAAGATTTCTCTCAGTTGACTCTGATTATATAAAGGGTAAGCATAAGGTGTATATGTAGGGTATCAAAGTTATATAAAGGGTAGGAATAAACAAGTCATCCAAAGTTTTCTCTGTAACAAAGACAGAAAATCACCTTTGGATGACAAGCCATCTTGCTTATCTTAAAAGTGCTAAGTTACCCTCATGGGATACTCCTCACTATGGTGGGGTCCTAGACAACTGGCTTAGGCCTGATAACTATGTTTCCGATTGCAAAAGCTATTTTAGAAGATTCCAAGTCTAATTATTGAGCTTATGTTCTGACTGGATCTTCTCATTCAAATACAACTCACATACTGGTTTCCTTTACGCAAACATCCAACAGAAAAGTATTTTCAAAAATTTTTAAAAATGAGAAGAAACCATACAAAAAAACTACAGAAAAAACAATTGTAAGAAAAAATATAGTCTTACTTCAAGTTCAATAGAGATTCACTTTTCTGCTTTTTAGCTCTTTTTTTGCACTGGTAAATCGGAAATTGGGCTTCTATTTTCTATGCAGTTTTCTAGCACTTTGTGTGGAGCAAACCAGCTCCACACATCAGACATCTAACATATGTTGTTTACATAACACTTTCAGCTGTGTTGCTACTCTCTCTGAACTCAACAGTTCCCCAAAATTTGGGATCTTGCAAATTGTTCTATTAGGAAGAAGCATTTGGCAACAGAGCCTGGTATCTATTCTAAAAACTCTGCTCTCTGACAAGGAACACCAAGACCCATTTGCCAGGTTTGAGGGTGTCACACGACAGGAGATTTCATCTTCACTGGCATCTTTCTATCAGCACACAATCTAAAAAGACTCTCTCTTCTAGTCTGTTCAGGGTTACTCAAGATAGCTGTGCTTAAAGCTGTCCTTTATGTATTTTTCCCCATCATTTCTGAGGCTTGCTCAGAGGTTCTTCTGTATCATGGATACCTGAAGGGTCCAGGTTCCAGGTTCCTCTGACCTGGGCACTAATATGCATATAGAAAGTCATCTGGACAGCATCACTATGCCCCAAAGGGTTTCTGTACTTCTGCTACTTGAAAAGGATGACAGCAGTTGCCCCTAAACTCAAAATAGAGATATCATTGGGTTATGCTATAATCTGAGGCTGTGATGTCAGGAACTTTTTTTAGTGCATGGATGTGTATGTTTAGAGATTGGGCCAAGATAAAGTGGAACCTCTGGATCACTGTAATGAATAAAACTATAACAAATAATATTAGCAGGACCTTTCTAATTTCCTTTCTATCTATTCTAATGTACATTCCCAAGACACACATCAGAATAATATAAAAGAGCTGGGCCTTATTTAAATTAAATGCTTTCGGACTCATGTCCTGCTACCTTCTGCATCCAGAATACATAATGAGAAGACCATGTACAGCACTATCTCCAGCTTCTTGTCATCTTACAGCATACTCACAGGGTTACTCATGTCATTGTTATGAAGTCATTAAAGGCACGTGGTACACAGAGGCAGCCTGCTTCTATTTCTGGTCCATCTCAACACTGTGGGGAAAGCGCCGTCCTTTCCTAAGTGGAGTCAGGCTCCCATGGAAACTATGCTGTTGCTATCTTGGATTTGCCCTCTTGGAGCATCAAGTCCCCAGTGGCCACTTGAGTCGTTAAAGGTGCATTTTCTGTCTTTGTAGGAAACTGCCTGGGTAAAACATAAGAGCCTGTCTGGGTAGAACAGGCCTTTGTTCTCAGTACTACAGCTCTGAAAGTAAAACAAAAGCCAATGTCCTTGATGGAACAAGTCCAAAGAGGTCCAAAAGAGTTCTCCTGATCATGCTTGAACCACTCACATCCAGCACACACCACACTGAAAAGTACACCTAGATGATACTTTCACCCTGGCTAAATCAAGTGTTTCTCATCTGTAATACCAGATTGAACTGCTAAAGCAAGATTGTAAACAACAGGAGAAAGGGGATTAAAGGGTGAAGAAGAAAGATCCTCTCTACATTTCAAAACAAAACAGGAATCTTATTAGCATTTAAATGAACAGACTATCTGGATGGTGAAATCCCTATGAACTGTTGTGCTCTAGAGAGAAGTGAATCTTGACCCTCATTACCAAAAGCCACCCTGCATGTGACAGGGTGTTTGTGAAGCCAGAGAAGCAGATGTTCTCCAGACCAACGTATCTTCTCTCTCTATCTGCCTGCAGTCAAGAGAGACAAGACTGGGTGACCCAAACGATTTTTGCTGCTTTTGTTTTCCTTAATAAATGACATTAATATTAATACAATGGCAATGACAAGACAAAACAAAAAAACCCATAAACCTGGAGCAGGACACCAGAACAGCAGTGAGCTGCACAGGTCAGCACCCTGTAGTGAGCAGTAATCTGCCTATTTTGTATCTGAAGGGATAACAAATACTCACCACAGCCTGAATAACCACCACATGCCTACAGAACTCCCACTGCCAAGAGAAGGGTTGTCACATGCATGGGGTTGTCATGTGCTGCCAGCAGCAGTGCCACTGAGATCTCTGCTTAATGCTTGTATCCCAGTTTTGTTCCTCCTCACCACAGCACAGCAGGACTCAGCCCTGCACCCCAGCCCTTCTCCAGCCTGGCAGCTGCACCGCTGGGGAGCAGGGCTTGGGAGGAGTGAGGAAGATGAAGGCTCTTCCTGGCTTTTGAGGAAAAGTCCACCAAAGTGGAGTTGGAGAGAAAAGAGAGTTGGAAGAGAGGGAGTAGAGGGCACTGCCTTCAGGGAGAGGAAGGCAATGAGGCAGGCTTGGGAGATGAGCTACATCTGGTTCAAACTGAAGTTATTTCCAGCATGGGCTGCATTATGCAGGGGATGATCACAGAGACCATGGTGGTCTTCAAATCTGGGCAGACACCTTCAAGTCTCTTCATAGCCCAAGCTGTTGTCCCACAGAGGCAGCTTCTCCAGTGACATAATGATGAGCAACATCCTTGCTGGAGCCATCCCCACACTTCTACTTCCCTCACTAAGTCTGGTGAATGGATGTGGGCATACTTCTGTGGCAGTGCCACCTCATTATATCATTTTTGTATCATTAGTCTACTGCTGTAATCACAACTGCAGCTGAGGACTTGCATAAGCATCTTTCATGTTCCTTGTTTCTTTCCTAGTAAGTTTTTAAGCTCTCAGGAAGAAGGGCTGAAAACATGAAATGAATACACATCAAACTGTGGAGCACAGAGGAAAAAAACACTGTGAAAAAAGTCATGACTTCTCAGCTCAGCAGGTATGCTAAGGGCACAGCTGAGGTTGGCAGTCTGAGGCCTTTGTCGATGTGATGTGAGATCCATGCACAAACTATACAAAAAATCTGTGTGTGCCAGTGACTGCAGGGGAACTGTAATTAGTCACAGGCAATGACAGCAAAACTTCTCCTGAGAGAGCAGCATCAAAACTCAGAGGTCTGAAAGCCAGAAATAAAAAAAAAAAAAAAACAGCAGCCATGATGAGAGAGAATATACTTGCTCATCCAAACACAATCCTGACCCTTCTTCTTGAAGCTGAGTTTCAGGTATCTCTGCTAATGTTCCTGCCCAGCAAGAAGGTGATGCCTTAGGATTTAGCNTTAGGTAGCCCCTCTAAGGCATCAAAATCAGCCTCTGTCTCTCCAAGCAAGCTCTCTTGAGCTCAAAAGGATTCAGCTGCCAATTAAAAAATAAAATTAAAAAAAACTCTTTATTTTTGTGTGTTGTTAAGATCTTTTAATTTATACAGGCAGCGCAAAAAGTACAAATGAGCCATTTTCATAATCATGTTTCAGAGGGGAGGGAAACAAACATGACTAGAAAGCCACCAGCTCCAGTTCCTCCCCTAATCCTTCAGTGGGACCAGAGAGAGAAGCCACCACAAGAGAGCTCAGCTCATTAACAACAGGGATAGTAGGAGCCCCAGAAATCTCTTTCATTTGTAAATGAGTGAGCACAGCTCTGACATGGATGCAGCCACTTGACTGTAAGTAATGTCAGTGTAACCTCAATCTCTTGAGCTGTATTGACTTACTGTAAAGATATACGACCTCAGCTTTGCAACAATGGCACACTTTCAGCATTTATCCTCTGCTTCTTTTCCACAACATTTACTGATTCCACACAGTGTAAATTCGGAGACTGAAACAAAAACCTTAGCTCAAAGTAATTGATGGGGATGTGCCTACTGGATACCAGTGTCCAGAGCTGTTGTGCAAAACCCAAAGTTTCAGAATGTCCATTTTTTGACAATTAGTGATCAAAAACTCCAATTTTGTTATAATTTATTTTAATTAAAATTAGGTTTGTTCCTTAAACTTATCTACAAAACCTTATTGTCAGTGTGCCAGTCATTTAATATCTGAATTCCCAACATCATCTGCTGTACTTTTGAACCTGAATAATATTGTATATCCTAGATCACCACTTGAATTGCTTTTCAGAAACAAAAAAGTACAAAATGTAAAGTTATACAAAATGACAGAATTAATCTAAGGATTCACCAACCAGTTGAAGACAACCACATTCATTCTCATGTAAGTGGTAAGAATGACTTTTTTATTCACTTGAATCTAGAGAAACCTATCTACATGGTCCTCACAGGATGCTTTCATGCAAGTCCTGATATTGCAAAGCCAGGTGATTATTGCAGTCAGAAAGTTGGAGGACTGTAAATGGTGCACTGAAGCCTACAGAAACCCCAAACTTTCTGTTCTGAAGGAAAGGAACAGCACTGAGAGTCAGTAATGGCTGGGCATACCCAGCTATTAAAGACCAAACCTGGGGAATATAAAATAACACAGGCAACACATTGGAGTTTCAATAAGGACAAAATAGAACAACAAAGGATAAGAAACAAAAAACCCAGAATTGGATTACCAAGTACAGTCTTACCAGACCCATGCTCTATATCCTACTTTACACTGCATTTCATCAGAAGACAGAATTTAATACGAGCTGGGGAAGGAGGGCTACATGTGTAGGTGTGTGGATGTTGGGGGTGGGAAATGTTAATAAGGAGAGAACAAGTGAGCATTAATTACAAATGTTTCTCAAATGGCTGTTTCTCATTTTAGTCTCAGATTTACCAGCAGCTGTAATAGTTTTCTTTCAAAAGCATAGAGAAATGTTTTTTTTTCCCTTTTAGCTGTTGGACGGAGCAGGAAATAAACATAAGGTGTGATAATAGAATATAATTACCTACTATCTTCAGATTTCCACATTGCTTTGAAGCTGCTGAGACAGACTTGGGCATACCCATTGGGACGTCTTTTGGTGAGAAAGGTGGGACAAGAAGTCTCTTTATTCCAAAGGCTGCCCACAGACAAAATCTGCATTTACAAGTAAAGGAGAAACCAATCTTCTCTCCTTTTACAGCTGGGGAGGGTCTTGGTTCATTGCTGTCCATTCCTGCTTTTTACCAGCAGCCAACTCAACTGGGCCAGCACAGTAAAAGCCTAACTTCTCAGTGTACTTTCTTGCAGCAGGGTATTATCAGAGCAAGAGGCACAATGCCAAGGCTGAGGAGTCTCATCACAGACTACTGCTCGGAGACATTGTAAAGTCACAACCCAGTTCAGTGATGTCAAGAAATTTATGCCATTTAAATTAAGTGTCAAAAGGATTTGAATTCAGCCAGATAAATATAAGGATATTCTCCTGTCACATGCCACTTCTGTTCCAACCTCAAACATCTGACTGCAGTAAGAGGTGTTGCTAGCCAATCATCAGCTACTTCATTAATGGGGAATTAAATTGATTAATGGAATTAATCCCTTCTGCAGACTGAGCACACACTGAGTCCATTTGTACATAAAGTGAGAAAGCCAGCCACTTGCTTACCAAGGGAAAGGCTTTATGAGCCTGTACCATCTACTCCTCTTCCAAGAGCAGGTAGAAAACAAAATAAGTCTAAACTCTGGAGTGTTGGGTTGGGTTGCTTTTTTTTTTTTTTTATATAACTACTTGACTTCTACTCAGTAAATCCTATCAGTAATGAACTATAGCCCTTTCCCTTCAAAGGGCCAGAGATGCAATCACATTATATCCATGTTGGTTCATACTAATTTAGGGAATATTCTAAGAAATATGTTCACTGAGCTAAGCAGCCAGTGCAACTAGGCTTCCCTTGTGTACTCTGATAATGATTTTTACCTAGCAGCGGCTGGAAACCAATAGATCTGATGTCTTTCTGGGGAAGCTTCTGTTCCTAGGAAGGTCAGTCATCAAACAGGATTTGTTTTTCACCTGAGACAAGAGAGATGTTGAGGCCTTATAGATCAGTATGGTGTTAAAGTTTTGCAAATAGCAGAGAACCAGCTTTCAGTAATTATGTCTCCTTTCAGAAAGGACTGCAAAAGGGATCTTTGAGTAGGCTGTATTTACTACAGTGATAGAAAACAGAGCAGAAAGCAATGAGGCAATTAGTAGAAGTAGACAAGTGCTTCTGAAGCAAGGTGAAATGTTTTCCAGGGTCCCCAAGATCCCAGACAGAGGAAGTAGTCTTAGGAGTTTTGGACATCTGTCCTGCCCATCCATCATAAACCTGGCAGCCCAGAGACCTCAGCTGAACCAAACCCCAGCCTTTGAATGGCGTACAAGAATCCCATTTCCAAATTTTCAGACCTGTTTTTTCCAGATTTTTCTTTCTACAAATATTTCAAAAGGTCTGCTTCAATCCAGAATAGGGTTGGTTTTTTTATTTCCTTTCCCAAATATTCCAAAGGATGGGAAGGTGTAAGTTTCATTTCAGCTCTGAACATAATGCAATCTTTTGCTTTACTAATTTTGCACCGTTTCATAAGTCATCCTTAAGGAGCTTGCTCTAGATTACTGTTGTCAGAGCAGAACCCTGCATCATACAATTAGTACTCTTAATATTTTCATAGTAGATCTGTACAATAGAAATCTAACAGCAAAGGGCTATAACATAAAGGCAATATCTCCTTGTTTATGAGTGACCTGTGGTTTGCCTCAGTACTGGTATCCTACCCTTCAGAGGTCCAGCATAATGAAGGCAGCTCTTTGGTAGTTTTCCCTCAGAGGATGGCATAAAGAGAAGAAAGGCAGAGGTAGAACAAACTGAATCACAACATTCAGGGCTTGAGACAGAGAGCATGATTGGGAAGGGAAAGTAAACCTGATGCTTCCACTGCTTCCTACTAGGTGCTGCTGCCAAAAGAAGGAAACTGGAAGAGAAACCATGCTAAGGCTCTTCTGAGTTGCTTACTGCAATGGAGAGATCAAACAAAGTTATATTGAGGGCCCCAAAAGCCATTCATCTTTAGGCTTTCCCGGCAGGACAAAAATGAGAATAAAAGACATGACCACAACATGAAATTTTCAAAGCAGAATCCTAGAGAGAGAGAAACATACCTATTTTAGAGTTTTATTATCAAATAGATCACAGCTTTCCAAGAGCCCAGGCCAGTTGGTATGCAATGTCAGATCAGAGTTTCTGGTGACTCTGAAGCCTAAGAAATTTGAAGGTTTTAGTCAGACCCATGTAGTAGACTTGGTGCTTTGTTATTGCTTCCCATGCAGAACCAAACTTTACTATATTCTTAGAATTTCCTTTAAGAAAAAAAAAAACCAAACAACAACAAAACACACCAAAAAACCCCCTAACTTATGAATTCTTCTTACCACTAAAGTGTGAACTGAATGAAAGGAGGAAAGAGGCTGCAGTCCTACCCCCACTCACCCTCTTGTAAGCAACCCTGCTCCTGTGGCACTCTTGTAGTATTTACATCACCCTGTTCCAGGTCCATAGTTGTACATTCCCCTGTCTCAGGCTTTGGCCCTCCTATGCTCATCATCTGAGATGATGCAACCAGACTAAAATCACTGCATGAATATCCATTTATATCACATCCGTAATTTTTAAAAAGTGTACCTAGTCATTTGCACTTTCCAGTTTTATATTAGGCCCGCAAACAGCTGGGCTGTCCAAGAGATTTCATCAAGCATAAAAGCAGGAGAGAATAAGCAGAAGATTTTTAAACATAGTTACAGGATACATATATATGTCCTGCCACAAGGTATTTAAAGCTTAAGAAGTTCATAAGTTGTTAAGTTATTATAAAATGTGCTAGCCTGACAACGGTGAGTCACTTCTTCCCAAGTCATCCAAGCATTAACAACTGTGGGTGGAGGTGAGGAATTTATAAAAAAATATTATACAAATAACTATTAGGACTATTATTACCCAGAATAACCATAAGGAACACAATGGGTTCTTATTATTCAATGATTCGAAGAGTCATAAGACGAAGGAATTAACAATGCTAAGTGACTTCTTTCTCATTAATAGGAGAATCAAACTGTACCAGATGTAGGAAAGAGACAGTGGAATCTGCTGAATGGAATTTTTTAGAATTCAAAACTCACTATGCTTAGATTCTTACAAGAAGAAAACCATTAGAATACTTGCAGAGGTCAGCTGAAGCACAGAAATTGTGCATTTAAAGAAACAATTCTCACTGAATGAACACCACTGTTTTACACCTGCGCTGACATCACTAGCTAGCCCCAGCTCCACAATCCCCTGGTTCAGCTAGGAAGCATCCATACCATTGCTCCTTGGTAAGCACCATGAAAACAGAGATAGAAGAGACTACCTAGTATACACATAAAGAGCAACCATTGAAATCAGCACTTCTGTGTTTCCTGTGAGGGGCTAAATCTTCCTTTTTTCACCAACACTATTCCAAATGAGTAAACCGGAGACAATAGGCAGTAGAAGAAACCCAGGCACCCACACCTACCAACAGGCACACATGTGTTCTAGCTTCCCTTGTGTAATTGTTTCTTGCTGAAACTGATCTGTTCCATAAAAGGTTATGATTTCCAGCATATGGGGCAAACTCGTAAGGTCTAACACAGCACAACTTCTTGCTAACTCTTCTCATTGATCCTTCAGCCCAGAGGTAAAATCAAGGGCTGGCATCCACTTGTGCTGGACCAGTATGCAAATACAGAAAAACAACCCCTTAAAGCTTGAGGGATCCTGCTTTGGGTCCCATTGAGAGTAAAGCTAATGGAAAAAGATCAAATGGGTCTTTGTCCATCCAGTCCTGTATGTTATTAAATCCGTTGCAGTATTCTAGGACAATGCATTGAAGCTATTGTGGATATAGACTCATATTTCAATCCTGTCACGTTTATCCACACACAAAAGACCAAAATTATTCTTCCTGCTAAGATAAGTATGCTAGATGACACAAAAGGAAGCTGTATGAGAGACCACATGGTTTTACCTCTTCTTTCCTGCCTGTGTTGGACCTTATACAAAATGATCTCTTGTCTTTTCAGAAAGACAGGCAGTAGCCATTTATAGGTATGCAGCAGAGAAAGCTAGAAGCATAATAGTTACTTATTTGGTGCCTAGCAATGGGCATATAAAGGGGATTTGATGGAAAGATTTACAGACAAGGAAGAAAAAATTCAGAAAGCTTCTTCAAATGCACTGTTCAAAAACATATTATTGAAGTTTTCAGATTTTTTTCTGCCCAGAGCTTTTGAAAAACAGCTTCATAAAACAATCACAATTATTTTAATTAGAAGTGAAAGCAGCTTACAGTATGCAAACACATAGCAAGGAGCAAGTATACCTACAAGCTGATTAGTAGCTCTTCCTCAGAATTCTGCAACAAAAAACTCAAAAACCTACTTTAAAGAGCCCAGGAGACAGGCATAAGATGAAACAACTCGTTCAGACATAACACATAGGATTTGTGGGTGGGAAGAAAACCCATTATTTTTCAACTCTTCGAGATCCTCATATACATAAAAAGCATGATGAAACACTATTATTTCCAGCTAACCACACTTTCTGTCAGAAGCTGCCCCCTTTGTAGGAGCACATTGTCAAGGCTCTGTGGCCTGCTCAGACACACCTGCTAGCAAACTGGCCTTTTGTTCTGTTCCACACAATATGCACAGGAACAGCTGAGGCAAGGGTAAGTCCTCCCCTTCACAGGGAAGCACAGCAAGGGACAGCAGTTTCCATGGATAATAAGAGCCATTTTGCTGGTTCAGACTAAATGACCAGCTCAAGTACTTTCCTAAACTGCTATAGGAAGACTCACTCCCACACTTGTGAAAATCCTGATCCCCAGACCATGTTCTGTCTTTACTCACACACAGTGCCAACCCATGAACAAGTTTATCAGTATTTTCTGTTCATCTCATCACTGAGATCTTTCTACAAACCTAGGCTTTTTCTCCAGGAAGAAAAGCAGAGGGGATGCAAGTAATTTGAAGGGATATCCAGCTTCACAGCACACATGGACCAAAAAAAAAAGGCAGGATGAAATCTGTTGGACTGTTCTTTAAATTCTGCCTCAGATGTATTGGAGATGTATAGGTGATTAAGGAAATCGCATTCAGAGTCCCAGTCTCCACTCCTGTGACTCAAGGGTATCACTAATGCCCAACATCATGCAGGTATGTGAGGGTTCAGGATACATATGATACTCTAGATTTTAAAATAGAAAGCTGTATATACAAATGCAACAACCTATCAGAGTATCATCAAAACTGAACCCAAACATCAAGGGAACGTTTTAGTGGAAAAGAAATGAAAATCATTTGTCTTTGTTCTCTAGATTCCAAGATATGAGGAGCACTGTCAAACAGCTCTAGAAAATAACATCCAGTGAAGCAATAAGGGCTTCTCTTTGTGAAGACTGTTTCATTATAAATTCATTTAATTCTGTGTCAGAAGACTCACAAGTCTTTCCTGGGTTTTGTTTCCATGCTCTTAGAATTGTTTTCCTTGTTGTCATATTCCCTCTTACCAATACAGTCAGAACAGAAATCCTAATGCTCTGCATTACAAACTTTATTAGGTTGCAGAGATATTACCACAGATTTAATCTATTAAAGCCATTAGTAATTGCAAAGTATGGAGCAATCATAATTTTCCAGAGTTAAGGAACAAACAGAAAACAATGTGAAGATTTATAAATTAGACAAAGTAGAAATCAGAATACTCCACGGCTTTCCAGGGTGATTTTTATATTAATCAGGTTTCCTGCAGCTCTCCTCTCTACCATCCGTTTGCACTTTTCTCTCTGTTATTCCAATGTCCCATAGTCTTCCTTTCCTCACTTCTTCTGTCCCAAAGACAAGATTCAATTACAGACAATATAAAGATAATATTTCATTGAGGCCAGATGACTAAGAGGTCTCTCAGGACTGAGGCTACTGTCTTCTCTAACACAAAGGTATTGGGCAGGGAGAGGATGTCCACCTTTTATTTATTTATTTGTTTAAACTTGGGATTGTCATCTTGCTGTAAATTGCAAGGGGTCACAAGTGCTTGCAGGTTTTACTAACAGCTAGACAAGGTCAGCACTAACACAGATGTTGATGATTCAACCTCAGCTAATTCACCTGTCAGTAAAACCAAAAATGCCTTGCTGCATCCACTGCCCTTTCATTGTGTAACATTAAAAACTGCTTCCTTGTCACTGAAGACAAATTAAATTGTTCTGCCTAGTAATAGCTTTAATGAGCTTCTATCTAACGCAGCTCTGTAAGTACAGGGCTTGCCTACAGCATGTGGATTGCCCTGCAGAGGGTCTTGGACACCCCCCCAAGTTTGAGCCAGCATACTCTATTTTGGCGCTCAAGTTTCACCAAGGTGCATGTTTAGTCACAGCAACTCCCTTCCTTTGCCTTTTCAGCCTTTTTCAGTAATAAAAAAGGGCAAAAAGTCAATGAATAATCAGGATAGTTATGCTTCATATTTAATGACACAAAAACCTCAGCAGGGTTAGATAAGCATGTAACAGGTTCAGGTAAGCATGTAAGCTACCCACCATCCATAAGGAGGGAGCTCCTCAGGTAATGGACTCTCTCTCAAATACTGGCCCTACTGAAATAAATGTCAGAGTTCACATGGACTTCAGAGTAGCAATTTTACCTTCCCAAAATTACAAAATTGTCATGAATATCCCAAAAAGCAGACAATCCAGAGATTTCAGCTATTTTGTTTTGTCAAGATATCAGTACTTCATAAAGAGGCTTGGCCACAGCTTTGATTTAGGTTAAAAGGAGCATACAATAAGAGACATACAGGCATTAACAGTAAAGCAAATATATTTTAGCCTGAATTTAAACAGTGCTCGAGTAATTTTGTCTGTCTGGTCACTGCCATCTTCCCCATATTTTTAAGAGCTGCCTGGGTTGATATTTTTTTCTCTTCTTTCTTCTTTTTCTCCCTTCTAGAAAACTTTTGGATAAATTTGAAGTGCAGCTTGGCTAAGGCCACTATTAAGAAAACTTAAAAACTTACTAACAAGAGCACTTTAAAGCCATCTTTAACACATGTTGTTCTACAGCTATCTCCAACTTTTCAAGAAAAAGGCTTTCATCTCACCTACTGGATGAAATAGGAAAGTGTTTGGTTATTTTTTGTGAAACACTAGGAAGAAATACCGTTACGTGCCACGCTTAATAGTGATAGCAGCAAATGCATTTTCTTTGAAAGCAAGCTGGACTAGTAGGCAGGTTTTCTCCAGCTCAGAAGTCCTGCTCCCCTTTAGCATCATTCTCCTGAAGGCAGAGATTACTCTTTGTACGAGGTGATATGAAGTAGTGTATAAAAATATTTTGCTTCACTTAAAGAAAGGAGGGGGGCAAGAATAGCCATGTACTAGAATTTATAGCTCACAGACGTTTCCTCAGGTAGGGAAAGCCTTTAACTACCAATGCCCTTACTAGCAGCTGCTAGCAGTTACTAATAGATGACAGCAGTAAGCAATATAATAAAGAAATAATAAATGGACTTTTATCATAAGAGAAACTTTTCATTTTAAATGCAGTGGATTTTTGAATTACAAGTGACTTGGCCAGATTTCAGGATTAGTGACCACTTACTTGTCTGGTTGACTGTATCTATATATCAGGCAGTTTACTGAGACCATTCAATCAAAACTTCTCCCCTTGAGTTTGGATTGACCCTTTAAGGACTTAAGAGCCATTTTAGAGAGAGAATTAAATTCACAGTTGTGCCTATAAAATTAAACTGCTGCTTTTTGATAGACTCATAACTTTTCTGAGACATTGAGTTCCTTCAGAAAGATTATAACCTGTCCAAACAAAGCAGCAAGTGTAAGAATTGGGAAAGCTACCACAAAATAGAAGAGTGGTCTTATAAAAAACTGTACAATATTACAAGATGTTAATTGTACACACAGAAAAATGTTACTGGAACATTACACTCAGAAATATACACACAGAAACAATTTTAAGCTTTCTTCTCCTGGCTATCTGCATACCAAAGCACCTGCTACAGTGTAGTCATAACCTGACTAGTTAAGTTTTCATGGGTTATTATTTTCTGAAACATCATTTCAAGAAGGGCAAAAATAGTTACTCAGTTCTTGAGGCTCAGCTGCTTACCTGCAGGACTACAATTACTACTGTACAGCTGAGGGAGCAGACCTCAGGACAGCAAACCCTGCTGCCCTTCAGCTCCAGAGCTCACCAAGAAACTTCACAAGTTCCTGCATCAGAGGCTATCCATCTCCTCAAACAGCATGAGCAGAGGACTTCGGAAACTGATTTAGCTGGAGTCGAGTAGGGAGCTTTCACCAAGCAAACAAGAGGAATATAATTCTGGTTGATGGGCAGCTGGGAACACTGATAGCTTCTGCTGGCTGAAACAGGTTTAAAAGGGGGCATTTCTTACAACACTCTCTGTCCTATACTGGTAACCCAGTTTCCAACTCTGGGTGCATAACAGAGCTGTGAGGCAGAAAGTAACCCTGATAGCAATAGTAGCTGCCAGCCTGTTTCCTCCTCAGAGGGTACCAACAACGCGAGAGCAATGGGTGAACACGGCACAAAACCTTTAGAAGCTATCCATACTTATAGTCTAATCTACCACAGTCAGCTGAAACTGAAGGGTGTATGACACCCTTACTCTTGGCTGAAAATTGTGATGGTACAAGAAAAACTATGCACCAAGTCTATTTCTGAGTATAAGCCAACATATGCAAATATTAGAAGACTCTAGGCACCAGACAATCAAAAGCAAGGTTAAATAACAACATGGGCACATTCAGGAAAACTAATAACATATGGATCAAAAGCCTTCCTTTCTTAGCTCATGGTCACTTACTGCAAAAACTCTTGTACAAGGCTAAAATATAACTTGCGCAATTCTAGTGCACAAGCTAACAGTCCAAATAGACATAACAGAGCTGCAAAACAGACTATAAGAGCAATTTTTATCATAACCCAGCTAGATAAGCCTTACTCACCATGGAAGAGCAACCCAAGAGCTTCAGGAACCCAACACAGCATCACTGACAGGCCTTCCTAGGTTCCTTCATCAGTTTAGCTGCAGGCTGACAGCCAGCTGCTGAGGAGCAGTAACAAATAGCCTAAGGATCCAGCTGTTTCCACCATTAACAACAGAATGGCCTCAGGTGAGTGACCTCTGGCCGTCTGTGCCCCCTGCTGCCCATACAGAGAGGAGGAATCAGAAGAGAGGAGAGAGGAATCAGCCTATCTACTACAGTGGCTGGGCCATGGCACACCCAGCTGGAGCTGCCCCTCCACAGTGAAGCAGGAACAGCCAGTGCCTATGTACAGCATCTTTGTACTGCTATTGAAGTCTGTAGAATGAGATCTGCTGGACTCTGAAGACTGATGAAGAAAGCACTTTTGGCCAAAACTGCTGGTATGTGTGTGACAGCTCCATGTCTGAAGCCAGCATGCTGACATAGCTCCATCTTTCTCTTGTCACTACTGTGAGGTTTCCTATGAAGTAATTTTCCAGGAGAAAAAGTTGCTTAAATGCTATAGACTATGGCAGGAATTTATCCTTCATTAAAAAACAAGTCCATAGAGAGCAAAACTACAAAAGCCAAAGGTGACTGATGTTTTGACATGGCAGTGGTTCAGACGGCTGCAGGGCTGTTTCTGGCTGTTTCACCTGTCATGCAGACTGGTGAATGCCTCCTCTTCCTTTTCAAAGCAAAGCAACACAGCTCTAGCAGTGCTACCAGCCAATGCCATGGTCCTCCAGCACAGCCCTGAACCCTGCCACAGGTCAACTTTCCTCCAGGAAACCTCCACTTGTCCTGCAAGCATCTGTCACACACAGCCTGACCAGTGCAGTGTTTCTGGCAGGGCTCTTGCCTAGCTGCCTCTTTCCACCAGAGGAAAGAAGGAGTTTCCCCAGACTCTCATTACTCTGTGAGATTAATGGCTAGTGTGGGATGGATGCTGTGCTTTTGGCTGACTGGGATAGTGACCCTTCACTCTTGTGTTCACTTAGATGTTTTTCCTCCCACATTTGGAGATGTCAGTGTTGTCTGGGCTTTGCTGGACAAGGCTGGTGCCTGCTTAAAATAGCTTTGAGCTGTCTCACACAGATGGAGAGGTGTCCTTTTAGGAAGTGAATGTGTTAGTGTTGGTTGTACCAGCAAGAAGCACACATCAGTCCTTTAGCTACTCCTCCTGCTGCCAGCACAGCCCAGGGACACTGTGCAGGGGCTGCTGCCCTCAAGGAAGCATTAGCACAGGTAGTCACCCTCACATTCCAGGCAAGCTTGGTCTAGGCAAGCTCTTTTTCCACTCCGCTTACATCAGTGCTTATTCAGGGCCTTAGAGGTATTTCCCTGAAAGCACAGGCCTGGAGCTGCCACACCTTTCTCTGGCAGACTTCTCTCAAGGTGATTTGGGAATGGTCTCATGGATCTTTGGGGCACGGCATCAGCACCACAGTGAGGTTTCCAGTGTGCTGACACTTCCCACCAGTGCTGCTGTACACAGAAGCAGTCATCATGGTGTCAACTGTCTGTGCTTTCTAAGCAGCAAGGAATAGTTAGGCTTTTGTTTCTGCTAGTTCGTTTCTAATAAAAAAATTAAAATCTGGAAATAGCATATGATGTAGGAGCTTGGATCTGGGACTGAATCCAGCACTGCCTTTAGAGGACACAAGTCGTGAGGGATGTGTCATATTAGTAGCTTGCAGCTAATGGACTGGCAAAGGCTGGAAGCTGCACTGGCTCGTTGCCCAGAGCCCATGGAACTGCTCAGGTAGCAGCCTCCAACATTTTGGCCAGTGGACCACGACAATTTCTTCATCCAGAGATAATTAGCTAAGGTTTCCACAGGGCACCAACTTCGTTCATAGGTGCCGTCATCCCCCTCCTACCTCAGCTGTTTAATGTCTTCCTTGGACCACAAAAATACCTGTGTTTGTGTCCTCGGTTAAGGCCTACTGCAAATTCTAAACTGCCTCTCTGCATATAGCACAATCAGAGAAATAAGCACTACAAGATAACAAACAGAGCAGGCAAGAGAAGAGTGACTGTCCTTTGGGCAAAAGAATGTCGAAGAACCCATTCACAAGGAAAACATCATAAAAGCGACAAGTGACAGCTTGTCCTACCAGTTTATGTCAGAACCAAATCCAGCAGAAAGGCTGCAATGTAGCGCAAAGCGTTCATCACAGCCTGGCATTAGCAAGCAGGAAATGCTGATTTTCCACCCAGCTCAAGCTGGTTGGGAATAGTGAAAAGAGTTTAAAATTATAAAGGAAGAAGCGGGAATAGCAGAGAAATTGGAGAAGATTCTGCTTTCTTTGCTCTGAATAACAAGAGTAGCTCACAAAACTAAGAAAAGCAGTATTTAGCTTCATTATGAGAGCCTGCTGCAGCAGACAAGAAAACAGCACTGTGTGATGAAGCTGAGGTCAAAAGTGTGGCCAAGCCTGGCTGCATTGCACAACAGCTGATAGACAAGGAGGCAGCAGCAGGGCAGACAAGGAGGTACCATGGCCTCTGGCTCTCTGGGGCCCTAACTCACATGGCCAGGTACCATTTATAGCTGAGCCAGCAGCCCTGTATGCACAGTGTTTAACACCAACATCAAACACCCTCAAGAAAACGTTGACACCCGTCATCAAAGCCCTGTGTTATTTCTAGAAAAACCGCACACTTAAGGCATGGAAAAGAGAGGTAAGCATAAATCTCTTTATTCTAAAATATGTTCCTGAGCGTGAGGTAGTTGCCATGGCCTAAAAGAGACCCTACATGAGACTATTCAAAGGAAGGAAAAATTACAAGTTACAGAACAGTGGTGGCTTGTAGTATAGAAATGCATAGGCTCTCTTTAGCTGCACAGTTTACCTTGTCTGGATGTAATACTACACCTTTTGTTCATTAACTCAACTTTTACTTCCTCCAGTGCAAATATTTTGTACACTTAAGCTGGTTACAATTCTCTTCAAGATACTGTCCTAAATGCTTATTGCTAATTTCTTCATTAAAGTGCCTGGCATAGTATGACAACCATTCTTGGTAAAAGTTCCTAATTTTCCCAGTTTTCCATTCTATAAACTGTTTCACAGAGATGATCTGCATTTTTCAGTGGAAATTCAATGAAAACAAACTGTTACTCTGTACAGAAAACACTTGTTTGCTCTTCCAGTAGGGAGAACCTGTAATTTACCTGTTAACAGGAGATGATTTGCTGCATTTATCTTCTTAGCTGTAAGAAGAATTTGACAATAATGTAGGAAGTTTTTTAAATTGAGCTAGGTTGAAGAAGAGGAAAGAGCAGCATGGATCACAAGCTACCTCACAAATTACTATTCCCATGCTTTTAATGACTCTACTTGAACAAATGCAAGATACCAGGAGAAAATAGTTTTTTCCTAGGAACACGAAATTGATACAATCATCCAAAAATTCAGCAAGAATTTCCTTCTTGCATCGTCTTTGAGACTTTCTGGCTCCACTTCTCTCCTCTCTTCACAATTCTTTCACATCTACTGGCTTGCCTGCAAAGGGAAACTGCAACACCTCTCCATCAAAAACATGATCAGCTTCAGCTCTCTTTTCTTAAGCTACAAGAGCTGGCTAGGCACCTAAGAGACAAAAACCATACAAGAATCCACTGCTTTGACTTGGCTAGGAAAAGCAGGATCTATCCCCGAAGTCCAGACCTAAGCAATGTCATCTCAAATTATCCATAGGCTCATGAGATTTTCAGGCTACGAATTTTTCTTGGGGAGCATTTGTAAGAGGCAGAAAACTTTACATTACAAATAACAGAGGTTTGCTGAGTTTTGTATAAATCAGTTTCCTGTCACATGTTTTCCTAATTTTATTAGTATTTTTAAACTACCCGTCATGAAACTGACAGATCCTAGTTTGCAATTTCTTTTTTTTGAGTGAAGTCTTTTGCTGTCAGCTGACAGCTGATTTACTGTCATTGCCTTCATATATGTTGCTGGGGTGAATAAACCAAAACAAATTATTCTTTACTAGAGGAATTGAATTTTTTTCCCAGCACCAAAACGTCTCCTCCTCCTTGAGGTTTTGGAGATGATTTCTTGTGGTTGCAAACCTAATGCTGATTTTGTAGCCCATGAGGATAGCATCAAATGTCACACAGTCAAATCAATCAACAATGCTGTTATCTTTCAGTATTTTTGCCTGTTTAAGCAGATAAATGAAAGCAGACAAACGTCAATATATCAGTGATTTGGTTATACAAACAATTAAAATATAATCTCAGGTATTTGGGATCCCCAAATAACATATCTTGAAAGAGATGTGAGTCTTGGGGTCCAAATGTCCTCAGGAGCTGCAAAGTACATGCCAAAGGAATGGAGTTTATGGATCACCTTTTTTGATGCTTGAGACAATAAATGAAGGAACGCGGGAATATCTAAAAAATAAGTAGACATAGTGCTTCAGACCCAAGATTATGGAAAACATGAATCATGAAAACATAGGTTGTTTATTTGTCTGTTTTTTAAAGAACACACTCTAAATGAGGAGAAGAAAGCAGAGAAGGTAGCATTGGAAGCTCTTAGCATGCTGGGAGATGCTGCTGTGGGTGGTGTGCTTTCAAGTGTGTTGAATGTTGTACATAAACTGATTGAGACCAGACGTAGTTTGTGCTTTTGATATGGTGCTACTGATTTGTTTTTCTCTACTGAGTCAAAATTAAATTCAGTGTTGATTTCCTAGATCTAAAGTATAAGATAGCAAGTCTACATAAGCAGCTTCTAGCAGCTACGAAGAATAGTGGTTTTGTGTTAGCATAAGACATTGACATGTTGCATTGTTACTCGTGTTGCATTTTTTAAGGGTGAGAGCTTTCCTGGAAAGCAATTTCAAGGCAGTTCCACCATTACTTCTACAAACTCTCACCTTATTTTTAAAATATTGTTTCTTATATTGAAAACTGTTTTCTTCTAATAAAATCATTACTCTCCCTTATGTGTGTTTGAGGCACAAGTCTCAGAACAACTCACACAGAGTCCAGCTTCCTGCTAATGAGTTGATATTGAGCTGACTATGAGCTGGCAATGTATCAACTGTTCATCATTAAATCATTCCCAAAATGAACATTAATGAACTTCACCTACTTCAGCAATATAAGGTAGCTCATACTTCTCCTGATTTCCAATTCACAACAAAGTAAGTTGAATTCAGCCTACACTGCTGACTTCACTGAATTGCTGTGTAATGAGGTACCATAAAAACAAGGAGGTTTTGCATGTACATATTGGACATTCTCAAACATATTTATTTGGTCATCCAATACATTACAGCTACTCCAGTGAACTTCCAAATGGAAACAGACAGTACTAATATCCTGCTTTAAACTATTAACTCCATGTTGGAAGAAAGTACTTCTTAAAAGAAAAGTCTTTTCAACACAAAATTTTGTATTCTGTTAACTTTTTCCACTACAGCACTGAAAAACAAAGTAACAAAATGTCATTAATTTTGTCATTTGCTTTTTTTCTCAGTGGTATTTAAATGGGGTGTTTAAATATCAAAGCTTCATAACCCACATTTTTCTGTAGTAGTCTGGCACCATGTCACACTTGCAGAATTGAAAAATTTATTTGCAAAGAAGACTCTGTGTGACAGGCTTACCTTTTTTCAGTGAGGAGAGGTCTATGTAGATTAACACATACTGCTGGATAATTGTTCAGAAATGGTTATCAAAATCTCGTGTCCACATGTTGAAATATGTCTCAGAAAAGAGTTACAAAATTGAGGGTCTCAAAGGCACATTTTACAGGGTCATTACAGGCACATTTCAGAGGTCAGACACATTTCAGAGTGCTCAAAGAGAAGGTTAGGAAGATATTTGATCATAACTACATCCATGGAGATAAAAGGATATGCATGCAGCCAAAGATCAAACTCTGTGGCTGCAGCAAGAACCAGTTAGGTCTTCATTTCTTGTAAATTGCTGCCCAGGATCAGTTTTTTACTGTAAACTGTGTTATTTCAGGTGACATTTAGCCATCCCTGCTCTGGTGGGCAGCAGCCTCTGGAATGGGGTGGGTGAGCAGATGGGGCAACAGTTGCTCCAGTGATCTCATCTGAGCCTGATGTTGAATTCTTGTTAATATCTTTGGATAATGAGATATGAAACACCAGGAAGCTGAAATTAGAAATATTCAAATGCAACATGAAATGCTTGCTTTTGAGAAAGAAATAACTATGTGAACAGTTTCCTGTGGGATCCAGTAGATTTCTCATTGTAGGGTGTGTTTAAAACAAAACCAGATGTCTACTAAAACCTATACATGAACAGGACTAGGGACTTTATGCAGACATCAGTGAATTGAATTCTGTTACTTGCTTTATTTAGGAGTCATCATAGGCCTTTCTGGCCTCTAAATACATGAACCCAAGAGCCTTTGACATACAAGCAAAATTATTATTAAAGGTATTGCCTTGATACAGGAGCATTTGGTCAGAAGAACCATCAAGTTAAAATGTGTCCTATTTGCTGGTGACAAAGAAGTTGTCATAGTCCTTTCCAAAAAAGCATTTCAGACTTCAGAAACCGCTCCCTGCTTCTCTTCCCATGTTTGGCTAGTATAAACTTGAACTACCTTTTCTCTCCTTCATGTTACAATCATCTTTATTTCCTCAGGTGTCCAATAGGAGAGAAAAAAAAACAGGGCTGAGAACACGATACACCTGAGATTTGTGTCTGCAATGGAATAATTTTTCTCTATATTTCAGTTCAGGGGAAAAAGAATCTCTGTTTGCTTTTGTTGTTACAGTTGGTTTGAACTTTTAAAGCATGTCAAAGCACCTTTGAACTTCACGGAAAGGGACTTGAAAAAGTTAGAGCTTTTTAAGTTTAAAAGAAGAATGTTTCCCTTTTAAAAAAGCAAATACAATAAATGTGGCATAACAGAAATTTAAAGATAGACTATACTCTTTGAGGAAGCAACATAGTCAACCAAATGTGTTGAGGAAAGAGCTAAATGCACATGCATGCCCACAGAAACACTCACACAGAGAATTTCCTTAATGACTGAGGACAATTAAGCACACTGTAACATTCAAATACCATCTATGTTTATTGTGTTTCTCTTCCCATGTTTGGCTAATATAAACTTGAACTACCTTTTCTCTCCTTCATGTTACAATCATCTTTATTTCCTCAGGTGTCCAATAGGAGAGAAAAAAAAAACAGGGCTGAGAACATGATACACCTGAGATTTTAAGGTGTATCGTGTTCGTGTATCGTGAATTTAAGGACATGTTAACTATATTTAAATAGTTTTACACATAACTGTATAATTAATTATAAAAAGCAACAATGCTGATCTCCAGGATACCCATCTACCTTCTCAGATGAGTTTGCACTGCCCACTCACCTTACAGCCATTTGCAGGAGCTGGCTACTCTCTCTGGCCTCCAAGTATGCTCTTTGTCATTTCCCTGCACTGGTTTGGAATAAACAGTGTCTCCAGTCCTTACAAAAGGATCCTAGAGAAATTGTGTAGTTAATTTAACCAGCCAACTTGCATATGCAAATGAAGGAAACACAGACAACTCTCCTCAAAAGCTTATGGTCTAGGTTTTCTTGAAAGTATGGCAGCATTTACTGAGCTGCCCCAAATTGTTCGGTTTCCAAAACAGATCCATACCTTTGTTCTGAAGATTAGACTTCTCCAATTTTTTTTTCATTTGAGCATTTCAAAATTTTCTAGTCACTTTCCACTATCTTGGCTCAAAAGCACCATAAAAGAAGTCACCTTGTTAGTTCAAATCAGGAAAGATTATTTTATTTAGTCCTGCTCTTGACACTTCAAATACAACTAAGTAGAAATCAGTACTCCATTTATAAAATGTCATCTTCAAGCAAATTGTACTTATTTTCTTTTGTTTTTCACAGAACCTCTTAGCACCAGGGGACTGCTAACAACATGACTCAAACCATGAAGCAGTGATGCACTGCAATAGCTTTTTCACATTTCTATGCACACCCTGTGTCATAGCATTTTAGCACTGAGTAAAAACAGAGGTGGCAAAATCCTATGCCACAGGAGAAGCACAAACATGGATAACAGGGCTTGCCATGTACTATTAAACATGCCCAGCTGCTAACACATGCTGTTATGGCTGCCTGGATGCTGACCTTGGCTTGGGCTGTAGCTGAGGAGGGGGGCACATGGCAGCACATTGATCCTTGGAGGCCAATATGTCCACGCAGTATCAATGTGACACAAGGCTGACACAGGAGGCAAAGATCTAAACGAAGACATCCACAGTTGCACTCAGAGCTTCATTGCAGAGTAGAGTGGTGTTTTGTGGCTCTCAAGGGCACTAGCAGCAAAGGGAGGGCTAGAGGACTCTTATCTGCCTTCTTTCTTCTTCACACATTCAGTACAGGTAGAAAAATACTGGAACTCTTCTAGGATTTTTGACCAAAACAGCCATATTCTTGGATCAACAAAGGGAGGAGTTGAGTTATATGGCAGCAATATCTTCCTAAACAGGATTTTTTTTTCATTATTAACTCAACTGCTTTCTGTTCCTTTCAAAACAGGAATATATTAAAAAAAATCCTCCTGTGAAGAACATTTTCAAACTTCCTTGCAATTTTCAAAAGCCTTGGGAATTTTCTCTAAGTTTCCACCTATGTCAGCAGCTTTACAAATTAGCTTCTCTCAGTTGGTAGACAGATTTAACAATTGAAGCTTCCCTATTTATACTTGGAATTAAATAAGCAGAAGTTACAGTTGCTCAGATCTTTGGATTGAAAGACTCAAACAATCTCAGACAATTCACTTTTCCTTCGGACTTGGACACATCACAGTTCAGAGGTGTGTATTCCCCTCCATGTGTCAAGGTCAAGTCCTTGCAAAGATGGTCTTCCCCTAACAGCAGGCTGAGGCAGTAGTTACAAGCCACCTAAGGTCTCTGATCATGGAAAAACCTAAAAATTGTAAGACCTAGAGGTAACTCATTCACACAAGAAGCAATTTCTCTGAGAGAAAGAAATGTTACTTCTTTCTCACTTTCCTGGGACATAGTCTTGGATCAGTTTTTATATTTACAGACTAAAGTATTAAGTATATCTTTCTTGTGGGGTTGCAATGCGTCATTTAAAATAAATGTAACATTTACGGTACCTCAAATTTTGTCTATACTGCAATACTTCTTGTTCTCACTGTAGGAGATACTACAAATACCACAGTAAAGCTCAAATATCAGAGGGCACTAATGTGCTGATTTTTTAATGGCAGTCTCAAAATAAAAAGCTCATAAAACTGCAGTTATCTTAGTACTAGTGGTACTCAGAAGTGGAAGACAATGAGATAATCACGTTCCAGCAGTAAATCCATTAAAGTCAGTGGGGTAGGAGCTAGAATTAACTTGACCTTTGGGAAAAAAAAGTTAGTGTGAAGGTTGGAAGTGGACAGGAATTCAGGACAGGGATTTTCGACTAAGCAAGAAAACCTGGAGGAGTCGTGGGCTTCCTGAATGGATCTCTGAAAGTATCAGCTGGGATGCTGCAAAAGCTGTTCTGAGGAAATGGTTCATTTTGCATTGCCTACAGGGTCAGAGGAAGGAGGACGAGGAGTTCTGGGGGGATTGCTAAGAGAAGTGGAAATCATAGCTCGAGTGGCAGAAGTGAAATGAGAGAGGAGGAAAAACCTCAAGAGTGGGATCTTACTGTCTTTTTCACCATCAGCAAAGAGCCAAAAGCAGATGAGAAGTTTCTTCAAAAAGCTGTAAGATTTCAAAGAAATAAGTCCCAGGGGAATGACTGTAACACAGTAGAGAGTTGTCAGTGTAACCCCAGCTTGCCTGGTTTGTGCTTGCTTTTGCTACCACTTAAACCCAACTAAACTGCTCACAACAACTGAATAATCACTGCACTGCTGTTCTGGAGAGATCACAAAATGAAAAGGAATGAAGGCTAGTCCCTGGCCAATCTGACCAAAGAACTACATTAAAAATATGTATGAATCCAATGTGCTAGAGGGAGTTCAACTCCTATCCTAATGATTTATAATCATGTCTTCCTAAACAACAATCTTCATCAAGCAATGGCAACATCCTAACTGAACTTCTATATTTATAAATTATTTTCAGTTTGGGAAAAGGCCTTCATCTTCATCTAACACTGCCCAAAATATCTTTTGGAACTAGACTGGAGAAACCAGCAATTAAAAATCGTAAGAATTCAGCTTGCAAGCTACCCCAGAAAGTCTCTGGTCCAACCATCTGCTCAAAGCAGGGTCAAACCCAAGACTGAGACCAGAGCATCCTCAATCTGCACCTCGAAAACCTTCAAGGATGGAGACTGCACAGCCTCTTTGGACAACCTGCTCCATTGGTTGACTATGTGCCAACTTGAACATCTCATTTCAACTAATGTCTGTTACCCCTTATTCACCCAGTATGAAATACCGTGAGGAACTTGGCTTCATCTTGTTGTTGACCTCCCTGTGGTTACTAGAAAATGAAAGATAAAGAGTATGTTTACATATACAAAGCATTATATGTTGATGTTTACTATTAAGGAAGATCCAAATCAATGAGTATGAAGTCTAAAAGATCATCAAGTTTTAGAAGTCATAATCTGGATATAAGTTTCACAAATGCACTGTGCTGCAACGTGATCAAGAACAAGGTACAAAATGCACTTTCACTTCTCTTGTTGTGTGGAATTAAGAGCCTAATATAAATCTGTGGTTTCCACAATAAATGTCTTTGATATCATAGGCAAGGTGTATCATTCACATGGGAGTAAACTAGGAATAGTCCTATTTAAAACTTGCCAAGTCACACCATTTCAGGCAAAAATGGACCAGCAGTTGATAGCAAACTCTCAAATTAGAGCACTAAAAAACATTTCCAGGAAAAAAAATCAGCTCAAAAAACTTGCTTCTTCATGAAGGTTTTATTTGTTTATTTTATCTGGAATGATCTACTTTTTCCCTTGTCCATGGTTCTCTAATCAGTCTATATGGTGCCACTTTTCTGCTGGCAAAACAGGGAGGCAGCTATGATGCCAGTATGCCTGAAGCTTGCCTCAGGCATACCCCTGCTAGTTTAAAACTTTTACCATCTTCCTGACTATCTCAGCAGTGTACTGATCCAAAAATCACAACTTATGGACTTGTGCCCTTGACAGAAAGAACTGTTTCAAAGCTTGAAATTCCCAAGTCTTGTCTTCAAGAGAAAAAAAAAAAAAGTGTGTGCATATATATATATATAACACATTTTAAAAAAGATATATAAAAAAATCTAAATTAAATTTGCTATACAGTTTAGTCAGGAATTTAAAGTCTTCCACACATTATTTTCAAACAAGCTTCCCAATAAATATTTCAAATAATTTGTCCCCTAAAATCCACTTTTCTTCACTGAAGAAATCATTCAATGTCATCAAGAGGTTTGCGTAACGAACACATAGCAAATTAGACCATGGGGCAACATTTAATAATCAGATCTTATTTGACATGCGCAGAATATATCTGAGTCCAAGAACAATGAAATATTTTCAGCCATATAATTTATGCTGCAGCAGCAGAGAAGCAGAAGATAATCAGAGGGGTGCTGGCAGCACACTAATTTCTTGTCAAGTGTAACTTAGGCATGTCTAAGTGAAAACAATGGCACAGGCACCTTGCTTGATGGGTTCTCCATCAACAAAAAGACAAGGCCCACCATTAAATGCCACTCTCATGATTGAAAGGCAAAGTCTGGTGCTCTTATCTGTGAGAAGAGGGTAAACAAGGTAAATCCAGACTTGGGAGGTCCAGAAAAAAATTATTCCAATCTCCATGTTGAAAGATGGTCATGAACATCTCCTTCTGTAGTGCCCCACATGGCAACCAAGAACAAGTGGACCACATGGCAACCAAGAGCAAGTGGACCACACCCACCCTCCCTAGATCCGAGTCAGCAGCCCAGAAGACACCACAGAGGACGCATTATACAGGATGAACCTCCCCTGTACGTAGAGAAACCCCAGGCACAATCCCCGCACTGCTAGGTGCATGTCAATCAAGCTTGGTGGGGGTAACATCACCCTGCACCTGCCAAATGTGAGTCCACCCTCTTTTTTTACTATTTGTTCCACCAGCAGCCTCTCCATGGGTTTGGGCCTGAGGCTGGAGGCAGCAGGAGGAAGACTTTCAATCCCCATGCCCTCTATTTTTCAACTTTCCAGCCTTGAAATAACAGAGGACATCACAGATGACTGTGCATGTAGCCAAATGCAGTTGTCTCTAGCACTTGCTCAAAGAATAGACAAAGTAGGGGAACTAACTTAAAACTGCCAGCTTGTACCTGATTTACAGGGTCCTGGCAAGGAAGTGCTGGTGCCGAGTGACTGCTAAAGAGTCTCCTAGAGCTTGCAAGAATTTACAACACTTTTTATGCAAGACTTAATCACCCTCATGGACATTTTTGTAAAAGGAGCACATTTAGGCCCAATCAATATGGAAAACTCTAAAGGAATAAATAAGACATCTCACTAGATCAAACCACTGATAACATGGAGCCTTTTAGGACCTGGTAGGCAAGAACTTCCTCTATAAGTTTATTGTATACTCACTTCTACCACCCCATTTCCTACTCTCCTAAAAGTTTTCATGCTGACACCAGAGGCAAGAGGAAAAAATGTGTTACCATACCTAAGCTATTTCAAGGCGCTCTTCTTGCTTTAAGTAACTTAAGCCAATGGTTTAAATCAAAATTTTGTCTTGCCTCCAAGCATCTTAAGGGTCCATGGAAGATGTCACAGGGTTTTCATTTCCACTGCAATGCGATAAATACTGCTACAATTACAGGCACCATTCTCGGCAGCCTCAGATGCACCGGCCTTGCCTGTCCGGACTGCCTTTGAACTTGCCCTTCTAAACTCTTTCCTCCATATGAAAACATGATCTAGGGGAAGGAAGCTTGTGCTGGCCTGCACCTGCCCTACATGCAGTCAGAGCACAAGAAGCTGCCTCATTTTAATTTGGCTAGTTTGAGCAAAAGCTAAAGATTTTACCCTGCAACTTCTGTACTTTTGACACCTGAGACACTCTGATGGAAGCCAGCTCAGCTCTCACCAAAGTCACCCCTCAACTCTGCCATCCTCCAGTCACACCCAAAGTCTGCCGAGGTCTTGTGTAGGCATTAAAATTCCTTAAATCTCATTCTGACAGAAAAACACCTCATTTCCAGAAGGTTCCGGCTGAGAAGCACGCATCCACTCTCTGGATCAAAAAAGTTGAGTCCTACCCTATACAGGGGAATTTCTGTCTTCCCCTGCTTCCCCCTCTGCCCCGTGAGAGAGCTGAGTTTCCTCGGTTTCAGAGGGTCCTTACCAGGGTAGAAACAGAACTAAATCAACTAGAGAAATTTTCTTACAAAATATCAGATTGTATCCTTTCCTCAAGACTATTCCAGGGATGGCCATAGCCACCTCATTCTCCTCAGGATGGCCTTGAGCACACCCTGTAAATATAAGACACCTAATGTCTGGCTCAGCAGCAGCTTGTCCCTGCTCTGTCAGCCTTTTCTGACCCTTTTTGTATTGCTGTGTGATCCTCAATATTTATCCACTTCCTCTTTTCATCCTTAACAAAAATTTTATTTGCACTTATCATCCACAAGCAGTTTAAGAGCCATTCAGCGTTCCCAGCACCCAGAATAACAAAAAAGCCAGTAATCTTGACATATAAAAACAGATATATAGTGTCTGAAAGAAGTAAAGCACAGATACATACCAGCCCAGGAAATAAATTTCCTATCAGGGAGAATTTATTCCCACTTTTAGTTGGACTATACTAAATTATACCAGTGATAAGGTGATTAGTCCATCCTCTGCTAACCTCCCCATTTAGTCCATGTGAAACATAATTAATGTGCAGTTTACGCTTCTCTTGCAAAAATTAATAAAAACCAGTTAAAAAAAATCTACATTACACTGTCCTGCATCACATCACTTGGGCATCTCCAGGATTCAATATTTGCTGCAAATCACCACCATTTATTTAGACTCTTTCCATGCACGAGACAATGCTTAATACTCAAGTTGCTACAAAATAATTGTTCAGGTTGCAGATATTTTGTCAAATCCTTTAATAATATTGAGAAATATCTGCATTTCAGTCATGCCATCGTTACCATTGGCTACAAATTCAGTAATGTTAAAAAATATCTATCAATTCATTATGTCAGAGATTATTTTATATATGTATAAAGGTGTTATTGTTCATCAGCTCTCATCCCTTAACATTTGCTTCACTACCTTATTAATAAAAATGGACTTAGCATGTAAAGTTCCCATTACAGCTTCCCATGCTCTCCCATTTGTACTTTTCATAATTTTCAAAAATTACAAAAATATCACACCTTCTTTTCAGCTTCCGTTTCAGATTTCTACAGTCACAGCAGTCATTTTTATCTATCTGAAAGAAGATTACAAATTCATAGACTAATTTCAGGAACATTGCAGAAAATCTATTAGAGCAACTTATCACATACTGCAGTTTCAAACACTAATGATTCAGCATTGAACTCTTACGGTAAAAGCTTTAATAATCAAATCTAGGAAGTCTTATATATAATATATCATCTATTTAGTGTCAATGTGAAATCTAATTTGCATTAAAAGAACTATTGGTTACAAAAAAATTTAATAATGATGAAAATAAATGTGTCTTAAAGTATAGCCTTAAAAGGGTAAACTTAAATTGGTCTTTCAAGTTCAGTCTTCCATTTAATTTTGATTTTTCAGACCTAGAATTGTATTAAAACTTAAAAGTCAAGTACACAGGCAGCTGGTTTGGGTTTATTTGGAATTAATTTCTTTTGAGAAATATGGTGTTGCGCCTACTACCCCCTTGTTGTAAGGAGCAATCAATAGTCTGCAGAAGTCTCAGCTGCTGAGGCTTCAGTGCTCACCACTGGAAAATCTAGCTCATTAGCTCTTAGATATTTTTGCTGCTTAGCTATGTAGCCTCTGCAGGGCTAATGAGTAAAAAGCAGTCAAGACTTATTTTAGCCATAAAGTTAAAGATCTGACTGAATGCTCACAGTGTCATGCTGAGGAAGAAGACACCATCATTACCCAGCCACTTTTCTGAGTAGAGCCCCACTATAAAATACATCTATCCATCTATTAATCTTCAAGTTTAGGAGTTCAGTTAAAAGTCTGAGCTTGTTTTTCCTTACCTTCTGTTAAGGAAGCAAACAGTTCATGTTTAAGGTTTAATGTTTGTAAACAAAAGAGAAGAAAATCACTAAAAACGCCCTAAAAACTAAGACACTTACTCCAGTTTTCCCAAACACAGAACAAAATTTCTCATGCAAGTAAGCCTAAATATCAAGCAGCCTGAAACAAATCAACTAGAACTAACTTTTTTGCCATGTTATAAACTGTACATGCAAGTACTCGTAGCACTTGAGAAGGCCACATAGAGGAACCGGCCCAAAAAGCATCAAAGACCCCTTTTTAATTGCAGCAGCACTTGATTTGTCACAGTCATGAAGATTGTTTTGTGACCCATTGCTAACAGTGAGAAGAGGTGATTGTTTCCCTTGAGGAAGCTAAGAGGCAAAAAGCTAACAGCTCCTTCTCACTGCTCTGCTGTAGTGTCTCTTCCAATCTTCCCTTCCACAGAGGGAACATCAAGAGAAGACAGCAGGACACAGTGTTCAATATGAACTGGTTGAAAGCTTCAGCAGTTTAGCACAGTAAATATTTTTTCTCCCACTTCCCTTAGTGGCAGAAATCAATACAGCTGACTAATAGAAAGTCTCTCCTTCTTCAAATGTTCCAACGTAGGAATTTCAGAGAATTAACCTTCAAAATGTTTCTTCTTTGTGCTTTCTTTATCTTTACAATAAATGAACACAGTTCATGTCACTGTTCTTGTTTTTTTGAGTGATTGACAAGTGCTCCTTTTCTGCCTGCAGGCCAGGAGAAAATGTAATCTGCAGCTATTTTAAGATCATTAGTAAATGTTTGCAATTTAGAAGAGCAACTCCCAAAATAAATGCAGATATGCACATTCAAAAATAAGAGGCTTGAAAGGCCAAAAGCTCCCACAAAGCTGATCAAAGTTGCTTAAAGTGGGCAAGTCTCAAAACACACAGATTTTGACTTTTAAATGCTACATCTCATAAAAGTTGCAGACCAAATACAAAGTTACGATTTTCTTAGAAAAAAAGAGGGCAGGGTGGGGTTCCGAACAGGCAGAGGGCTCAGCTTTAGCTGCTTTTGCTTTCTGAAATTTCTGTTAGTGTAAAAAATAAGGGTGCTCTACATAATCCTTTTTGCTAAAATGAAAAGAAAAACTTCCCTGATTGGTGGTTGGAGTTAATGGGAATTGATAAATTACTTTACATCCCAATGGACATGAAATCGCCAAAGTTTTAGATTCCAGTTGAACAAGAAATTACTTCTGCAACCCAGTCAGCAGGATCAAATATAACTGTGGGGTTTTTTAATCTTATCAGAATGTGACAAAAATCATAAAATTCATAGCTTTGTGACTGCAAGTTGTGAATGCATAAGTCACAAACATTCCATTTAGAGAATCGTAATTTATGAATGCTGCCTTTGCTTTCACAATGCTAATTTAAAATTTAGGAATCCTTGGGATGCTGGCAAACAGCTTCCCTGTGCTGACAGCAGCAGCATCTGGAGGGCACAGAGGAATGGATAATGTCAAAAGACCTCCTTCAGCTAGACAAGCCCTGTTTTCACACTTCCCCAGGCACACCTTGCTCTCAAAGGTACTCTGAGCTCTCAGACAGTGAGTTAATATACCATGCTAAGCACAAACCCACTGGCTAAAGCTAAGACTTTTCTCCTTTTTATGTCTCTCTATTTGGCAACTTCATCAACAAACACTTCCAAACAGACATTTAGAGGAACTTGTAGCTGATGTGTTTGCTCTACCCCAGGAGGTGGGGTGGAGGACCACTGAGCTGGTGTTTGCTCCAGCACTGCTGTGCTCTGGCCCAAGCCCCAGTTTTAGCAGACTGATAGAAATGAGGTTTCATTAGGAAAAAGCAGTTTCTGAGAAGCACCTGAAAGAGCTCACAGAGAAACTGCCCTCTGCCCTGGAGGCATTTGCCCTTCAAACACCTAGAGGGAGGGATGGGGGCTGTGAGTGCTATCACACTCCATCTCCCCCAGCTAAAAATAGCAGCCACAGTGAGATGTGCCCTCAGCCAGCCAAGAGATTGCACCCATCCCTCCTGGCTGGCCGTGCTCCAGGCTGTTCTCACCTCCTGGCTGCACACTGCACCGCGGCTGGGCCAGGTGACACATGGCAATGCTTGAACTGCACACCTTCCACCAGTGCTCTGCCTCTCACCCTCTCCCCTCACCCTCATCTCTGCCCCTCTCCATTGCAAGGACTTGGTGCTCGCACACATCCCGTGTGGCCCCACACTCTAGATGGAACTCCACCCTGAGGGAGCCTGGCTGGGTTTCTCCTGGAGTGAGGCTTGCACAGGGAATGACCTAAATTAGGAATGTGGCACAGAGTTTAGACATTCATCCAGAGTTTAAGAAGCAAATGAACTTTTTATTCTGCCAAATTTGGCTAGATCTTGCAGTACTTAGGAAATTCACCTCCAGCATTTGGCTTTAAGAGGAGTTTTGGCTTAAGAGGCGAAAAAAACCAAATACCTTAACCCTAGGATGCAAAAATTAATTTTTCTTTGAAATTCTCATGAGATTTCTGGTTGGTTTGGTCCAAACTACAAGAACAATTTCAATGTGCATTTACCCTTCTGCTTCCAGTCACAACCTGGACTCTCAAATATTAAGTGTCAATGAAAAATATCTGAGAAAAACTGAACAGAAAAAGAAAACTGAAAAAGATCTCAAGCACTGGAAAAACGTGACATAACCTCATTTTATTCCTGGATTTTTAACGAGCAAAACCATGCTCTCTCATCCTTCTGTAAGAAATGTGTGTTTTAAATGTGCATGTTATGTAAACAAGAAAAGCATGTGCAATGCCACATGCACAAGAAGTTCTCTCTTTTGACTATGTTAAGAGCCTGCTTAGTTTGAAATACCTGCAGCCAGCAAGTGCTGTCAGTGATGTACATCTACCTGTGCACAACGGAGAGGGTGTTGCTGCAGAGCTCCTGTTCTTTGTTACATGTGGGGGCTCTGTAGGAGAAAGCCTTCCACTTTCTTTCCAGCAGCAACAAGCTCAACAGCCATCTAAGTGTCTATGGCAGGAATGTAGATGCCTACTTCCTACTTCCTACCACTTTATTTCTGGCTCATCTAGCTCTTCAGTCTGTTGTGTCCCTGAGGATAATTAGTCCTGAACTCAGGGAAACTATTTATCTTACGCTGGGGATAGTCTATCAAATACTTCTTCACACAAAAACTCATTTAAAAGGATAAAAACCACTCCCTGAGGAACTGAATATATTTTCAGTCTTCTAGTCATTTCCAGCAGGTGACATATCTGAAATCACAGAGCCTCCCCTTGGTAACTAGGTGAGAGCAAATTAGCATCATTTTGAACTGGGGAAGCTGTACCACAGCAGCCTCCGAGGAGCAAGTTCTATTTGTTGTAAACAAATCTGATTTGCTCAGTTTTGCCTCCCCACAAATATTACACTGCAGTATATACAGAGGAAGGTGTTTTACAGAGCAAGCCCCCATCATCACTGGAAACAGGCATGGTTTTTATCTCCCCAGGAAAAAAAAAATAAACGTGACAGTTTGCAGCTACCACAGGTAGTGGCTGCAAAGTAAACACTCTCACCAGAAGTTCCCCCCAAGGCTCCCTTAAATATTCCATAACTAGCTACATCCAAATGCATCTCCCAAAGGATCAAAGTACCATTTTCTTTCACTTGATAGAAGGCACTGAGTGGTTGCTAACAGTTTGCAGTTATAGTCCTTTTGCTTCCACTACTTGCAGAAAGAAATACTCTTTGAGGTTTTTCCGGATGCAGTGATTGTCTGTGCCACCAGAGCTTTATTTTGGCCAGAGATGCCCACAGTATTTTTCTGGGAGGATAAACATCTTGTTCAGACCCTGTTAGAGGAGGGAGCTCAGCTCTTACAGCAGTTTGGCAAGCCTCTGACCATGCAACTAGAGTGTGCTGGTCCAGCAAAAAGGAATAGGGTATAAAGAAGATGAACCCATCTAGAGGTAAATTCTAGGTATAAACTACAGGTATCTCTTGATTTCCATACTTGGAAAAATAAAGTACCTCTAACACATTTTAAAATTAAAGGAGTTAAAGGACTGGCATAGCAACATCTGCCTGGGTCTTCTCCTGCATGCAGACACAGCCCCTGCTGTGTCTGCACGCAGGAGAACTAAATTCTTCTAAATGAGAAATTAGAGCAAAGCCCTTCATGGACATTGGTGGAAGACTGTGTCCTCTGGAGTGTGCAGAAGAAGCACTTGCTCCTTACAAATAACACAAGGCAAATCTGAAAGCCTTGCATGGTTTTCAGCACTTACTAAGGAAAAATTCCTAATTATGGACTGAATAATGGTATGGAGCTAAGACATGTTCCTACCAATCCATCAGGCTAACTGGCCATGATATGCTGTCTGGATAATAAATGTCACTTACTGCTCATTAACATGTCCTTTATTAAAACCTATGTAGAGAGCGCAAAAATAAAAATTTTGTGAAACAGTGCATAAAGCTGACACCACCCTGGACCCCATGGTGCCGTTAGGTGACATGTTGGCTCCATGGGAGTTTGCCCTTGCTTTCCTGTGGACACAGGGATTTCCACCCTTAAACAGCAAATCAAGTGCAAGACCCCATTTCCAGCCTGTTTAGTTGTGACCAGCTGGAGAACACAGTGGTTTTAGTATTCATGTTGACCTACTATAGACAGATATGCACACACAATACCTCTAGTTTTCCTATGCTAAACTCCCGTTAATCTCCATGGAAATTATTCCAAGATATGAATTCTTTATTGGCAAAGCTCTTGCCCTCCCTCTGATCTTAGGAACTAATCCCTACTCCTGCCTGCTGGTTGTTTGTGAAGTCATGGATTAAGGAGGTCATTAAATAACGCCGACTGGAAAAAAAAAGTAAACAAAAAAACCACAGAGAAATTTGAAAAGGGCTGATTACATTGTTTACATGACATTTCTTCACCTTCGGCAGGGTGAGAAATTGTCTTCCTCTTGTATGCACAGCAAGGAGCAGATGCTTCTTTCGAAAGGGACTGCACCCTGCCACCATAAGCAAAACCTGAATCCTAGTTTGGTTTTGTTTCTACCTTTATAATGAAACTTTTCCATTGGTATCCATCCTCATGAAGGGCTGGATAAGGAGATGGGGCCAGGATGTCCTCTTTGCAACACATTGCTGATGATCGGCCTTTCAGGAGTCTCCATAAACACAGAACCACTTTTTGGCTGAGGGGAAAGACAAACTTCAGGTGGAATTGTGGGGAAGAACAGACAAATTTTCTAAATGGCTTTGCTGCTGGACAGACCCTAATGCAAAACCCAGATCTTAGGTACCTGGACACTTCAAAAGATATAAGTTTATAGTGTCTCTGTCCCTCAATTTCACTATTTTTCCTGTATTGTAAAAGGCCTTTCCCTCCCAAACCCACAATGAAAGAGTTTCACTGAGGTCTGGTGAAGGGCTTTAATGAAGACAAATGTGTTAAGTTGGCAATTATTATACTTACAAGCATGTTAAGCTATTAACAACAAAGACAGGAGCTAGGAAGATCTGGCATAAGCATGTTGAACTTATCATGCTTTCCAGACCAAAGTGAAGTAGACACATTCAACAAGGCATGTCTCCATAGCAGCAAGAATAGGCTTGCATTAAATGTCATTTATCTAGACTTCACCATGAACTTAATCATAGTGAGGGAGAAACAGGCCCACAAGAAAGCATCAAAGGCTTGAACAATTACAATATATGAGACTCCTTAACAATATTGAAATTGCCGATGCTAAAGTTTTTCTACATTTTATTTAATTCTCTTTAACCTCCTGGGAATCTGAGATCAGGAAAACAAAAGGATGAAGCATCTGCCTTCTGCAGCATGTACATGAATATAAGGACAAATATTGTCAGATGCACTTGACAGCTCTAAAAGCAACAGATTCTTTCCAGTCAACTCCTAGATAAGCAAGAGAAGACAGCTGCCCCTGGGTCATAGGCAAGGAAGAAGTGGTGCTTCCAGAAATTCCCCTAGGCTGAATTTCAGCAAATATCTCCTTCATGTGTGAGGTGAGTTTTCCCATTTTCCAACAGAAATTGAAAGCAAAGCAAATAGATAGGACCTTTTAAAACAAAATGTGTGGCACAGGCATTAGCGTCCTGCTTTTGAAGCTGGGCAGATGAGGAAGAGGGCTAGGTAAGGTCTGGGATTGGGTTTTGCAGAAATGAGGTGTGTGTTTTGAGGCTGTCAAAGGTATGAAACATGGCCTCAGGGGATTAGGAGGGAGTAAAGAGTCGTAAATTTTGCATATTTTGGTTTAAAATACTCCAGAGTGCTCATCTGAGGCCCTGCATAATCTAAGACCATCCATTTCCTGGAGATAGGTCATATATAGTTACATTAAAAAACTACATAGCACACTAAGTACCTGAGAACTTCCTTTTAAACATATACATAATAGCCATCCCCCTGCTAAAATCTTTATACTGTCCTATCCTGACCCTTGTACATGCATTTTATGAAATGTCTATCACTTGCTTTACATCACAGCAATGTGTAAATTTCTTACCACAATTCCCCCATGCTCACGTCATTACCAACAATAAAGACTTTGCAAAGATGAACAAGGTGAGAGCTCTGCTGATTGCACACAGAGATAAAGAATTTGTAATATATTTAATAATTGTTTTAAAAAGCAAACAAATGCATTACAGCATCTTTGAGTGCCTGTGCCTAAAGCAAAGTACATTCAAAGAAAAGCTGTTGAATAAGAAAATTAAGCTTTTTTTTTTCTAACTTAATTAAGGCTTATATTTTTCCTTCAGTTTTCACAAGAAGAATATATTTTTAATTACTGTATGTGACCTTTTTATATTTTAGTCTGAGTATGAAAGAGCCTGAGTATGAAATATCTGGATCAGTGGAAAGTAATTTAAAGCAACCTGAATAAATACATGCTCATCTGAAGGAGAAAGAACATGAAATTTGCAGTCAACCTTCAGCAGTTCTTGAAACTACCATCTCACATGGATGGTCCATGGCACTCAGGAGGCCTGAGGAGAGGGACCTGCACTTGCATGAAGAACAGAACTCTGCCCTATAACTGGCAGCATGGAGGGTCACACACATACATTTTCCTGAAGGTTTTTTCCTCTTCTGTCGTACCCCTTCCCACAAATTAGGTTAGAGCTTTTCATGGTTCTGGGGAGCCAAAGCCAGAGCATGTAGAAATTCAAAGATTTGTACACCACAAAACCTTCTCTACTACAGGAATGTCTACCACCTTTTCCTCTGAGTTTTCCTTCTCCCTGCTCCTGTACTCACTGAAAAAAAAAAAAAAAAAAAAAAAAAAAAAAAAAAAAAAAAAAAAAAAAAAAAAAAAAAAAAAAAAAAAAAAAAAAAGAGCAAACAAGCAAGACTGTTTAGCCACATAGTAAGGTTTGGTGTGGATTCTGAGAGCAGAAGCTGAAATAAGGTTGCATTTACCAAAAGCAAGAGAACAAAAATTTGAAAATCTCCAAGTATCTTGATTCAACCAAACTCACAAATGCCCAGTAGGTTACCAGAAGCGTACCTCACCCTCCAGTCACAGCATACCCTTTCTCCTCCTTTCATTCTGCACTGTAGGATAACCACCAGGTCAGAATTACTGGACTTCAGGTACTGAAAGTTTAAGATAAAAGTGAAAAGCATGTCTTAGATGACTATTGTGAAAATATATTCTTCTACTGAAGAACAGCACATTTTAATTATAAATAATATTAAAACAGAGCTGAGTGAACATTACCCACCATAAGCAGAAAATACAAAACTGCTGAATGACAACTGAATAAACAACGTATAGGGATCCAGGGTAAATTCCAGTCAAAAAATCTTCTACTTTAAAGAATTAATCCTTTCAAAAAATCATTTAGCATCTCTAACAAGAATAATGCAGTTTTCATGGCATGATGGAGCAGAGAGTGCAGAAGGACATGACCACATCAAGCCAGGCAATCTTCATTTCTTAGGCATTGCAGAATTTTTTAGAACTGACTCATTAGACAAATTAACTCTTTGTAATCAATATCGCACTGTGAATTTATGCCTTCTTTGCATATTTAAAATTCAGTTAGAATTTCATTTGAGAAAAGAAAATAGTGCTTCTGTCTGCCACGCTCAACTTGTTAGTCTTATCTAGGTCTTTAATTGTAACTTTGTAAACTATAAATGATAAAAGCTGAGTCATGGAAGCGTAAATGTTACTTAAAACACACACAAAAAAAGTAAAAGCTATTTCCCAGATCTTGCTAGAGAAATCTCATTAAATAGAGGCTAAAAATGTCTTCCTAGATCAGAAACTATTTAATTAGAGAAAAACATGTCTACAGTTTTCTGTTGGACTGTGAAGTATTGTTGAAGACATACAGCTTCTTTAAGTGGCATCTGTATATGCTCACATGTATGTACTCACATGCATGTTTATATCAGACAATATTAAGGAATCAGACAATATTAAGGAATCTTTTCATAAGTGTTTAAATTAAAGAATGCTGATCCATGCTTTGTTAGCTGACATGGCAGAAGTGCCACAGAGGCCCCTCAGCCTACACTGCCTACCCATGTCACCCAAGGCATCCAGTGCCTGCATCACTTGAATATTGAAACAAAGTAAGATGTAACTGCTCTAGTGAGTGTCCACAAAGCAACAGAATTGGGAATCTTTAACCATCATTATGAGGGTGAAAATCCCTTCCCCTGTGACTGTCTCCCTCTCCCACTTCCTCCTGGTCCTCACTCTCCTGCAGCCCCCGACTCAGTGTTGCTTGCCCAGCTGACTTTGTGAGGCCATGTGCCAATGCAACATATATCATCATCACTGTGCTAGATTAACAGCAGAACACAAGTAAACTGATTTTAATCAGTAATCCCAAGGTTGCACTGGCTGGCACCCACACAAAGGTGTGGAGAAAGAAAATTAACACGATACCTCCCATTAAGAGTGATGCTTGTAAAACAATGCTGTTACACACATAAGAATGGGTCTTCAAAGGCTATAGTAACCCACAGCTGCACATAGATGTGAGCAAATTTTGTATCAAGACAACTAGACATGTGAGGCCACAGTGCTCATTGATAGCTTTTCACCATCATTAATTTAAAAAGTTAAAAATAAAATCCCTAGGTTGCTATCAGAAATTATCAAACCACCCACAGTACACAAATACCTTGACTATCTATAACAAGATCTGCTGGGCTGCCATAGGTTTAACATATAAAACTCACCTCCCAGAAAAACTGAACCCTATGGGAAATAATGTTCCCTAAAATATCCTTAAGCTTCAAATAACCTACTTGTGAGGAAAGGCTTCTGCTGCATTCTGTACCAAGGACAGAAAGGATCATGACTCTGAATAATCTTCTTCTTGACCTTGAAGAAAAGGTGCACGTCTGGTAATACAATACATCTCTTCTCCTTGCCATACCTACAAACAAGTTGTAATTCTGCTGAATTAAAAGGTTTTTGACAATTAACACATGCTCCATACATGCAGGAATGTGGTAATTGAGGTGTACTGGCAGAGGGAGTTATAAATGGAGTGGAATGTTTGGAATGATATGTCCATATTCCCAATTAGACTGAATCTGAAAATCCAATGTGATGGGTTTAGAGAAGCTGAGATCTTTTTATTTTTAGTGAATAAATCTTGTTATTGGGATTCAGGTGATTGATCCTAATCCTAGCTCTAACACTGCTTCAAAATGGGAGTTTGGGCAAGTCATTTAACTAATTTTATTTTGCATCAGAAATGACAAGCACTTCTCCTTTCAGCAGAACACTTAATGATGTCCCCAAGGAAACACACCATTGTTTTTACTTACTTAATTTAATTCTGTGATGTAGACTGTGATACAATGGAAGACCAAAGGGATTTGCCAAAGTTGCCTTTATGGATCAGAGGTAGCTCTATGAGAAGTGGACAAGCAGTTTCAGAAAAGGTCTGTTCTAGGTGGCCTCACAAGGGTATTAGTCACACTGATGACTCAGAAAAGGTAACTCTGATTAAAGCTATTGGCAGCCAAACAAAATATGAGTAAGGCCAGTTTCTGAGCACTTTACCATATAGCATTGCTAATGGCTTCTATTTTATATTAAAAGTACTACTCAGCGGGAAGTGATACACTGGAGGTGATGTCAGAAAGTTTTTTAGTGGCTGGTAACTCAACAGCAATGTTATGTTACATACAAATAATTTAATGTAGTTTTAACCATCTTTTCTTATGGCTGAGATAGCTCTCCAGACATCAAGCTAATAAAAATGACATGGTGTAATTTGACAAGCCTGAGCAATTGACAGGCTTGCAAAATACAACTGTTGATGAGATGGTTTTAATTCAAGGTGATCCAGCTGCTGTCTCAATCTCTGCACAAAATCATGAAACTTGTAATCATTATGCTCCAGGCAGCCCTATCTAAATCCAAATACCTCCTCCACCCTCCATTCTCCCTCCCTGTTACCCATGCACCAGATCTATGATCTTCCTGGCAATCATCAAAGTAAACAAACTGAACAAATAAACAATCATAAAGAGCAGCACATAGATAAAGCTCATTAATGCTCCTTCCATGAGTGACAGGTTTATCTGCTTAACTGAATAAAGTTTATCAGGTGCCTTTATTTCAATCTCTTTGCCAGATCTTCCTCATCTCTGACCTGCCCTCTTTGAAGAAGGAGTGGGAGGAGGATGAGGAGAGACAGCTGTAGAGAGTAACAAGAAGAAAATGGCAAGACAGTACTAGCACATGAATTTTCCAGGATTTCCTTTAATCCTTGGCATTAGGTTTCAGGCTCTGTGCTTGTGTAGGAATAAGATCGTGTCAGTTTGATGATCCCCTGGCAATGGACAGTAATAACAGGTCCCCACTTAATTCCTTCAGATTTGTCAGAAACTCCAAATATCATTCTACTGGGAGGCTCTGCTGACATCTGGGAGCTGCAGGAGCAGGGAGCAGCAGTACCAAAGTGACTCATCAACTGCCCAAGGAGATCTGCATGTACAGTAGTAGCAAGGAGTGTGAGTACAGTGTGTGCTCCACAGTGTCAGGCAAGCACAGAGCAGTTACTGAAAGATGGTCAGACAGAGGTGAAAACCACTGACTGCCAAAACCAGCTCACCTCATTTAAGGGAGATATAAGTAAATCTTTTTAGTACCTTGCTTTTAATAAGCTGCAAAGTGTGTCAGACATCAGTGGACTGGGCAGATTTGACCAGTGCAAGAAAGAAGGAATGATAGGTTTATGATGTTGCCAACACCATCACTGAGATAATAAAAATGCTGCTTCAACACATTTTTAAGGCCACTATGCATGAAGCAAAAAAATTACAAACATACTGAATTATTTTGAAGAGTGCAATATGTTGGTACTCATCAGTGAACTCCAGCTCCAATGGTATACTGGACCCCTGTCCAGGATATGCAAGAACTGTGATTATAGCGCACTCCAGACAGGCTGGACCACAAAAAATTCCAGGGCACATTGGAGGATTATCCCTAAAAGGTGGTAACACCAGTCCAAAGACATCAAATACAGTGCTCTTAGCTATCAGCTGAGTCCCTGTGCAGAGGTGGAATAAACTTGGCTGAAATGTGAGCTGTAACTTCACAACTGAAGACATGGCCAAAGAGACAGAAGTCTCAGGTACAGATAGTTGTAAGAAAAACAAGTTACTGGGCATTATTTGAAATCATGTCTCATGGGAGAGAAGCAATACATTTTAGCCTGTAGCACCAGGTGCAAGAAATACAAGGGACAGGGATAAGTCAAGGCCTCCAGTATTTTTTCAAGTGCTTTTAGTAATGAAGTGATTGTGTCTAAACAGATCCCTGCAACACCTGTCTTCTCCATTTTGTCATCCCCAGGGGTCATGTTGAAGTCCAAATGTCTCCCAGTGGAGGTGTGAGACAGCTGTGTACCCAGGTGTGGGGCCATCAGCTGTGGGGGGTGTCACTCTATCGAGCAACACGAAACACAGAGACAAACGCAGCCACACCCGAGAGAAGGCAAAGAAGAGAGAAACTTTATTTTGGTTTTCACATTATATAGGGTTCTGGAAACGACCATCGATTGGAAGGTGAAGCTACCACCTCTCCAACCACACTGGTCAATGACAAAGTCCATCAAACCTTTCTCCTCCCAGGAGAAAGAATGAAAAACAAAAAGACAGTTAGAAAAACATGTGCATGTTTACAAAAAACAGCGTGAGAAACTCCATCACAAGAATTAAAACATCAGAAGGCTGAAAAGTGAGAGTGACAGGGGGGTAAGTGCAAAATGCTGCCCTTAGGTGGGAGAATGTGGGAGGGACTGGCTGGGAGGGCAGCAATGCACAAAAGGGCTGGGCACACAGGAGAAAGAGCCCTCGGGCACAGGATGGGGTTCTGCAGTGTGTTAGTAGGATGTGACAAATGGTCCATCTCCTCCCTGCAGCACTGCCCCAGGCTTGATGTCCTCCCCAAAGAAACAGCTGGGTCCACTTTCATGCTTCAATAAAGACACGTGCCAAAACAAGGGAACTGAAATGTGATAAGGTGAACAGTCTAGAAATAGTGGCCTGTGAGAAGAAAGAGGAGGATGGGGGTTGTTTAGCATAGGGAACAGATGACCTAGGAAGGACATGACAACACTTTTCTAGAGGCTGCTGCTAAGAACCAGCAAATAAATGTTTTTCATCGCTGTGGAGGGTGGGATAAGAAATAATAAGCTTAGGCTGCCGAAAGAGAGACTTAGTTTAGACATTAGGACAACTTTCTGGTGATAAGGATAGTTAAGCACTAGATAGGTGCAAGGCTGCAATCTCTTTGTGCCAGAAGAAAATGTAAGTCTAGCTTGGACAAACAATGGCACAGAAATCCTATCTCAGAAAGGGAGATGAGACAAATGATATTAACAGGCCCTTCCCAGACCTACTTTTCCCCTGATTCTCTTTCCTAAACACAGAATCCAGCTGTGACTCTCTGGAGCAGCCTAAGTACAGCATGGTTTAGATGTTTCCTGAATGGGTTTTTTGAAAAGAAAACAACTACAACACTGTAAATATCCTAATGCTGCAAGCTCTTACAGATTTGTCTTCAGTTTTACTGTACTTGACCCATTTCTTAAAACTCTGGCTCCTGGAGTCAAGCAGATGCACGAAAGCTAAGTTTAAATAAGCAAAAAGCTGTCTAAATTTATGTTGCAGGAAAAAAAAGACCAAACAGATTAAAAGCATGACAGAGAAGTACTTCCAGCAGCTATAAATCCACAAGAGAAGTGAAATACATTATTTAGCTTAAAAAAAAAAAAATCTTATGACTGGGATTGACTCCATCATTAGTGCTCATTAATACTTAATGTTTTTAATGGCCATCCTCTAAGTCAAGTCTAGGCATGAAGTTAGCACAAAAGGAAATTCTGTTGCTTAAGGAAAGATTCAGAAACCAAATGCCCCTCCCAGAGAGCGACATAGACCTAGGGATACGGGAACCCTTTTTCTCAGTCCAAAACTGGGAAGTACCCAAAGAAATCTGCTGGTGACAAAAAAAAAAAAAAAGAAACAAACAACAAAAACAACAAAAAACCCCCCAACCAACCAACCAAAAAACAAACAAACAAAAAAACTCCAAAATCCAACCAAACAAAAGAAAACCAAAAAAACCAACCCAAACCAAACAAAAAAAAAAGAAAAAGGCCAAAAATATTTTGTTGTCACAAAAAATGCAACTAAAAAAGTGTAATATCTTGCCATAGGATACTGTATATTATTTGTGTGTGTGTGTGGTAATGCTGTGAGCATGCCTACGTGTGGGAGACTCCAGCACAGGAAATCTCTGAGCCACAAATTCTTGGTGACTGCGAAAATTTTGGGGAGAAAATATTACCCTGTGTTTCCCTTTATTTCATGGTAGTCCCCAGACAGCTCTTAGAGGTCACTGTAGAAGACAAGATACCAGGTTATACTTTTAATCTGACCACAGAAAGATGGTCTCGTGTTCTTTTACTTCTTTGTTGTGGTCCTGATGAGCTGTAGCACACAGGCAGAGCTGCATGAGGAAATTTTATATCCATTCTCTGAATAGCACACTGCCTTTTCCAAGGCTGTCAATCACAGCCTGGCAATAAATTCTCAAAATAAAAACTTTTAATATAAATAAAATGCACAAATAAAACTGATAGTGGAGCATTAGTTGAGTGCAGGAATGTAATGATACTTATCATAAAAATCGGTGCAGTGTGAGTTTTCATCTGACCTGTCATCACTCTGCAATCTTTTTCATTATCATAAATCACAAAGCATTGTTTGGTTTAAATCACTTGCTGCTTAAAGATGAATCACCTTCGATTTCCTGAGCTTTGCTTACGGCAAGAAGGGAAAAAAGAAAGCTTTCAAAACGGCACAACAGTAAAAATATCTGGTCTCATTTTGCATACAAAAAAAAAAAAAACCCACAACTGAGAGAGCTCTAAAACTTAATCTAGCAAGCAACATAAAATGAAACAGAACTGCGATTTAGGGAAAAAAAGTATTTTTCTATCTGCAGAGCTATTAATCTACAGTTTGGTCCAGAGAGTTCAAATACAGCAGTCTGTGAAGAGGGACCCCAGGCTCTAATGGCTTGAAGAAGATAGGCCCTCAAACGTTTAATCTAGCTACAGGTGCATATCTAAGCTTCTCTGTAACATCTGTCTCTATGGATAAGAAACCACTGAGCATGCTACACTGGATTATGCAGACACCAGCTCCATGGTTTAAAGCATATCCTGTGTACTGATGACTGGCTCACCCAAGCCACCTCAGTAGGTTTGGCCAGCGACCTCTCCTCCTTCTGAGAAGCAGAGTCCTCCTCTTCCTTCATCCCATCACCTTGGCATTACATCCCATGCCCAGAAGTGCAATTAGATTCCTGCCACTTTTTCCAAAGTCAGGAAGAATAGGGTCATTTAAAAAGTCAGTTGAGTAAACTGATGAGCCCAATGGGCTGGAACAGCAAAACTGATCACAGCTTGGTGTAAGTCATCCCCAGGGGGACAACACAGAAGAAATATGCTGCACACAGTCATATCTAGGTTTGTTCTGTGAAGAAAACCCTCATAAGAAAAGAAACAAGCAAAAATAAAACAGGCTTCATTTTTTATGTCTCCCATTAGCCAGAACCCTCATGGCAATTTCCATCAATTTTGAATGTCTGGATAGTAGCCAGAGAACACTCAGCTTCCATATGTTTGGCAAAAAGAGCAACAGCAACGATGCAATGCTGTTGTCAGGCAAGGCAGGTAAATCACTGCATAATTCTTCACAAAACCAATTTTCTGAAAATTTCACCCTACTTTAGGAAACTGAAATTGGCCAAGTTTGGTAATAAGCCCCATAAGTCCCACAAGAAATCCCAAATCTCAGAATCTGCCTGATGGAGCTGGCTGTGTTTGTCCACTCAGCCATATTTTTTGACCCTTCTTTATGCCCATGAAGTGGAAATGGTTTCCTGCACAGAGAGTAGCTATTTGCTGTCCTTGGGAGGCAGTATAAGCTTAAAAGGCAGTAGGATAGAGACAGAGGAAGAAGGGTGGGGGCTGGACTCAGATGCATCCATGTTTGAACCTCAGTTGTGTTGCTATCTGTCTTTTGGGGAAGTCAGTTTACCCCAGCCTCACGATCCTCTCTCTGTGTAAAACAGAGACCTTATACACAATTGTGGGGAAAGTGTGCAATTTGTTAAACATATGAAGTAGTAAAAGAGCAATTCATCTTGCTAATTTTATCTGTCTGTAAGCTACTATCCGGTCTAACTAGGCCCCCTCCACAGCTCAGGGAAAGAGGGAGCTTGGATAAATCACCTCCATTTTCTCCACTGATGGTGGAAGGAGGCCAGACACCTGGCCACATTTAGGCAAAATTAATCCCATTTTCATGTCCAGAATCGTAGTTAAGGCCACAAAACTTCTGTTGCTGGCACATCCCAGCCTCCTCTATTAGAAAGCTGAAGGATGTGTTCACAGTGAGCAGGCTTCAGAATTTTTCTTTCCAGAAACTAAATTCACAATTTCAGAAGCTCTCTTTCTCTTTACTTAGCACTTGATAATTTATGTGAGACGTTAGGGTAACATCACTCACTGGCTTTGATCTATCACTGCTACTAGGTTGCCAGCTTGCTCCCTTCTGGCAGCACATCAGCCCCTTAGTAGTACACAGGTAGGATTTCTGATATGTGAGCATCCGTTGCCTCAAACTTAAATAAGATTATTGTTGTAACATGCCCACATGTTTTAATGAATATTCCTGACACTGGATAGACAACCAGCACAGATCTCACCTTTCACAATCTTTAACCAAAAGTTAGGTGTGTCTTTTGGAAAAGGACTGAAGGGTAGGGAAAGAGTACAACAGGCTGGACAAGCTCAGAGCCTCTCCTTGAGTTAACAGACCCCCAAAATCCTTTTCATCTACAGAAATATTGCAGAACATCCTCAAATTTAATATAAGCTGAACAGACATCAAAGAAGAATGGCTTGTAGTCATTACTGCCTGACACTGAATTCACATGTGAGTCACAAGGAACTTATACCAAGTTTTGAAGTCTGACCCATGCAGTCACAGGATTGTATTCTTTGCTTTACTTTGGGTTGGTATTTTTTTCTCAAAGCTGAAAGTTTTCTTCATCATACAGCATGATAGCTGGTACTTCAAAAACCAGCTGCTGGTGAATCTGTGGAGCCCTTTGCCCTCAAAGTCCCTTGACTGAGCTAAAATTTTCTTATGTATTATATTGCTTCCATTAACAGTAATAAACAAGCATTTCCATAGCAATTTCCATAATCAAACTTTTCCACTCCTCTGGAACTATCAGCTGACTTTGCAGGGAGGAAACCAAGGCAAAAGAATTATGCAAAATCCTCAAAATCACAAAGTGAGTCAGACTCCAAGGCAAAAAAAAAAAAAAAAAAAAAAAAGCAGGGGGGAGGAAGGAGGGGAAAACAAACCCTTTAGTTCTCCTATCGGTGCTTCTGCCCCAAGGCAATCCCTGTCTTTCACAGCTAGGGACCAATTCAGATACCATTTACACACAGATAATTCCACTGACACTTTCAGAGTTAGCCTTGATTTACGGCACCATCTGTGAGATCAGCATGCGGCACAAGACACTCTTATGACTGGAAAATACTTTACTGACAAGGAGAAAATATATATGTATTCCTCCCCAATCTCTGTTGCTAATCTTTGATGGCTACCTTTCTTTGAATGCTTTCAGTCAAACCTTGATTGAACCAGGATTTTTTTTTTCACATTTAAACAGCCTTGTTAATTGGTTTAGATGTGATACATCTTCCTGGTCATGCAATATGACCTTGTCAAGACTTCTCCCAGTTCTTTTCCGTTTGAGTCTTTTCTGCTCGTTGGTAATATAGTCATCATCTAGATTTTGTCATTTGCATTATATGTCCCATCTTCTCAGCAATAATAACAACCTGCCTATGAAAAAACAAAACAAAACAAAACAAAAACCCAAAACAACAAAACCCAACTGAAAACAAAACCCTGTATCCGCTGCCTACTCATTTGATTACAGGAAAGTCACCAATTATACTTGGAGAATTTTAACAAAGCACTGACATCTTGCCAAATCATCAAGCACTGCTCCTCTCTGGAAGATATGTATGAACATCACTGGCTGGCATCTGTGTTCATGCAGATATAATGCATCAGGACTGAAATAAATTGTTTACGAACATACAAATAAAAAGAAGTGGGTTAGACATAGAGTATTTTAAGCACTTCTCTGCCTCTATCCTGCCTTTCTTAACGTATACTTGCAAAGTCACTGAAAGAAAGACTAACTTATTAACAAGTGTGAAATGAAACATTAAATCACTCCAGTGACCCTGTGAAAGATTTGGTTACACAGGGCAGCCTACTCACGAAGTCACGGTTTAAATGAATTCCTCGCATTGCCAGTTGCTAAAACATCGGAGCCATTGCCATTTCCTCCCCACTTTGGCACAGGTGCCTGACTGGGATGTCCTCATCTCTGTCCCTTCCTATGTTGCACATTCTAATGTGAATAGAGAAAAAACCCCACTTGCTTTGTTCTAAGCAACAACAAACTATGTCTTCTTCCCTCTGCTCTTCAGAGAACAATGGAAGTAAAATATTAACAGCTTCACTCATGCTTTCCCCTCAGCTTCTGAGGTAACTTTGCAATGAAGATAAACCTCTACATCGTGCTCAGGCTGCTACCTAGGGCCCTGCCACGAGAGGACCAGACTTGTTTGCTCCTCTGAGGACTGTGCAGCGACAGCAGTTGTGTTGGGGCTGCTTGTGCTGCCAGCAGAGTCAGCACAGGTGTTGTCACAGCGACCAAAACATCTGGGTCTGAGACCCAAAGCATCTGTGTTGTCTCTCTGGTTACTGACATCAGTATCTGAGTTAAATTAAAAATACATGGCCATGGGTATTTGTTGGTACAACACGTGTAATTTGTCCTCATGAGCATGTAGCATATGAAGCATTTTAAAAATACTAATTCTCATTTCAGACCTTACAGGGAAAGGACAATGCTCAAAACTAATTAATTAGGATATAATTTTAGGGGAATTGCTTAGATTTCTGCGCTGTTGAATTGGTAGGGAAAACTGTGGTCTTCTAAAAAGCACAAGACATCATACTATACTACAGTAGCCATTTTTAGAAGAATATTCAGTTGCATTTTATATTGCACCTCCTCCTATCTTGAGTGAGGCTTCTGTGTATTGGAAAACAAAATTTTTCTCTCTGTCTGTTCAGGAAGTTTATTAGTTCTTGGTAGTACCCAGATTTTTTACTAACTATGGAATTTTCATCAGTGATATAGCTGGTGTATAAGAAAAGATTAAACAGCATAGCACTCTTTAGCCTGAAAAAGAAGATATGTGTTTGAGGAAAATCATGCAGAATGTCAAGAATGATTATCAGAAGTGCTTCTAAAAACTCAGCAGGGACTATTACTCACTAATCTTTGCAATGCAAAAGGTGGGAGTTGTCATAGAAATCATCAGGCTGCAAGATAAAATGGAGCAAAAGAAGTACATTTTCACACAGGACCAAGCTGAACTGTGGAATTCATTGCCAATGGATAGTGCAAAGACCAAAAGTACAAGCAGATTTGGGTCCTAATTATAAAAATTCATAGGAAATAGGCAGAAATTGAGGCTAAATACAAAGATGTAGACCTAACCTAAAGTTCAGGAAATTCATAAGCTTATCCAGGGATATCCTAGAGGAAGGACAAATACAGGCACTGAACAGACATTCACCTACATCTGCCACCAATGTATGCATCCTTCTCACTGGACACAGGTGGTGTGAACTATTTGGGGTCAGAGAAAGATAGCAAAAGAAAAACAGGGCCCTGGCTGGGTCCTGATTTCAGCTCTGGGTGTATTAATGCTTTTTCAGGTAAGGAACCAGTAATCCGAGTAAATTATTAATTGGCATAAACACCCAAATCTAAACCTAAAATCTGCTGTAGCTACTCTAGCTAATCTCCCTGCCAGGAAAATGGGAACTATAAAACTTTTTTCTCAGACCACACCAAGACCCTGAAGTGTTTCTAATTCTAGCAGCTGGTATCAGCAAGTCACTTAACATGTCTGTGCCACCTTTGGCCTATGCCTTTAGAACAACAGCTATTAATAGTGACTTCATAGGTGTCACTCTTGGCCATGAGCCCAAAACACACTTCCTCTTTATCAGCTCTCAGATATAAGAGGTGGCAATTTCTATCAGTGATGTTCCATTTATCTATGAATGGAGAAAGCCAAATTTTGTCATGGAATTGGAGCACAGAGGGAGGTGGGGCACACAGGGCACAAAGGCAAAAAAGAAAACATGAAGAAAAATTCAACAAATTCTCACTGCACATATGACAGGCTGCTGTAGGTAAAAAAATATATTAGCTCCCCAGGGTTAATTATAAAGGATACAGGGAACTCTCAGCAAAGTATTATTTCCAATTACTGCCATTACTTGAATCAAGCTGTGTCTTCATGGGGGAAAATACAAGAAAGTCACAGTACTGCTCTTCCACTTCTGTCTCCTGTCTCTGCTGCCCATCACCCTGCTGTGGTCACACACACTACAGAAAGCAGCTGAAATCAGCTGCCAGCACTCACAGCTCTGACAATTCTCCTGCATCACAGCCTGTGGGCATACTAGCTCTGGCAAGTTCTACATTTGCCTATATACCCCTCTGAACATAAGAAGTCTTTAGGTTGGTGTCAGACCTACTTGAGAAGTCTGCAGCAGACGTCCCTGTCACTGCTTAGGAAGAAGCCAGGAGCAGCAGGACAGAGCCATTTTTGTCAGGAGCACTAACCCCAATGTGCCCCTATGCCCCAGACCCAGTGTGAGGATGATCTACCTGCCACTGGAGCACAGGATGGGAAAACACCTCCATCCTCCTCCAGCCTCATCCCATTAAATTATATAACAGTTACTCAGCACCCGAAAATACCCAACACCTGCTGCCCACCCAGCACGACAAGCCCTGCCCTGGGGGAAGAAAGGGAAAGCCAAAGAGCTTCAAAATCTCTTGTGAATCCCAAGCACCATACTGGTACAGATACAGGGAAGAGTTGGGGTGTACCACTGCCTCCATCCACTACCAATGCAACTTTTCCATTGCTGTTTAGCTGTTGTTTTGTTTTTTGAGATTATACTCATTATTACTAGTGGTTACATACAATGCAATATAGGACCTGAGCATTGGTCCTGAAGGTTCCTCCATAGAAGAGCAGTGGCTGCAAAGCCAGGTCCTTTATTTTTTGCCTAACTCCACCAAACACAAGATGCAAGTGTCCAAGGCCTTACAACTAGTAAAATTGTTTGGGAGCAATTTATGGAAAATGTCTTCTTTATGCTAGAAGTTTCACAAAAGGAGGTTAATCTCTTCTGCATAAGGATGGTCCCATCAGTTAGAACAGGATTTTTTGTGGTATAAGTTTACCCCAACTCTATGAGACTTATTGCACTTCAGGACAATGTAGTTTCTCCACGTATGAATGAGTCTTTTCCCCTGTGGACACGTAGTTAAAAGGCCAGATTAACCTTAAATAGAGTAGATAAATCAAGAAGTATGTTACGGCATTCTTTCTACCTGTGTCAAAATACACTGGCATGCCACACAGGAGCTGACATTTACTTTCAACTTTCAAGTGGCTGGGACTGTGTAATACTCCCAAACATTTTCTAATAGGACCAGTGCCCTGCATCCTGCCCACCTAGAGATCTGGTCTCTTTAGAAATGAGATTTGAGCACTCCTTTTTTCTCTTTCACTCAGCACAAGACAAAGGTAGAGTGTTCAGGATAGGCCCATTGCCCAAAATTATAAAGGAAGCAAGCTGCCACATACATCTCCCAATTGTATTTTCCAATCTTCGTTCTTCCCCTTGTTCAGCCATCCCATTAGGTTTACAGCCAGAACTGGTATGAAAGCCAAGCCCCCCACTGGCAAACACACTAGTGTGTGTTACTGTGTGTTTCAACTCCTGAAGCTCGGTGCCTTTTCCACTCTTCAGTAAGAGGTGCAAGGGATGGAAAATCCAGCAGCAGAACACGCATGCTCCCATTAGCCCAGTGATTCCCCAAGTGATATTTGGTGCCTCATATGGACTTGGGAGGGAGGCAGGGAGGCAGGNCTTTCCAATCCAATGACTGCAAGTAAAGTTTTGATACTTTTAGGGGTCTCTCAAGCACATCACCCAGAGGGTATTATGTTTAGTGCCACAGCCAGCTAGGGATTGTGTTTTGGTCCTCTGAGAACAGGGAGCTAGTTTCCATGTCTAATTGCGCTGTTCCTTGAGGCTCTCAGGGCAACTTCACTGCACAGAATCACTGAGCATTTACAAAGAGGCAAACAAGAGGACTGCTGGTGCCTAAAAAATGAGTTTCCATAATCTTCTGGATGATCCATCCATGCATTATGTAAAGTCTTAAACAGCACACATCCTATCTTTTCCATGAGAAATAAAGCTATTTAATTTAAACTGTAAACTGTTGAATTGTTATTTAACTGTAAAACTCTTTTTTTTTTTTTAATAACACTGTGAAAAGAGGCATATAGCAGAAGCCTGCTGTTACCATGACATACAGTAATGAATCAGTTAGCAAAGAGATTTAGGTGGAAGCATTGATTCATGACACAAAAACAGGAACTTGGCTTTTTACAGCACCTCCCTGATGTAGCGGCACACCTGTCCCTTCCCAGCTCCTTTCACAGCTATTCCCACAGCACCACTCTTCCACCTCTTGCTTCTGCAGTTGGTTGAACACGGCATCATTTTGCAGAATTCAGGGGAACAGCACCATACAAGTGGCTTTGGCTGCTGGAAGCCCTCTGAAATTGAAGGACTTGGGCTCAGGAAGAGTTTGTTCTACATTTCTTCCTTTCCACTGAAGTTTCAATGTGCAAATCCATCACTTCTCCACTTGACTCTGCACTGCTGGAGACACACACTGTGACACAGAGGGATTTTGGCAGCAGAAAAGAAAAGCTTCAAAAACACTGAGTCCTTAAATGTGCCAGTATATACCGGGTACTAAGGACGGAAACCTGTCAAGGAGAGGCATTTCTCTGTGAGGGAAGGCTGATCTCCCCGAGAGGGAGAGGAAGAGAGAGGGGTGTTCCCCCCATCCTTCCTCCTACCCCTCTCAAAAAAGCATGTCACGAGCACTCAGCAGATGTCAATCACAGCAGAGCAGCAGGATCCACAGTCCCTTGTCCCTTCCACACCACCCATTATTTCTCCCGAGTGGCAGCAGAGGACCTGATCTGGGGTGGCCTGCCATGGCTGACAGCATGCAGAGTGCTGCTGGAGCTCCAGCTCTGAGCAGAGCTGAAGGGCGTCCAGCAGTATGTGTGGCAGAAGACAGTGGATATTTTCTGTGATAATCCACACTGGTGGCAGTTTCCTACCACACTCCCTAATCTCTATAACTGGTTTTCACTATTTCTCCATGTGGTGTCCCATGTCTGTCCTCATCTATTCAGCTAGACACACAGGAAGCATTGAAGATTTTCACTGTATGCCTGATTTTGTCTGTATGATGGCATGCCAGAGCTGGCAGCAGCAGATGTTTTAACTATGCTCCAGTGAGGGTACAAAGCCACCAGGGAGGACTTCTGAGGAGGTGGCAGGCAAGACAACAGCAGCCACAGCTCCTCTATTGGGAAAGGCAGGGGAGAAGGGAGGTCTCAACCCAGCTTGAGGGGTTTGTGAGCAGCACCCTGATGCACAAAGGCCCCCCCATTCTCCCAGCCACCCCAGAGCCTCAGATACCACAACTCTTAAAGCAACAGTTTTACTGGCAAAACTTCCAGCACTGCACCTTAATCTGTGGGATATAAATGTAATTTAGATTGAGCAGGAAAGTCTTCATGGATTAAATACCAAGTGTTAAACCATGCCCCACCAGCTATGTTTTGATATGGGTGGTGTGGTTGACACTTTGGAGGGAAGGGATGCCATCCAGAGGGCCTTTGGCAGGTCTGAGAGAAGGGCCTGTGCAAATCTTGTAAAGTTCAACAAGGCCAAGGTCCTGCACCTGGGTCAGGGCAATCCCAAGCACAAGAAGGGGTTGAGCAGGGAATTAGTTGAGAGCAGCCCTGAGGAGGATTTGAGGCTGACTGTTGACAAGAAGCTCAACGTGACCTGGCAGAGAACACTTGCAGCTGAGAAAGCCAACTGTATCTGCACGGTCAGTAGGGCAAGGGAGAGGACTCTGACCATCTGCTCTGCCCTTGCAAGACCCCACCTGAAGTTCTGCATCAAGTTCTGGGGCCCCCAACATAAGAAGGAAGTGACCTGCTGGAACAAGTCCAGGGCGACATTAAGATAATCAAAAGGCTGGAGCTCCTCTCCTATGAAGACAGGCTAAGCAAGCTGGGATTGTTCAGCCTGGAGAAGAGAAGGCTCCAAGGTGGCCTTACAGCAACCTTCCAGTACCTAAGAGGAGACTGTAAGAGAGCAGGAGCATGGTAGAGTATAGCCACTTATAGCAGACTATAGCTGAGGGACGGTGGAGCCACAAGCAGCACCCAGGAAGGCTGCAAGCTTCTGCCTCATCTTGCTCATTCTCTTCTCCCAAGACTCTTCAGCGCAGCCTCCTATCCCCTTTAAGTACATTCCACCTGTGTGCTCTCTTCTGATTGGTCAGTACTCGGCACTCCATAGCTCATTACCTTTAATACTAATCATACATCTTACACAGCTGTAGCCCATTAGGGAGGAGGCTCGGCCACAGCCCCACTCCCAATTGCCACAAGCTCTGTGCCTACAACACTGGAGAGTGACTTTTTACAAGGGTTTGTAGTGACAGGACAAGGGGGAATGGCTTTAAACTAAAAGAGGGTAGAGTTAGATAAGATATCAGGAAGAAATTCTTCACTGTGAGGGTGGCGAGACACTGGGAGAGCTTGTCCATAGCTGTGGATGCCCCATCCCTGGAAATGGTCAAGGCCAGCTTGGACAGGGCTTTGAGCAATCTGGTCTGGTGGAAGGTGTCCCTGCCCATGGCACAAGGCTTGGAACTAGATGATCTTTAAGGTCCCTTTTGACCCAAACTGTTCTGTGATTCTATGATTAGAGAATCATAGAATGTATAATTCCATGATTGTATGATATGGACTTACTGTAAAACTGTTAAACATGATATTTAGCTTTACTTGATATTTAGCTTTACATGATATTACTTCCTTATTGGAAAGATTAAACATCTACTTGAGAGACTTCATTTTTTAAATGTCACCTTTACAGTTTACTAGATTTCTTGTTGTGCCTAACACAAACAGTGGGTATTTAAAATAATAACAAATAAGCTGCCAGCGGGGAGCACTTAGTAGCAGGCAGGACCTGCCCCAGGACAGCCTTTGCCCATGCTGCCAGGAGGGGGCCAAACCAGGGACGGGCCACAGGCCCCTGTCCTGAGTACCACTGCTCCCACCTTGCTCTGAATCTTCAGGCTGATGAGGAGAAACATCAGCATCTCTTTTGGAAAACAAAGGACATGGTGAAATGAGATCCACTGGCTGGCATCAATATGTGATGGATGTGGGCTACGTAGTCACCTCAGCTCTTGGGGGCCACTGGCACTGGCCTCTATGGGATAAATATACACATGATGCTCTGTGCACAACAACAATCTCTGACTGCTCTTCAATGAGACATCTGGAAAAATTAGCTGGAGGGAGGCAGGGATTGGCACTGCCATTGCTCGATTTCTGCTTTCATAATTCTGGTGTTAGCAGGTCAGAAAAACAAAACAGCAAATTCTCCAAAGAATGGTTTGGATGGGGGAGAAAACCATGCAAATACCTGGAGTCAGAGGAGAGGATCTCAGTGGAAGTGTGCAATTGGATGCTCACCAGTGTAGATGACAGCAAGCACTGGCTGTGCAGCTGACCCCCCTCTAACAGAGATGGTAAAACAATGGCACATCAGAGGATGGCTCGATATGAAAGCTGGGTTTGAGACACAAAGCCCTGATCCAGATTTCCTGGATCTTTCCAGGTCTTGGCTCTGAGGCCAGCTTCTCTGGACATCAGCCTCTTGAGAGCTAGACTGTGTCACCTGCTCATCTGGAAGCTGATACCTACAGGAAGAGCAGCCCTGGTACCAGGGTCTTACAGCCATGCAGCCTTATGGCCAAGCTAAGTCTGTCTCCATTGAATGTTTTGTAAAAGTGCCTTTATCACTTTCAGAAACAGGAATCTCCAGTTCATCCAGCAAGCCCCAACGAGAAGCCACAGACCCTGGGCTGGCCACCACCTTGGCAAAAATTGATTTGTGCCTTCAGCAAGAACTGGCAGTGAAGAGGTTAAGAATTTATGAGCCTATGCTTTTTGAGGGGTGGTTTTGGGGCAACCTGAGTTAAGGAAGCAGCCTTAACAATATAAGAAAAGGAAGTGATGGTCGTTGGTTTGTTTGTTTATTGTTTCAGCAGTTTGTACTGTGTGTGTCTCATGTGCTATCTTCATTCCTCAGTCTCCCAGCCGGTTAATTATCCAGGGGAAGCAGCACTTCCTGCCAGCGACCTCCTGGGTTCCCTCCCATTGTTCCCTGGGCTGACACACAACGCTGGAGACAGCAGAAAGGGCTGCTCATGTCTCAGCCAGTGAGAAACACTCCAGAGACTGCGGTTAGTTAATAAAACAGATGGGTTTATTGGCATCGGCAAATTTCAGTGCTAGTGATGCGTTTAATAGGGTTAATCCAAAGAAAATCCCAATAAAAATAAAACAAGGAGTTTGGAGAAAAGGAGATAAATATAGGAGAGACAAGAGGCTGATCTGTATCTCTGGCATCTCCATCAACTCTGCTGTATCTTCACAGCCTTCAGGACTCAGCAACAGGGTTGCTCAACAATTCTTTTTCAACTAGGACTTGCTAGAACAAGAAGAGATTCTTAGCTCTAAAATCCAGGCTCAGGTGGTCTAAATCTCTTCCAATCCCTGTGCCCAGTGAGTTCTTCAAGCTCACTTACATAGGACATATAAATGCTCCTCAAAGGTCTCATGCTCTCCCTTCACTTGGTACAGGGGCTTACAAGGAAATGAGGATGACTCCTAGCCCCTAATACTGCAGAAACATTTATCCTCAAAGCCTCAGCACCCTGCATGCCCCCAAGATTTCTTTTCTTTATTTCTGCAATGATCAGACAGCAGCACCTTACAAAAGGAGCATGTTTCTCTCAAATGCTGTATGGACACTTCAATATTTATTTTTTTTAAAAGAACATTTTGTACAATCCCTAAGTGGGCCCTGAAGTAATGCAAACAATAACAAACAGCAGCAGGCTTGAGCTGTAGAGCAGGGATACAGATCTGAATCTCAACTAGAGGAAAGTTTGAGGATGCTTAAGCCAAGCATGGGTTCACCTCCCTGGAAAATCTGTGTTTGATAATTCCAGTTTTTTGAAAGGTATCACCCCATTATGACTTGCCAAGAATAAAAGGATTTTTGCTCACTGACATCATTAAAGGTAAAGCAATCTCTTTCAAAGGCATATACTGCCAGTTGTATTATGCATATCTTAGGGGAAAGTGGGCTTTGCTCTGCATCACATAGGTTTGTTCATTTTCTCTGTGCATTTTTACTTTAACAAGAGCACTGTCCTATATAACTCCAATGTCCAAACGCATCTTAAAAATTGCACCACCCTAATGTCATTGGTGGATCAAAATCCACTTGCCTCAAGTCTTAGAGGAAAAACAAAACCCAGATCCTAGGGATTCTATTCAGAGGGAGACGCCATTTCTATGGATGAGCTGATTTCTCCCCTTTGGGAGAGGATATGCCAGAGCAGTGCTGTCATTGCTGGAAATTTTCTTTCATGAGGAAATATTTGCACATGCCACATCCAAATGACAACAGCAGCAAAGAGGACTGCCAATTGATCCTGCTTTAAATAGCTGCTTTTCTAATGCAGGGAGGAGCATTTTCGTGGCTATTTCCGTAACAAGATGTTCTACTCACTTCTGGCCCTGCGGCACAGCATCTTGATCTTGCCTTGCCTTGCCTTCCCTGCCCATCTTCTGTCAACAAACAAGTAGGAAAAGAATTTCACCATGTCAGGAATTTTAGGCTTTTCAAACAGCTCGCACACTTGACCCTACCCAGGTTCAAGACAAAGCTGAGCTGTTGCCCAGATGTAAGATAATTTGTAATTTTTTACAGATGTTTTGAATCAAATCATAGTGCTTAAAAGGAAAAAAAAATCTCCAAACAGTTCAGAGCCATGTTAAATAATTTAGAGAGTGGTTAGACAAAGCCTGCGAAAGAGCTCTAAGACTGGATCTTTTGGCTCCCTGATGGGGATACATTTAAATTAAACAGCTGGTAAATAACAAGCCGAAGACCATCATGTCACTGAATAACAAAAGCAGTTAAAGAGCTGGATTGATAAAATGAGTGGATATTGACTGCCTGCCATCATTTCCCTCTTCTGTCTTTTGGTGATGAGGAAGAAAAGGGAAAAGAGTAACGAATTAGCAGGGTCCTGGCATTGTTCATCTCCTCTTTCCTGATGAAGGTGAAGAAACAGGAGGAAGACAGAAATTATTCATTTACCCCTCCCCCAGGAGAAAAGGGAAGTAAAACAGTCACAAAGACAGGATAAAAGTCTCTACCTTGGGGAATGCAAAGCTGGCCTGTCAGAGTAAAACCTGCAACAGCAGAGAGAGAGAGCAGAGGAATTCCTTCCCTCCCCAGTTATTTTCCTTTGTTTCTGTTTGTTTTCATTACTCAGTATTTTAAATAATTACAAAAAGCTCTGACACCAACTCTCTCAAATATATTGTGGCCACAGAACAACCTGAAGAGCTGTTTCTCCTGCAAAGCTCCGCTGGGGCAGAAATTAATGTACTGCCACTTTTCAAATATTCCATAGTCCAGACTGGAGGGAGAAGCAGCTATTCATTTTCAAAAGGATGAAGGAAAGGAGTGCACTAATTTATGCAGAGTGAATTAAAAGCTGAAAGCACCCTGGATTTAATGGATGGCAAAGCTAATCGACAACCACTCTGGATTCAATATTACCTAGCTTGACAAAATCCCTAATATTGTTGTTTAAATTTAAGCATTGCGTACCTGTATGCTTCTAATGACACACAGGCAGACAGCTGGCAGAGCAATGCATTCCCCACCCTCCTTCAGAGAGGACAGAAGACAGACCACTTCTCGAGGAACATATTTCAACTATGCACTGTAGAACAATTCTCTTGCTAAAATCAGCAGGAGCTGTGCATGATTAAGAACACTGGATCAGCCTCCACATGTGAGAAGTTTTCTGCTGCTGCTGCAAAGGCAAAGAGTAGGTGATGCTCAATAGCCAGGAAAAACTCTCTCTTCATACCTGTATAAAAGCTACTGAACGATGGCTGTCTGCAAAGTCTCATGCTTGGGACACCAGCTGCTTCCTGGTGACTGCAGCTAATTTTGGCAGTGGGGCAGAAGCGCCGTGCCGATACAATTTGAAGCAGGATACAGATTATAAACATTGTTTCCCCGAGATCTTGCTGTGCACTGCTCAAATTTGTTTTCAAAGGCAGCCCAAATTAACCCTCCACCTCCCCCGAGGTTAGATCCAGTGATGTTTAAGACAACAAACAGCCTTTGGAGCGGAGACCAGCCTCCTTCTCTCCCTTCCTCCAAGACGGTTTCCTTAACAATACAACTGCACCGGGGCTTTTCCCAAGCCAAAGTGCAATAACTACGCTTTTATAGTACCCATTGGCAGTGCCCATGTGCCGCCCAGGACAGAGCCCGGTTAATTAAGAAATTATCTCTCAGTGCCTGTTGCACCACGTAAGCAGCCGGCAAATAAAGAAAAGCAATGACCATTCAACCCCTGTCAGCGCGTGTGCTCCTAACTTTGATTGCTCGTGATTGCTTTGGGGCCAGGAAGGTAACATCTCAGATCTCTGCCAATGGCAGGTCTCAGTTACTTGCAGACGGAAAGCTGCACTTTTTCTCCTTCAATAACAAGCAGTGACACGAGCACGAGTGGAAGCAGCCACGCCTTGTCTCCCTCAGTGGTGTCCCCAGCTGAGCTCCTTTGTGGGGTCTCTAGCAACAGGTGACCTTGCAGCCCAGCCTCCTCCACACTCGGCCATAAGAAGCCAGGTTTGCATTCAGACAATCTTCGTGACAAGAGCATTCTCAAGACTAGAGGATTCAAGCCACGGAGTTCAGCAAGAGCCAGAGAGGCCAGAAAAGCTCAGCACCATTCAGTGTTTCATTAGCAGCTGTCCTCCTGGTGGCACTTTACTGTAGAAAATTACACTTAGGTTACAGACAGCAAAACTAAGGCATGCCTTTTGAAAAAGACTCGTCAAACATCAATCACAACTGAAAATAAAACCACTGCAAGCAGGCTGCTGCTCTGGGCGTGAGGCACAATTTACCAGCAGGGTGAAGTTCTCCCTAGCCAGCCATCAGACCGTGGAATGTGATGACGATGGCACAGGGCACTGGTGCACAGGAACAGTCCGTGGGAAGGCTTCTGCCTGCACAACCTCCCTCCTCTGCCCAGATGAGCCATGTGGCCCATGTGAGCACTGAAACAATTGTTTTTACAGTGCCAGAGTTAGTTATGTCTGAAAGGCTGCCCACAAGCACGGTGAGCAGTGTCATTAGGCTGCTGGCTGGGCACTGGAAGATGGATGTGTTGTTCACTTTGGTGCAGGCAGTTAACAGCACAGCTATTTGGTTACATGAATTTACAAGCTTAGCTGCCGAATAGAGGAGACCACAGGTTAACAGCAAGGGGTGAAGGTGCTTGTAAAGGTGCAAGCTGAGCCCTGAACCAAGGTGATTACAGCTCACTGGGAGCTCTTGAAACCCATTAGTGCCAGAGCAAGGAGCTGTCAAGATCCACAGATGAGAAGCCAAGTTTGCAAGCTCAGGGGTGACCAGCCACGTACAGGGAAGGGAATTTGCTTTGCTCTCACATAGTATCTCCCTCTTCTCTCTCCCTCACCAAACAGCCACCTGCAAACTAACCCCAAGCCTCCTCTGGCAAGGACAAGGGACGCTCAGACCATTCTGCCCTTGAAAGCCACACTCCTACATCCACCCCTGTGCATCCCCAGATCTGTGGGCAGCATCCCCACACTTGTCAGCTCCTCTCAAGAGCCTCCAGAAGGTACTCCTGATCCCTGACCTGGATTAAGCCCTTAGGCATGCAGATCTGCTGTACACTTTGGAAAGCAACAGAAAATAATTTTCCCTAATAGGCATCTTATTTCCCCATGCTGTCCTCTCCCCCAAAATAAATAAAGGTACTTCAAGGTGTCAGACAAGTTCTCACACTTTAATTTCTCCCTTTGGCAAGCCTAGCCACTAATTCAGTCTTGTTATAGTTTTCCCAGTAGGGACAAAATATATACTGAGCTTTGAAAACCCATTGTGTAGCAGCAATTGTTGCTGTAAGCCAGTGGCTCTTTTGCTTTGTTCAGCACCGTGTGCTTGTGTCTCCTGTGAGATATTGTTTTGTTAAGGCCTGCTATTGATTAAAAGGGAGATGAATTGAATTCCAAATGGGAGCTGCTGAAACGTTCTAAAATGCTGCATAAAAAATGTGAACACTCAAAATAATCTTAAAGACAGGTAGCTTTCCTAAACCAGATTCATTTTTCCCTCAATCCTTGCTCATCACAGCATCTCACCTCAGGGCTGACTTGCAATTCAGGCCCAGGGTAAGGGCCACACCCTCATCCATATCTTTGGGGCTGACAGATGCTGCAGCGCAATCTGGGGACTGCTCAGGGGGTGACATCAGGCTCCAGGGCACCCTGCAGGGAGCAGCCCTGGGAATTTGTCCTCTGTCCTGATGCTGCACCACAGTTCCCAGTGTGGATACAGTAATAAGTAAATAGGCATAAAGGTACCCCAGGCTCCTTCAGCTTCATCTTCTACCTGATACAAAGAGATTGATTATTCCCTGGTTGAGCATCAAATAGTCTATCTACAACACAGGATTTTTACCTCTGTAACTACACCAGTGTAACAGGATAGGGGATGCTCTTATATAGCAGAGCAGCAAGCACTACTGCCCCAGAGCAGGGACTGAGCTCACCTGCTACTGCTTCCCTGTAAGTAGTGGACAGAAAGGGCAGAAATCCCATGGGTCCCCAAGTCAGACCTGCTTTTCTGCATCACCATTGCACAGCATGGACTGCTACCCATGCCCAAGCCCTGGGCAATTGCCCCTGCACATCCTGGCCCCTCTTTGTGGCTCCAGATGGATTCTGAGCTGCACCACTGGCAGGCTCATGGCAGTTTCACAGTCTCATGCTCCATGCAGTTGCCTGTTATTGTTTTGGTCCTGTTGTACTGAAATGTGGAGGAATGAGGAGACACCATGACATGCCTTTTCCTCTGTCTGGGCAAAACTGCATTGCATTGACCTTTGAAGTAATTTGGGGAGAGGGACAAGCTGAGAGAGATGGGCTAGATTTCTAAATCTTTTTCAACCAGTTTCAGCATTTGCACTAGAAAAGTAATTGCAGGGTTGCAACATCCTTTGTGTGACCTGCTAGGAGTAGTAGATCTACCACCTGGGAAAACCTAGTGTCACTTAACAAGAGGGCCATAGATGACTGTACTGTAGGAATTAGAGATTTTGATAGGGAATGCTACAATTCCTTTAGGGTCTCCTGACCGTCCCAAAATAAACAGGAAATAATACAGAAGAGTGGAACCCATATCTGTTTGGTTGTAGGTTTTAATAGGAAACAGAGGTTTTTATAAGACCTGACATGCTACATGTTGCTGGCAGTCTTCAAACACCTAAAGTCTACTTGTGCCACTGTGCTGAAGGCAACTTATCCAAAGACACAGTGGCAGAGGCAGACAGGTCCCTCTTCCCACTTTCTGATGGTGAATGGCCACGAACAAATGCAACTGAAAAGCACAAGGGACCACAGCTTGCCTCTCCATCACTGATTCTCATCCGCTTTACCTTAGAGACAATTAGCCTTTTCCTTCAAGAGTTTCAGCTCATTTTGCAGATTACTATGTCAACATTTAAGTATGAATGATAATGGTAGCACATCTGTAAGAACTTATCTTGGACTCAAGAGTTCTTAATAGCCACTAAGCGCAGTACTAAAATCCTTATTAGAGGAATATGGAGCTAAAATACTGCCCTAAAGCAGGTGGTCTGGAGAATGTGCTTCCAGAGGTAAGATTCTGGCAGTGCTCTCTTCATGAGCGGCACCTTCCCAAGATAGCCATGCTCACCTGTGCAGCTCTCCCAGAACAGCCGCTTCTGAAAGACACGATCTCTGTGTGCTGAATAGCACTACTGTACTCACAGTGTTGTATTTCAGTGTCCAATACAAATGTGCCTGGCAAAAATAGAGTAACGGTTACAAAATACAAGCACACTTTTCAAAATGTTGCTATCAGAGAGATTTCTGGAAAAGGGAGCTGTGCTTGGCAGGGTCGGTCCGGTGTTTCAGCTGAAGGAGCACCAGCAGTGATGCACCCCACTGTGATATGCGACAGTGTTTGTGGAAATAAGGGTACAGGGTGGATCAAGAGCATATGAAGATTACAGCGGCCTCCACCCATGTATACATCCCTGGCCCCAGCCCAGGCTGCCACATAACCCCGTGCTGGACAGCGATCAAAGGGTTCAGCGGGAGCTGAAAGTCACATGGGGGAGGGGGAGCAGTGATCCCCAGCATCCAGCCCACCCTTTGTTCAGCTTGCTCACAAGTTTCCCAGCTATGTTTGAACTCCCTTCTCACACTCACCAGCACTCAGCCACTGCTGGTGGTTTCAGGGGGATGAGCAATCAACCTTGACTTCACATTAACTTCATCCAAATTACGTTTGAATCCTTTCTAAAAAAAGAGTTTTAAAGCTTTTTGTCCAAGAGAGGGTGTAGACAGGAGAGGAAAAAAAAAAAAAAAGAAGAAACTGAAATCGTGGGGAAGAATTAGGTTTAGAAAGAGCCCTTTGGAGTTATTTCAATTAGTCTGGGAGCTGGAGACCTCTGGAGAAAGGCTCCTCTTAGAGCTACTGAAGTAGAAACAGAGCATTTCAGGGTCCCACTTTCCTATTGAAATAGCAGCAGCACAGCAAAAGCCTCTTCCTCTGGATTCATTTATCTTCTCGAATGCACAGGGCTGCACTCGGTGCTGTGTAGCTTTCAGCAGCAGCTTATCTCTGACAGGTTTTACAGAACCATGTGCCCGTGCCCTGGCAGGGGGGATGCAAGTAGGCACAGCGGTGTTTTGAACCCTCAGACACTGTGGTTTGAGAAGTGGAAACAAATGTTTAATCCTGGCACTAGCGAAATCCAGGGGCCTGCTGGTCCTTCCTCATCCTGCTGGTTGTTGATGCTAGGGTGGTCAATGCTTTGAGGCACAGAGTATGAAACAGCCCTTGAGCTGGAGGATTGATCAATTTGTATGAGGCAGAGCTTTGGAAAGGTGCTTTCTTGAAGACGCAAGCCTTCTTAGAGTTTGTTTTGAGTATTTCCAAATATTAGGCAAAACCCCCCAACAAAAAACTAAAAGGCTACAACAGGGAAAATCCTTGCCTAAAGGTCTCACACTGGCAGGACTAAGAGAATCTGACGTAGGCTACCAGGCAACTGCAAATTCCTAGGCTTTCTTTAATCTCCATAATATCATAAATATCCCTCAAAACCAAGGTCAAGACACAGAGAAGCTCACTGACTGGTTTTCTTGAGAAGACTCCTGCTATTCCTGTCTCAGGTAGTTCAGCTGCTTTAGTGAGAAGCCAAGTGTCTGAGTATATTGGTCTAAGCATGTGCAGCACTGCTTATTCACAGGAGCAACATGAAGAACAGCAGTAAGAGGAACAAGGCTGGCTGAGCTGCAGAGAGTCTCACAGGGGAGCTTTGTGCAGATAATGTGCCTGGTCCTATCTATTTTCACTGCAAGCTAACAGGCCAAGTTTCTCAAGCAGAAGCCCCTAATTGACAAGAGTAGATCCTGAAAGTTGCAAAGAGATTGATGGCTGACACTGAATAAAAGTGTATATACTTTTGGCTTGTGGGGGTTTGGCTCTGTTGTTGATACCAAAATGTCTGAGCCCAGTATCAGTGTGTACGTAGCAGAGTGAATATTTGTTGGAAAAAATAGCCTAAATTATTAATCAGGGTTTTACAGTCTTGAATCCTTTAATTCCTTCATGTCCATTGTACAAAAGAAAGCACCTATCTTCCCTGCTTATAGATTTTGTAAAGCAAAACTGGCCAACAAAGCTTGACAGGTGAAAGAAAACAAAAACTATTAATTGTTAAGCATCAGCTACTGTATCTCCCCTGCTGAAATTAACAGAGCTGCTGCTTGAAACAAAAGCTGACAGAGCTCTCCAGGAAGCAGTAGGCAGGTTTGTTTGCAGTTTAGTTGCAGTCATCCATTCCAGCAGTACTTGCATCTTCCTCCAAATACTCAGTGCAGCTAGAGACAGGACTCAAGGATAGCTGGGCTACAGGCTGGGTCCATGTACCTGGCAATTCCCATCAATGCACATTTGTTTTCCAGCTGTTTCATCCAGAAGAGGAAATCTGAGATAAATATTTGTTGTCACTTAAAAAATTAAAGGAGACCTGAATTCTGCAAACTGCTATTCAGACTCCAAGTTCAATATCAAAGCACTTTGTAATTACTAGTCAAGTGCAGGTCCTGTGGCCCATGACTTTTCAGCAGGAGCTCACAGATATCGTTAAATTTTAGAACAAGCTTTCTTGTAGACAGGAAAATAAACAGAGGGGCTGCTGGAGTCATCCTTCATCTTCTCAAAGGGTGTTGTAGGAGCTTTCAGCTGGACAATGTCTCTCTATATGGAACAGAGAAATCCCACTTTGGACAGAAAAGCCTTCCATCTGAAAACCTCTGTCTTATCTTCCTTCAGAAGGCAGTGGGCTACAGGAGGAAAGTAAGTCCTTTGTCAAGGGCAATGTCCAAATCTTTCAACCAGGGCTGCATCTTACCACCACTTTTCACACATTACTTCTCATTCTTCTGTATGGAAAATCCTCTCTTGTTCTCAAAGGGCAGCTGGCTGCCCTAGTGCAGGAGGGCTACAGAAATGCACTGTATGCAAAGCTGCCCAGTACACGGAAGAAACAAAGGGAAGAAGGAAAAATTTCTTCACTGACAAGCAATCCTACATGTTACTCGTAACAACAAGGGAGTAAACACTATTCAGGCAGAAAGATATTTTTCAAGCTGACAGAACAGCTTCCAAGCATAGTACCTAGCAGAGCCTGGTCCAAGCACGCAGCGAGCGCTCGCGAGGCTCTTTTCACTTACAGTAGAATAGATGGGGCCAGACAGTCTGGCAGCCTCACAAAGGCACAATGAGCAGGAGCCCGCTTTCCCTTATGCGTATAAACACAAGCACTCTACAATCTTTCACAGCAACACGCCAAAGCAAACACCAAATTGACTGTAGTATTTCAGAGAGATGGCCAAAGCTCACAGATATTTTCCATGTGATCCCCTGGAACAATCCAGCGCTTTCATTAGCACAAATGTGAAAATATGTGCAGTGGAGAAAAAAGAGATTAGTTTTAGAAAGTTTTAGAAAGGAACATAAACAGAAGCGGGTCTTGGCTTGGCCAGGAATTATTCTACTCCCTGTGAAAGCAATGCCAAGGCTGAGTGCTGGGGTACAGGATCAGTCCCCCCCCACACAAAGCATCACAATTTGTTTCCAGGTGATGTTAACTGACAGTTGCAATGCCTAAAAATCCTGTCCTCCTTGGCACAAACTGATTTCTTGAAGGCAGGTGATGCACTCACATCCTTCTGCTCAGACACAATCTCTGGTCATAAAATAGCAATGAGGCTGAGGCAATCAGACAGAGGATGGCAGCTGGGATAGCCAGTCTTAGTGCACTTGATGTAAACAGCAGCAGGACCTGAAAAGCTTTGAGGCCCCATCCTGAATGGCTCGGGATCATCCTGTAGGCCTACAGTGAATCTCAGCACCCCGTAGCAATGTGTGATGGGGCCGGTTAACAGATGGTTAGATTGCAACCCAAAAAATGGCAGAACAGCATAAGTGTAGTATTGTGCAGCAGTGTTCAGTTGTGATTCATCATTTTTGCAGTCTATTTTTGCCACAGACTTGGCTTGGCATCCAGTTTCACAAATGGTCATCTTCAGCTGGCAATCCATGGAGCCATGGGATTGGGAGATATTTCCAGGGGGCTCTTAAAAGCTGACTGTAAAGCCACAGTATGAAAAATGCCTCTTTGAAACCCAGTACCAGGTGAAGCACTCCCTCAAGGCTGTTCCTACTGTTGCCCTGTGCCTCAGTGGCACAAAGATGAATTTTCATGGAGCTGTGGGAGGAATCAATTTTAAAACTGGTTAAAACAAATGAACAAAAAAGAAGGATTACTTTTAACCTGGACTGGTTCCCTGATGATTTGCCATGTAGCTGTACCAGACCTTTGCTGGCACCACTAAATTAACACAGGAGTGCAAAGGAAATGCTCCTCAGATTTCATCCTGAGGAAAGGAAGGCTACTGACAGTAGACTGCTATGGCCCACTTTCCAGTAGGAAACCTCTGACAGCTAGGTCTGTAGTTTCAGCTGCCCAACCCATTCAGCACACTGAAACTAGTCCTAGCCAAGCTAAGTCAAGGCCCTGAGCTGCCCTTAGGCTTACCTGTAGCACTCTTTTCCCCCAGCTGAACAGGCCCAGGACCCAACACCTCCTTTCACAGGGCAAATCACCTCAAGATTTCCCAATTAAAATTGTATTTACTGGTCTAAACTCTCACTTAAAAACCTACATTCACAAGACTCATAAGACTCTCATACCACTACAAAGTGAAACTCAGGGAGAAGTTTCCCAGAAGACTTATGACTCTCATGTGAAACCACCATAAAGATTTAACATTTGTTGCAATAAAAATCTTATGCAACAAAGATAACTGCACCAGGCTCAGCCTCCAGCACACTAGGACCATGCATAAGCTTTCACATGAAGGTCATGAGAGGCTTCAAATGTTTCAAAGTTTTAAAAGGAATATCATAATAGAGAAACAAAAGAAGGGATATCTTGTGTCTGCCTGCTAACCCAAGGGGGTCTGACTCGCCTGTATGGTGCATTCAGCAAAAGCAAAGGCTCCCAACAGTGTACCTTTGGAGGTCCCTTCAGAAAGCATGGACTTCCTGGTTTTGAGACAATTTGACTATTTTTGGTGGAGAAAGACTAAAGAAAGCACTGAGAGGACTGACACAAGACACCCTCCACAAAAGTTAGCCTTTGTAAATGCTATCCTTTCCAGGCCAAAGTACTTTAATTTCTTTGTTGCAATTAGAGCAAGGGCAACGTTTAATAAACTTATATATTAATTTGTCTATTTATTTATTAATCTTTGTTTAATAAACATATATTAATTTGTTTTCATATTATATTTTCTATGGGGAAGAGTCCTACTCTGTTCATATACTATCCATTTTTACTTTTTAAATGCAACATTTAATCTTTAATCTTTAATCTTAAACCTGAGATCATTTCACACAGCATCTTAGTTTTCAGAAATCTTACATCCATATCTTCAAAATTGCATGACATATGTATGTCTTATGTAATAAGTACAGATCACTGAACATCTGAAAAAGAAAGAAATAATAAACTTAGAAAAGCCCATGTCTTAAAGTAACATGAAATTCTGGTTACGTCCTTTCGAAGAGCATGCAGCAAAATGAGAAGGGCGGCAGATGCAGACTGAAGGGGGTGGTCAGAGGAATAAATCACCTTCCAAAAAAGAGAGACTAAATAAGCCTTGGAAAAGAAGGAGACAACAGAGCAGAATAAGGCAGACAGCTCTGTGTTTATGATATAGAAAAGGTTAACAGATTACTACTATCCATTGTTTTTCTTAACATGAGAGTAAGAAGGCACTAAAAGAAAACATCAGTTGAAAGTTGAAAAACAAGAACACAAAAGTACTATTTTACAAAACCACATGAGAGCACTGTGTGGTGCTCCACCATGGGATGATGTGAAGCCCAGGGCTGTCTAAAGAAAGGTTCAAGAAGTGATTTAAAAAGGTAATAAAAGAAAGGTGCCTTCAGGACTTTTGGACAGGCACAAACATATCCCACAGCCCAGAATATCCCAAGCTATGCAGGATGCAAGGATCAGAGGCAGTTACAATGTGGCCAGCATTACTGTACACTTGCCTTGTTTCTTGTTTTTCTTTCCCAAGCACTTGCTGTCGGCCACAGACACAGGGAAGAGAAGGCTCTGGGGAGCTGAAAGGCCCTGCTCTTGTATTTTCCCTTCAAGATTAGTCTGCTTGAATGGCATGCTCTGTCACTTAGCCAAGCTTCAGAGGTGACAGCATGAGGCAAGCTGAGAAGAAGGACCACAACACCTCTAAATGCTTCCAAGAAAAATGATCCCTCTTTCTTTATTATGATATAGCTTGTCATATAATAGCAATAATCACAACTGCTTTGTAATATACTTGGAGCAGCTTTGGAGATTGATTAAATGCTTCGGCTTCCCTTCAGCTTTAATCAACCTGAGCAGCTGTTTATCGCTCAGAATACTTTAGATCAATAGAGCTTATACCTTTAAAATAGTATGGTCCACACCAGCTCCCTTAAAGCTGCAAGCAGTAATTACAATAAGATCATAGTCTGTAGAGTTAAAAGTAGAACTCTGCAGAGTTAAAAATAGGTGTTATAAAATTGATAAAATCACCACAGCCACTAGCATAAGACACTTTGAAAGGTGGCCTTTCCTAATTTCAAATTTTTCCCAAGTTCTTTGATAAAGGAAGGGCTGGAAAGGTAGCGAGCAAAATTCTGCTCACACCCTGCCACCAGCTTGAACAAAAGAGCTAGGAGACAGAGCAGGACCCCAGCCCCATCAGCCACAGACCTGTTCTCAAGGAGTCCAGCAGCAGAGGAAAGACCCAAGGGTAAGTCCTAACCACAAATGAGAATACCTCAACTTTAGTACAGGAACTAAAACCATCAGTTTTAATGATTTTGTGAAATATACCTATGTCTTGTGACTGTGTCAGCAAGCAGTTTCTGAGGCATTACAGCAATAAAGCTTTAAGCATATTTTGGTTACATAAAAATAAGAAAAATCATACCAAAGACAGTGTGAAAACTTCTACTGACTTTGACGGGTTCAGGACCTCACTCTCTGTGTTAATCATGGCGCATTAAGTGAATGGAAGTTGAACTCCAGGCATAAACTCATCAAATCCAGATGAAACACACTGGAAAAGTTCATTTCATCATACTGCCAGACAAGACAAGACAAACTCTTGGCTGGTGCCCTGAAACGACAAATATTTGGATAGGAAAAGAAAAAGCAGTTCAAGTCACTGCTTCTAAAATGATATATTATGGAAAATCATTGCATCACTTTTACTAGCAGTTCACAGCTACTCATTAATTTTGCAAAATTGCAGTAGCTGCTGCTTTCTGACGTCTACTGGGGCAGCAAGGCATCTTGTCTTCTCATAGGGGAGCCAAAAGCAATGCCCAAGAGAGCTGGCGCATGAAAAAATAGTGTTTACATGGAAGGTGACAAGATTTGGTTAATCCTATACACGTCTAGGACCTGTGTTTAAAAGAGACAACACTGGGACTGTTTTTTCCACCCGCACATCCACAGCCATACAGCAGGGAAGACACTGTAAAGCAGTATTAATGTCATGTTGTGTCAACAAATACATAGCACACCAGGACTCAGGATCCTTTTAGGTGGTTTAGCACTCTAACCCTCTTCTGATCCCAGGACTAGGCAGAGGAATGAGAAAATTGTCAGGCAAAATATGCCACATACAACATTTGCTTTGTTAGACACTGAGGCATATTAAGTTAATGATCATTAAAATCCAATTAAGAACATGGTGAAAAACACTCTGGGTGTTTAGAAGGCCCCAGCCTTCCAGTCAATCAGGCAAGGGAAGAAGAAAGTGGATAAAAAAAGATAAACACAGCTTCTCATTACTTTTGCCATTCAGAAGAAGAGGAATGCTGATAATCTAGAGCTTTTTCACTGTATTATACTTTGATGTTTTTCTCAGATGCATCTGGAATTTCAGCTGTTAAAAAAGGAGGGAGAAGAGGGAAGATGGGCTCTTCAAGTTATTTTATAAACCCAGCAAACGTTTCACACGTTTCAATTTCTGCCACTCTATGTTCCTTTTCACACTGCTAACCACTTAAAAGCCTCTTGCAGGGAAGAAGCTACCAGAAAAAATAGTTTTGGATGCTCCTTGTTTATTATATGCAGATTAAGCAGTTCTTATTAACTCAGTCTTCATTCTCCCTTCATAGGTAGCAGTGTTGTGATATTATTTGCAAGCAGCCAAGGTAATTACCATCCAGCAGGGTCCAATTGTTTTCAATTAAAAGCTTGACTGAAGTCTTTAGTTTTTAATACCATTGTGACCATCTGCTTTCACTGAAGTTCATCAGCAAAGGCACAGGCCTCATTCTAATGCTGCTTAATTATATGGAGGAACTTTTTATTTTGGTCAGAGGTTCATTTTTTCCTGCTAAAGAAATGGGCAGCAACAGGGCTGCCTGGCTTCTCTAATAGCCTGCAGCAAGATGGAGTATCCAGGAAGATCATTACCTTCCTGGGAGATCCAGCTGTTATTGCACTGACAAAAAGATCCAGGGGACCAACAGGAGAAAGCAGTTAACCTCAGCTGCCCTCCTCCCCATTCAGTCACTTGCCTCCTTCTTCTACCAGCAAATCTGAAAAGGCCACAAGGAAGGGGATTTAATCTAAAACAGAGAGTACGATCCTCCCCTGCTGATTAGATTTTTCAGACTTGGTTCCAGGCCAGGAGCGCAGGCAGGCTCTCCCGCCTGGGCACACATCCCCTCCTCCTTGCACATGCAGTGAATCTTTTGCAGTCCTGTATCATCTCAGATCTGAGCATCTTCAAATCCCTTACGGGCATTCATTAAGCCCCGTGCAATCCCCAGGAGAGGTAAGTAAATATAATTTTCCAGATGGGGAAATTAGGGCGGCAAGAGGTTAAGTGACTAGCCTGAGGCCAAACAACAAATAAGTGGCAGAATCAGCATGAGGATCTGCCAAGTCCCAGGTTTAATGAAAGTCTCTTGAGTGCTCAGTTCCAGAAAAGGAAAAGCAACACCCCAGTCCTCAAATCCTCAGGACGCTTAACTCATTTACTGCAGCTCTGCTTTATATGTGCCAGTGCTAATAAGCGTGACTCTTAACATTTCCAACTGCACTGTGCACAGAAAGGCATTTTGTAGATTTAATGTGGGAACTGCTGTCTCAAGGCAGGGAAGCACGCTTGATGCTGTTCCGTATCATCGGCCCAGGCAGGCACACAGCTTCCTTATGGGTGCCTGCTGCCATTTCTGCTACACACAGCTATTTCCAAGGATTGGCCCCCTGAGAGGCAGGTACTTTGCCAAGCACCAGTTAAAGAGGAAAAATAAGTGGTACAACACTGTCAAAGCTGGGGAGATGCACTGTCTTGCTCTAGAGACAGTTCAAAACCCTGAAATAAGAAGCCAGAGGGTTCTCCATCCTCAAAGGGCCACAAAAGTAAATCCATCACTCCACTAAATCACAGAACTGTTCAACCAAGACTTAAATTTCTGCTCCTCACTAAACTTTGGGGAGACAGGAAGTTGGGTTTCACCCTTGTCTCTCTCCTTGGCACATGTCTCCACTCTCAGTGTGGGGTGTTAAACCCAAGTAGCGTTCCCTCACAAAGGCCAGCAGTCCTGCTCTGCCATGGTACATCAGCAGAAGCACTAAATCTACATCAAGGCTGTTAGACAGCCAAGACCAGGTCTTTTATGCTATACTAAGACCTCTGCAGCTCCTCTGCAGCAAAGGCATTGAAACAACTGGAATCTGATGCTTGGGAGATAATTACTTAAGAAAATGGTGTAAATGACTTCAGTATTTTGAAAGGCTTGAGGTATTGCTGCTCAACTACCTTCAGCTATTTGCAAATGTAATGCAATTTGTTTCCATACAGATTCCTTTTAAAGCTGTGTGTAGTATGTGTCCTAAATACATAATTACACACCAGAGTATAATGGCTCATTCGGGTTTATTTTGTAACCAATATGCATTTCAAAAGCAAATTCTGAAGGAATATGCAGCAACAAACATGCAGCACACATTCTGGTTTCTTACACTTTCACTCCTAAGATGCTCCCAAAGGCCTATTCCTGCCAGAGACACAGACATGAAAAAGTGAGAAGAAGTAAACCCTTTCTTTAAGAATTACCTTGAAGGAAACATAATGACCCTGTTAAGAAAATAGTCCAGTAAAAACTTTCTTGGCATGCATGTCCTGTGAATTGGATGGCCTAGGAAATTAGTGATAAGATTTTGCATTTTTCTTTCTGTGTTTGAAACAAATCTGTGCTCGTAGCAATTTGGCATAGCTATTCCAAAGAGTTTTTCAGTGACCTATGCAAAATCATTTAGCAGTGTCCAGTTGGGCAGCTCTTACAAAGTTATGTATCCACTGCACAAATTACAGAGAAATTTCAATTATTTTCCAATATACTCCTTATAACCCCCCCCAAAAGATGGTTTCTGGTGAAAAGTCCTTCACTGACATGAGCAATAATGCATCCATCAATACATGCAAGGGAAAGGTTTAAAGGGTAGTTGGACTGATGGGAGTAACCCAGGGTTCATCTTTAAGAGTACTTCAGACAACTACTCTCACTTAAGTTATTTGTAGCTAGAATAAGCTGTCTTATTCACTAGTTACAGCCAAAAATATTTGGACTTTTTTCCTTCTTTTGTAATTCCCTGAGCTGCCCTAAGACAAGGAACTGCCTTTTGCTAGGAGTGCATGACCAGCAATGCTTTTCCTCACATTTCCCCAGCAAGCTCCCAGCAGCACGAAGAGCTCTAGGTCTGTCCTGCTTAATTGGAAGCATTTAAAATTGAGATGCTGAAATCAGGTACCATCTGCATCAAGGACCAGGTGCTTCCAAAGGAGAGCTAAGATCTACATCTCCCATCAGAAGCATCTTTCTTTTTTCATCAACTACAGAAGCAATTTAACATAAAAAGGCTCCCAATTCTGGCAGCTGAGTTAATTGCTCAAAGAAAAAATAAATTCTGCCTGTTTGAAACTACCTGTTAAGTATATTTAAGCAGAGGAGCTACTGGGTATAAGAAGTTCCCTGTATTAAAGATGAAAGGGAGAGAAAGACCTTGCTTTCTGCCTTATGGTCATTGTGCATCTAGGTCAGTGAGGCAAAGCAAGACTTGAGATATCGTGAGTCTGGAGCCCAGTGAGCAGACAAGGCCTGCACATAAACATCTATGAAGTATAGCTATAGCCTTCTCAGTTTATTTCTGGAAGTGCAAAAAAAGTCTGACATTGAAAGAGACAACAGATGAAAAGCAATAACTCTATCAAGTGAGATAATCCCATTTTTCCTACTAGTTTAAATCTGTTTTAAGTAAAAAATCCAAATATCATTTTTCTTTCTCCTTGCTATTTTTATTAATTCAATTTAAAAAGCAGAGAATTTAAAAATTAAACTATATGGAAAATAACTCACAGCACAGGGACTTTCGCAGGTGATCTGCAGAATCTCTCTGCTGGAGCTCCAGAGCATGGAAGACTTCATTCATTTGCCTTCTTTCAAGTTGCACATTCACTGGGTCCAGATGGGATCTGAATTTTCAGCCGTACACATTAGAGGTGAAAGGGCAGTAATATTGGCGTTCAGATTTTACCACACTTTTTCAGACCTGAGGAAAAATGAGATTTCCAAATGCATCTGTATTATAACAATGCCATTATATCTCATAGTCTGTTCTTTTTAGATCTAAAAACATCACAATTCAAGTCAGAGGCAGCTGAGTCCAATGACATGAATCACTGGAGAAAGACCCTTTGGCCTCAAGACATGAGAGGTGTGCCACACTAGTCAGTCAGCTGAGGGGAAGGCTGATTGCTCATCTAGGTCTTTATGGGTGATCTCTCTATTTTTGTTTCTTGAATTCTTGTAACTCTTCCCCCCAAGTCAGCTCCCTACAAACTTTTTTAGAAACAGTGTGGCAAAATGCTTCAGATTCAGCTGCTGGTAAGGAGAGAGAAAGCCAGTATCTCACGCTTTCTATATTTTTTCCTCTGCACAAAAGGAAAAGCTCCCTCATTTTTTTTTCTCCCTTCTTAAAGCACCCAGACAGCTTAAAGACATAGATGTAGAGTCTGAGTATCCAGAGTCTATGTGAAAAACAATATTATCAGAGGATCAATCTGAAAGACTGTATTTCAGTAAGCTTTGTGCTGTTTCCTGAATAACAACTTCAGACCTCATGTACCATCTTATAATTACAAAAAATATAACTTGGTATAGAATGCACTGTGTCAGCTTTGATTATGCCAGCAGAGAAAGACATGGGATACAGAGAGAGAATAAAGGAAGAATGATGGCTGTCTACTGGCTTATCAATTTACATCTCTCTACAGTAAATCTAAGTCCTTTGTGCTGTCAGTCATGCACTCCTATGGCAGTGATTGCTGGAATATGAAAATCACAGCTTTGAGATCCATTTGTACATCCACGTATTTGCACAGCCTTTATGGGTTTATGGCTTCAGTGGCTGCAGCATCCCCCATCAGCATGGGTCCTGCGTTTTGAGGCTTGATGTTTGCCCCCACTATGCAGCTTATGTGCAACAATCTATACCAACACTGTGATTCACCACCTTTTCAGTTCAGATTGTGAAGGAAAATGGAAAAAACCCTCAGGAAACTGTAAAGGTAACAAACGATCATGCGTTAAATGACCTATTTCAGGCCTATAAATTTCAATAATATGTTGTGATTGTGGCTAAAAATAACACACCTCCTCATCAAATATTTACTGTGACGTAAGTAGCCACCTAGCCGACATCATGCTTTTGAACACATTAAGAGCAATTGCATATTTTCAGCTGAAATGACACACTGGAAATTAATGAAGACAAGAAGACATGAGCAAAAACCACCTCACTGCTGCCATCACCCCTGTAGCAACTGTCAGCAGCAAAGAGCAGCTTCCTGGAAATTTCAGAGGCATGGAGTTCAGAAAACAAAAAATCATGCTTGTCACAGGCACAACACGTGGCTGGTTATGCACATGCACACACATACTCTCCAATTTTCTATGAGCTGAGCAGTAATTTAGGGCCTCACCCTCCCCAGCTCTCTCCCATCAGGACCCACAGCCAGGAGAAGGTCAGCAATGTTTCTTGCTGTTGTAAAATACACATGGTCATAGAAAAGTGCTTTTACAAACCTTTTATATGCCCTATGAGGGCAAACACTCCACCATGTAAATTTCCCATAGGGCCACAGGTAACCAGCAAAGGGGAAGAAAAGAATCAGAAACTATCCTTGCTCTAAGAACTCCTCTCAGCTATTTACCTACCATGGAGTTAGCATTAAAATTCGTAGCAGAATACTAGTCCTCATCCAAATACTTGAATACTATTTGTCTCCAATGTGATAAGAATTGTGATGCAAGAAAAACAAAATCCACTGGAAAATATGGAAGGATAACGAATTATTGCTGATTTCCTGAACTTATGTAAGCTGATCAGAATCCCTTAGAAAACTCTCCAAGCAATGTTTTTGTCTTAAAATTCTCTGCATTAAAAAAGAGAAAACTGTCATATTCATGTGCTCGGCTTCTGAGCTGCATTCTGTAAGGCAAGAACGATTCTTCCAGATCAGCAAATCTGTACAATATGGCAGTGTTTGGTTCCCACACTGAATAAAACATGGCCTGTCCTATCTGTTCATTTATTAGACTTGGCATTATTTTGCCACTATAAACATTCCTAATAGCGTTGGACCATTTTCATCATGAAGTAACAAGAAGAACATGAAATCACTCCTTGTCTTTAAAGTAAACACATACATTGTCTTTTGGGGTTTTTCCTTGTGTTGAGGCTGAAGTATCTTAATGCTTGGCACTCCTTGGGGCTACTACCACAGAAGGTTGTTTCCTCCTTGACATCTCATAAAATCCCAGAATTCCTGTGTCTGGGAAGAAGGGGTATTACAAGCAAGTAAATGACAACAGAGAGAGAAGGCTGATAACATTTTCACAGCTTACCCTTAATTTTAGCTGGAAAAGATACTTGAGTCCTGAAGTTTGATTTGAACTAGTAAGGGGAACAGCATTTTTTATTGGAAATAAATAACCCTAAACAATATTTGCTCTTCTTGCAGCTCCTTGGACATCTGCATTACCTCCACTCAAAGCCAGTCTCCCTTAGAGCAAGACAATCACCCCCTGCACCATCACAAAGAACAATACTGGGGTTAAACCTAAGGTCCACTGGAGTCAGTAGCCTGTTAATGACAATGGCCAACTGAGATGTTCAGGAAGCAATAAAAGAGAAAAGAAAGGCCACAGTGAGCCACAGTTATGGCCTTGCATTTCTCTTTCATGGTTGTGTATCATTTGAATGAGAATGAATTTTTATTTTAAGCTGCTGTCTGCTAAAAATGCCCTGATGGGTCAAAGGTGGAACCCAGAATACAGTGCAGTGAATTTCTGGTCTTGAGTTTTGACTACCAGGTTTTGACAATCTTGCCAAAACCCTGGCAAGGTTGTATCTGTGCCCATGACACAAGCAAGTCCATTAGAATGCTCCTCTGTCTTTCTCCTACTCCATGTTCTTTCACCTCTGAGACATGTTTTTGCACAAGAAGTACTTGAATGACAGCCCTAGCAGCAGCCTATCACACCACAGTAATAAAGGATTAATTACCTCCATCATCAGCACTCTATTATTATTTGTAGCACCAAGCACTTGCTCTATTTTTGTGAGCTACAAATGCCTGGGAACACCGAAAAGAAGACACTGCATTAATTCAACAAGTCTGCTAGCCTGCACCTGCGTTTAATTAGTTACTCTCAAATCAGACCTGCAGAGCCAGGAGCTGCAAGCAAGAGCACTGCTGACTGCTGGCCCGGCTGGGCTGCCAGTGTAATTAATTGCATTCTTACTGTGGCTCTCTCCTCTGTGCAAACAAAAGTTAATCATTTACTGGGAAAGTCTGAGCTGATGCTTCTCCGCCGTTTGAGCCAGAGTGTAGAACATTTCAATAAGAGCATCCCCCCCTTCAAGTTTACTGCTTGCATCCCAAAATGACATGCTGACCATGTTTATGCTGCTGGAGACCTACATGGAGGCAAGGCTTTAGAAGGTATAAAAAGAAAAGAAAAAAAAAAGGAAGAGAAAATCAGAACTAGAGAAGTGCTGACCACAAAAAAAAGCACCACACAGCATTTATCCCAAAGCAAAGGCTTCTTTGAGCAGAGGTTTGGCAAAATGACAGCTAATAACCTGGCTGCATTGTCTTTCCTCTTGCCTTCAACTTTAGTGTTCATGTAAGCTTCAAGCTATTCGCACACAATAATGGTTGTATCCTCAAAGCACACTTTCAGAAAGAGGTAAGCATCATTGTTGCTATTAAATGCATCACAAAGAGACCAGCAAAGGATCTTCTCCAGAGTTTTGACAGAAACCAGCAGAAAAGCAAGGTGCACTGCACCTTTGCATGGCTGTTGTTTTCAGCACAAGAACATTCCCCTTTGCTGGGAGCTCAGGTGACCATGGGCACCAGAAGGCTGGCAAGAAGCCACTGCAGAAGCAGAGGCTTAGGCACAGAGATGATACCTTCAAACCAAGCAGTACCTGTGGATCATGCCTGAACAGAGAGAACAGGGTACAGGTCTGAACAGAAGCCTTGCACTTTCTTCATTGCAAAGGAGCAGGTTGGTTATTGCTCACAGCTTTGTCTTCTGCTCCTTCATCCAAAGACAGCCAGCACCATTTCCAAGTGGCATAATGGGGCTGGAGCAAGGACAAGAGGGAGAGGGATGGCAGAGCTAGGCAAGTCTGGGAACAAGGAGACAATGCTTTTCTCTGCTTGCTGGAATAACCTTCGGGGGTGACATGAACTTTTTTCCATACGATTAGACTGCAAATGGACTGTTTTGCAAAGGGGGGAGAAGGACTCAACCAACAACAACCTTTGAAATTTTTGAAACACACTATTTAGAAATGATGGGCTTTCTTTTTAATTTTTTTTTATTTCACTTTTTGAGAGCAGCCTGGTACATCTCTTTTTTAAATTAATGGCATATACTTGATCAAAAATGCTAAAATGCTGGTTCCAGCAAATTACACAGATAATTAGGTCTAATTTCAATAATGCTCTGAAACACTACTAATAAATCTTTGGGCTCATACATTCCTTGAATATATACAAGCTACTTCATGAGCACCAAATTCCACCCTTGCAGCTCCTTTTCTGTCAAGCTTTGGCAACCCCAAGCTAAATTCTGCTGTCAGTTATATCCTGTAAGTCTGGAGCAATTGCTTGTCCTCAGTGGCATAACTCAAGATTACAGCTGTGTAAATGAGCACAGAATGTAGCTTGAGATGTTGTAAATCTGACCTTCAGCTTGCTTCCATGAAAGGGGAAAACCCAGGAACTTGTTTTCACATTCAGTAAGCTTCTTGAAAAACTACCCTGCATAAATATTATGATTTCAGTCATAGACATAGCAGATTTAAAATGGAGCTAAACCTGCCTAGTATCTAGGTCTGCCGGGAGGGGGAAAGATGACAAGTATAATATTTATGAGCTACCACAAGCAATGCTTGCTTTTAAACACTGACATGTGCTTTGGCCTCCAACCATGGCACATCGAGACCTTCAGCTTATTCTAGGTCAGTGCTTGACCTCAGGATGCTGCAGCATTTCTTCACCAGCAGCACTTGAATGTTGGTTACCCAACCTCCATGGATGCTGATCACCAGCCTCCCAACCCACTTAGCTGGGTCTCTTGTTTTGGGGGGGGAGTCACAGAATTTGTGCCTCACAGACCACACCTGGAGGGTGTGAGACTGCTATGGACCATTGCTCCTGCTGAGCTGTTAGATCCCTGCTCCCTGAAAAGCTGACCCAAGGCATTTGGGGCCATGTTTTACATGGGGATGGATGGGTTCACTCCTAGTTCCCTCACAGGATTTTGCACTGGCTCAGTGACACTTCTGCCTGTGCTTTCAAAACACCCACAAGCAGACAGGAACCAGGGAAGTGAAATCTCCCTTTTTGTCCTGACACCTCATGATTGGTAGGCCCAGCAAATAAGAGAAACACACTCTTTCCCAGACTCCTTTAGCCACCATTTCTCTGAATGGTATTATAGATGACTTGTCAGGTAGAGGGTATGCTAATATACTTACCAAATAGAGTTAGAAGAATGAATATCACAAAAACCAGGCCTCTAAACAAAACACCAAAAAAACAATAGAAAATAATAATTGAAGTGCCTTTTGTTCATGGAAGCACAAGTTAATTAATTAGTGATTTTTCTAAACAACTGGTTTTGGAGAAAGCATCATTTGCCGAGGTGCAGTACAATCCTCGTGGGGTTGCCATTTGCAGTTATGAAAGCATATTTCTGTTATTACACCTGTGTCTGAAGGGTTAACTAGTTTCAGGCTAGGGAAAAAACACCAAAATACTGCATGGTAAGTACTGCTATACAGGTTGATTTTGATCATCATATTATCTCTTTGCTTTGATATGTTCACATAACATTCGGAAATCTCTATCAGGCCACTAAGTATAACAAATTGCTGGCCTGTACATTTCAGAATTTTGGCTGTCCAAAGAATAAAATGATGGCACACAGCTGGACAAAGCTGGACAAAGATGCATATATCAGTGGCAGCAAAGGTATTTATCTACAGATTAAAAGCTTGCAGAGGATGTCAGCATTTTATTTGCTTCTAGACTGCATTATCAATCTTTGGCATTACCCAAACTTAAAAGTCATTGCATTATGCAAAATACTTTCAAACAAGCAGCATCTCTTGTCTTCATTTCTAACTTTCTTAAAGCATAATTTGATACATTACCATAAATGAATGAAAGAGCCACAAAATCTCATCAAAATGAAAAGGGAGAGTGGATCTGAGTCTGATGACCTGTAATTTGCCTGCTATTGGGGGGCTGCTTTTAAAAAATGGACCAAACTCACTTTGTGCTGATTGCTAATTTAACCACTTTAAATATTTTAATATATAATTTCCATTTTTCTTTCTATATTAGGGAGTGAATGCACTTTCCATTTTAATTCTCAAACTGAAAAAGCAATGGAACAGTGTTTGAAGAAGGCATTTCAGAAACATGTGAGTTCAGGCACGTACCTGGAGACAGCAGAAGTTGCAATATTCTTGACTAGCACCATCAACAGACTACTAGGAAACTTCAGCAGGTCAGCTAATGACCTGTATTAATGATAAGAAATAAGAGGAAATTTCTCTTTACTCAACACTGAGCATAGTTTCTGTGATAAAACCTTCCAAGTGCATAGTTTGCTCTGGAAACGGTGGGATCTGAAATTTCTTTTGCAAAGAGGGATTGTTTCTGTGGAATTGGAACAAAATTATCCACAGGTATTTAGATTAAAAAAATCAATAATAAAATAACCTAGATTTATCTCTCCACTCTCTCCCTCTCCTGATTTCCATTATCTTATCACTCCTTCAGGGTTTGTCTTGAGCAAAACATCACTGTAAACTGATGTGTTTGGTGTAGAATAATAAATTTCATCCAAGACCTTTTGAGTTACAGGTCATTTAATATAGTAGCTGTGGGCAAGGTGAGCCCCCATTGTGCTCCCACTGATGTCAAGGAGTATTTGCTGCCCATGAGTTCAGAAATGAGTACCAGGTCTGGCTGTGAAAGATCACTCCTAGTCTAAATTTGTCACACACTGCCACTGTCTGTACCTCATTTTCTGGGTGCCCATCTTCAGGCTCCCAGAGATTAATTTGCAGGGTAGGCAGGTGCTATTGGAAACAGGGAAGATTATCTGTTTCACATGCAGAGACTCTGCTGTTTGATGCAGTTGCTGTCCTACACTCACAGCCCTTGTGAAGGGCTCTTCACTGTTTCCGTCCTAAATGCAGGCAAGTAAATGCAGGTGCAAAGGGGAGAGCTTATCTGGTTATGGCCTTGTGTCTGCAGCAGAGTGGCAATACTCCAGGGGAGCAAAGAATATAGAAAAAAGGAAACAAGAACTAGGAATTTATGCCCAGGACAAAAAACCAACAAAACAAAAACAAACAAACAACCCAAACAAACACCAAAACCCAAACAAACAAACAAAACACAAAACAAGCCCCAAGAAAACACTTCTATCATTTCAGTAAAAATTAACCATGACCTCTTGTGTCTGGCTAACTTATCAGGTGGAAAATATTAACATCGTGAAGCTCCAAGCAAATCAAACAAAAGCAAGGTCCTTGAGTTCCCTATAGGGACCTGCCCAGTTAGTTAAACCTCTTTTTTGATTTTTCTCTGTACAACTAAGATTTTAGGAAACAAAAAGAATAAGAACACTTCAGTGCACCCAGTCAGCTGTGAATAGACAAAGTATGAAGATGCTCTGCTGAGAATGCCACAGGGAGAAAATGACTGATCCTCTGCAGAGTCCAAGGAACCCAAAACCCCCTACTGAATAGTGAGAGTGAAAAATAAAGAGATAAAATAAACCAAAGCCAACCACAAAGGATGTTTATTTAGTCAGGAAACAGCATCCATCCATAACCCAATGTTTCGCTTCACAATTCTGATATGTTTCAATAGATTTTTATCTTAGCTACATAATATGGCGCTCCTTAAATGCATATATATTAGTTCTAAAAGACTGGACAGTTTCCCTTGCCAGCTTTATTGTGTCAGATTTTCCTATGTTTATAAGGTATTTCTCTGTTGCTGTGAGATAGACCTGGGCAAATAAAAATCTATTCCCACCTGACTGCACAGGAGAACACTGATCCTGAGTAACAACCACATGCAAACAGGGTGGACAGCCCAGATTTCTCTCCTTTAACCAGTTTTGCTCTTGGAATATGAAAAGCAGGTCAACATTTTTGCAACAAGACTTTGAAGACTAAGGTCTTCACTGGAGTCACTTGAAATTGTTAAACACAAGGAGAGCCTGTGGCACATAGATGGCCAGTAAAATGTGGACTCTGCAAACACTTAGGTGAGTGTTTAAGAGTGTTAGGTAAAACCCTGTCCCCAAGGACATCCATGGCATTTTTAATGCCAAAATTAATGGGGGAAGGATGGGCTTAATTTATAATTTAATGTAAAGAGCCAGAGCTCAAATTGTTCTTTACTCATCAGAAATGAATAATTCTGAGCTTGAAGTAGCACGAGATAACCAAATTACACATGCAGATATAAACATTATGATGGACTGCAGCAGTGTAAGTGAAAAATATTATTCACCTTCCAAGGGAAAAGAAATAGTTTTTAAATGAAACTTTAATTTAATCTATCCCTTTAGAATATTAGCTTAAGAGAAAAAATTATTATCCCTTGGAAGATATCCCCATAATGGAGACTTCTCAGGTATCACAAAAACATTCAAAATAGATGTGAACACACACTAGTTTTTCCATAAGTGTCAACATTTATTTCTGGTAAATATTGTCCCTTGCTTTATCTCTGCCAGTTGGTATCACCTCAGACCAATAAATCTATGCAGGAGTCCATAACTACTTACTACTCTCATTGGATTAGCAATGATTACAAGTGACTGCTCCATAGATAGACTGGATGGAGTCCAGATTCTTTCCCCATGGCATGTATGCCTCCCACCACTGCAGAATCCCCCAAGAGATATTTTCCTGCTCGTGGGTAGTACGGGTGTTCCTGGTAAACCAGGAAAGCACAAGATTTGCCCCCGCTCTCAGGTCAAAGTGACCACTGAGCATTTGTTAACAATGAGTTGTCCTATTTTTAGAAGGTCCACCTTACATCTGATGTTGCTTGTCTACATAAATCTACCTGGATGACAGGCAGTAATCACATATACTAATCATACAGACTAGAGGCTAGGATAATTTAACACAGCTTCTTCAGAATGCCCCTAGGAGAGACAGAAGGATTGCCATGCCCATTTCCCAAATGGGAAACAGTCAGACAAAGGAGGTCTTTTACTGTAAGTGTGATGAATGGCAACCACAGCCAAAGAAGCAGTGTCATATGAAGAAAATACTTTGCTGAAAGGGAAAGCACTAATTTCACCCTGGGACTGCACAAAGCAGACAGGGTCCTGCAAAGCAGACTGTCCAAGCACAGGGAAGCAGAGGATAATACAAAGGAATTCACTTCCCAAAGAAGACAATATTGGCAGTGGTGGGCTCAAGGCCAAAACAGAGATGTGTTGATTTTACATCTGCCCACAGGCTTATTTTGTTGTGGGAGACGAGAGCCTTAGAAACCTTGAGCTATTTTCCATTGCAGGAAGCCTCTGGTGATGATGAGAATGCACAAACTGCCCATTGTTTCCCTGGGAGTGAATTGTCCCTAGGTTGCACCAGGTGTGCATTATCCTGCTGGCACAAGGACCCTTTGAACCAAGACAGAGGATCTGAGAGGAAGGAGCAGGCTAGAAAGATGAAAGCAAGAACAATTCCATGTGAATGTGGAGAAGGACAAAAAAAAAAGGAAACAAAAAACCTTGACATGAACTACAGTGCCCCTAAGTGAAAGCCTACCCCTACCCCAGGAGGACAGAAAAGTAGCCTTGACAGCACACACCAATCAGATTCACAAACGTCTCTTCAATTGGTCATAAGCAAGGAAAGTTCAAGGGAATCCCAGGAAAATACACCTTGTGCTCCTGGTGAGAAATAAATATTTTTTCTGTTGCAATGGAGTAACCTCAAAAAGGAAAATGAGAGTGAGAAGCCACAGTGATAACTGAATCCAAATAGCAATTGCATTGTAATGTCTGGGAGTCCTGCCTCTGTGCAAGTAATAATGTGTTCAGTGATCCTGAAGCTGTTCTCTAAACATGTTCCAGCAGTGATGCATTTGCACTGTTAAAGTTTGTGCTGAAGACAGTTAATTCATATAGATGAAAAAAGTCAGATGGATGGATTGACCTTGGAACTTGGCCTGGAAGTTATTCTTAGTCTCCACAAGAAAAGCACTGTTCATTTTGCGTAGCAATGCCTGAGAAGTGAGCACAAGAAACCCAGGGATATGCTGGTGACTTGCTTGGGAGTTCTGTTCCCTTAAAGCTATGTCAAGATTCAAATTGAATAATTTCTGCCATTGCTACAAACATTCCGCAAGCCCCATAGGGGCATGAAATCAGATCCAGTACTTTTCCCAACACGTTGCTGAATGGACAGAGAAGTCAGGAAAGTTTGGAGAACAAGCTCCACATAAAATCTTCACAGATTCAAGGCCTGGTCTTGTAGTGCCTTCTACCTGGAAGTGGCTCTTCTCCCTAAGACCTTCAGTGAAGGACAAATGCAGCAAGGAGAACTTGCCCTTGGAGCCAGCAAAACCTGCTCACTTCTCTCCACAGGATGAAGCGTTTCTGAAGATGCAGTCCTGTGTCCTCAGTAACAGGCCAGTTTGCCATCTGAAAGGTGGAAGTAGCTATCACCTAGACTGCTGTTACTGCAGTTACCCTGACATGGATATTAGATGTTGCTATGAGTATGAAAGACACCAATGAGCAATGATTCCTTTCACGTTTCAATCCCTATGCCAGCTTATTCTGTTGAATAAAATGCTTCAGTCTATGGACTCGAGCCTGAACTGAGTCATGAAATATTTTCCCTACAGTTGGGCCCATGTAGATGGTGCCTTGAACCCCTTCTCAAGCCCATTTAAAGACATCAGGCCTGAACTTTGTTTATAATTGGTGTTTTAAATGCTGTACTCTGTGCCCTGGGTGGGCAGCCCACCTACTTTCCAGCAAGGATTCAGGGAAAATCCCTGGTATATCAGCACCTGGATTCCAGAAGGGCAGACGAGTTCCAGAGGACTCTCAGGTTGGGGATGCAACACAGCACCAGTGGCTGGGATGTAGCAGCTCTCGCCTGGGCCAGCCTAATCCACACTTGCTCCCCGTGGCCCTGCAACTAAGAGCCACCCTTTCCAAGAGGGATGCTGACTGCTGGAGACTGATCTCCTTCCCAGGTTTCTTCTGCATGTGCTCTCCCCCGGGCAGCAGACTTGACACCTGGGTGACCAACCCAAGGACACACACCTGCACCACAGTGGGTGGCCAAGACAAAAACCCCTACAGTGGGCGAGCAGCCAAGCTCACATCCATCCCAAGCAAGAGTCCTGTCACCTGCTGACAAGAAATGCACTAGAAAATGTAGAAACCTTCTCTGCTGCCTTTCCCCCTCCCAATCCAGCATAAATCATAAATCAAAAGGCAAAAGAGGTAGAAGCCAGTTAGCTTTTCCTCTTTGCTCACTCACCTGTCCCTCGACCTTGTTCCTTTGCCAGAATGGAAAGCACAGGTTCCAAAGGCCCAGGGGGTTGTCTCTCATGTTGACCAGCTCAGGTGGAAGCAGAAGGGCCTAATGCAGGTGGCAATGAAACCTAGTCTGGTGAGAGCTCATCCAGGAACTGCAGAGTTCAAGACATCATTGAATTTGGCAGCTCCCCTCCAACCTGCCCACCATTTTCCTTGGAGCAGGAGTGAACTTGGAGCCTGCCCCAGCTGGAATCTGGGATCCACTCTCCCTTGTGTGAGTTTCCAAAAAACAAAGGGGCAGAGCCTGTAAACTGTAGAAGGCTTCCTCGTAAAGTTACCAAGAGAAGAAAAAAAGTAAAAATCAATTCATTGGAAATACAAGACCAAATATGTTTCTTAGCATTCCCATGCATAGTACTGTGCAATATACCTTCTGCAAACACATTTTAAGCATGCCTCTGTTGATGCTGCCTTGTGCCCCCTCTGGCTTGTATTTAACTTTCCACAACAGATCATACTCAGCCTTGGACACAATAAAACAAATCAGTTTCTTCCTTTTTATTTGGGCTTGTCATTAACATTAAACACATGCTGCAATGACAGTGGAATTGATGGCTGAATGGGATGTATTTTAATTTAAGTAATATTTCCATTAACCTAAAAGCTCTCCCTTAAAAGTCTGTACAATTTATTTATTGGAAAAAATCCAGAATAATTGTACTGAAAATTCTCCTCTGAATGATAATATGTCAGACTTTTAAAGCTCTCTTCTGGCAGCTTTTCTTTTTTGCCTTTGAACGTTACTGACATAAGAATACATTTCTCACAAGTCTGATGTGTATTGAAAAAAAAAGAGAAAAGAAAAAGAAAGAGGGACTGCTACAGAAATCACAGCTCCAGATCTGTCCCCTTGGCTGAGGAAGCGCATCCCAGATTTGTTACTCGTTTATGTTAGGTTATGGAAAATGCAGAGGATTAAAAAGGCAGAGGGAAGCAGATGCCATGCAGGCAGGGACAGCTACAAGCCAATCTCCATCCGAGAGCACAGAGGCACTGCACCCAGCAAAAGAATGTGTTTTGGAGGCAAAGCTAAGCTGTGGCAGCTGGGGCTGGGACAGAGAGGTGCAGCTGCACTAGAGGAGGCAGAGGAGCAGGCGGCATTCCTGAGCTCAGAAAACAGCAAAATCCACCGTGCAAAACAAATAAAAGCTGGACTGTCCTCCCACCCCCGTGTTTGTGCTCACTGGCTTCAGAGCACAGGGGAACGAGATGGGGTCAGAGCTGCCACAAAGCTCAGCCTGTAGAGAGAGGCTGCTGCAGGTTTGCCCCTTTCCCTGCTGCCCACAAAGGGCACGGCTCTGACTGTGTCTCCTCTAAGGATGTGCCATCAAGGGCACACAAACACACAACTACGTGTGCTTTTCTGTGGGCCAACAAACACATGTACTCTTCTGTCCAGACTTCTTTCAGGGAGGAGAGGGAAAATCAGAGACACATGGCAGCTGTTGTCGTGTCACTTTGTGCTCCACTGATCGATGTATGCAATCCCCAGCAACTCCAATTAAGCAATGTAAAGTGCCTAAATAGGACAGCATGGAGCTTCTCCCCAGGGAGCACAGCCCTGGATTTGGGATGCCACAGGTCAGTCCAGGCACATCTGTCCAGCCTTTGCTTTCCCCAGCTTGGGGAAGAGGTGGTTGGGCAAACACGAGGGAGCTGTGGGTGTGTGAGGATGACAACTTCTCTCCTAAACAACAGGAGGCTTCTGACGGACACCAGCACAGAGCCCTGTGAGTCAGCACAGGTGAGAGAGACTGGGGGGCAGACCCCCTGGTCTTCTCTCATCCCTATGGTACCCACCTACCAAAGCCAGCCAGCCAGCCCCAAGGCACAGCCACTTTGTGTGTGATTTCACACAGTGTGTGAAAATCAGGCACAGCAGTCCAGCACCACCCCTGGGCCAGACCAGTACAGCCAAACCCTCCACCCTGATGTAGCTCCTTGGAGGAGATTAGATCCACTCTGAGCACCTCGAGAAGCCATCTTGCCTGCTCTGGCCAGAACGAGTGGATGTCCCCCACCATGGCAGGTCCTCTCCTGGGCTGTGCAGGAGCTGGGTAGAGGGAAGGGCTGCACTGAGACCCTGGGACCTGGAACTGCTGGGCAGCGCTGCTCTCCTCTCTCCCTGCTACAGACCCAGGTTAAGGCAGCAGCAATGAGGTCTGCATCAGAATGCAGCAGCTCTCTCCCTTCCTCCCCTCCATCCACTGCCAAAACACCCTTGGCTGTACCCCACACCCCTGCACTGTAGCCAGCTGACTATTCATTTTGATCTAGTGTAATTGTCAACAAGAGATCAGAAATTAATTACACAAAGCAGCAGCACCTCAGAAAAGCAGAAGTTGCTTAGGATTTGGATATATTTTCTCCTGTCTCCACCCATGGGTTGTACCTCCAAGACAGGCTGGGTTGTCAAGCAGTGGAGGTGGAGCTACTCCAGCAGCAGGTGTCCAGCAGCTGGAAGACTTTCCACCCAACTGTCTAGCTCAGTTGTGAGAACAACACTCCCATCAACTCTGTATGGGGCAAAACAAAACCCATTTCTCTTCCTTGCCAATAGGGGATTTCTTCTGGAAGATGACACTGACCCCACAGTTTCACGGTACTCGCACGCGGATGTGAGGGAAAAGAGCGTGCTCCCTTCCAGCCACAGCCCTGCAAGGTCTGTCTTTCTTCACGCTTAGGGAGGGTCAGGAAGGGCAGCCAGCCCTTCGTGTGTGGCCTGAGTCTGGTTAGCATCTTTCACTCTTCATCACTCAGCCATGCCTCCCAGCTGCACTGGCTCTAGATGTCTCTCCCTCCCCTCTCCTCCCCTGGCTTCTCCTTGCATAGACTGATTTTGTGATGCATCCAAAGGAAGACAGTGAAAAATACATTAATATTAACTCCTGCCTGGACAATAAAAAATGCTCCCAATTCTTTGCCACCCACAGAGCTAAGCAAATCCACCTGCTTTCTACTACATGCAGCATACTGATGCTGACCATCTCCGTGCAGTCTTGTGCGGGGGAACACATTGCTGAGACACAGCCGTGCTAAATATCTGATACAGAATGCATGGAAGGAAGTTACTGTTATCACCAGCTCTTCAGTTCATAAGGCCTCTGCAGACAGATGAGGATTTCACCTTTATATGTCTCATTTTTCTCATTCATGCATCACCCTCTCTCTTTTTCCTTTGACTCCCACTCCACTCCCAGGATCTCCCCATGCCAACTCCAGGTTTCAGCCATGATATAGCGGATTAGGTATGAGGCTGACTGGCAGCTCTTACAGCTGCCAGGTAATTCACATTTCTGCAGCTGGCTCAGCCCATATCTCTGAAGCCCTCAGTGGCTCTTTTTTCTGCACTTGGGAAGCAGTTAATGCGTATCCACTTTGCAAAAAAATGTTATTTCCACTTAATATACCTAAGAATAGCGTGGGGTGTTATTAAAAAGGAAACCTAATGTGAGAGAGCATGTGTCTGGGCTGCTTCGCTTGGGCACACACAGCTCAAGGACAGCCATAGAGGGTCTGCATCCCCTGGGACTGATCTAAAAGAAGCAGCAGCAAGACAGCATCTGGAGGAGTCCATCCATCTCCCTCCCAGCAGGGCGCTGAGCAGCTACACTAAAAGCAGCTGACAGTGGGAAAGCTAATGGGTGTATGCATTAGCCTACATAAGCATGTTTAAGCTAGGAGGGCTCTGCAGAAATCAAAGGGGTTAAGTTTCCCTGTTCCAGAGATCATGAAACCACTCCAAGGGTTCAAGCTCTGTCTTGGGATGATCACAAAGAGACTTCATATCATCACATTTTTTTACCTAACTCATCAGTGCAAACTCCAATGTGTGTGTGCATACATGGGTGTCTCTGTATGTGCTGCTCAAACCCATTTTTTAAATTTCTCCCCACTACTCCCAGAAACATAGATCTGTTACATGCAAGATAAAGGAGGGAGTTATTTCTTTAAACTCAGAAATTTTCAAGTTTAGACTCACCCCTAATCTGTTCACTGGTCCAGGACAGTCAGCAAGCAGCTCACCGTGGCGTACCAGAGGTCCAACACCAGCCACCTGATAGATCTGTGCCATAGTACTGAAAAGCTATGGGGACATTTTTTTCCTTGCCATAAGCAATAGACACTGCCATTGGGCTTAACAACAGATGCAGAGCCTTGAAGCAAATATTTCATCATAAACAAGAAACCTGTGTAAACAGTGAGTATAGATAGATAATTGATTATGGGACCAGAGCAAGATCTGGTCCCATAATCACTTGGGACTATCACTTGGGATTATCACTTGGGACCAGAGCAAGATCTAAAGAACATGGTTTTAGGCACAGTATCCAGAGGAGACACTTCTCACCCCAGGTTTGACCTCTGACATGTCCTCCAGGCCAGGTTCATTCAGCTCAGCTGTATCTAAGAGCTTAAACTGCCCTAGAAGGCTTGAACCACTTGGGTTGGGAATAGGGAGAGGGAACACGAGTGAAGCCAGACGGGATGAGCGGAAAATCTCTCCTGTAAAAGCTTGCAAGACCTTTAGAGATCATCATAATGGCTTTTTGTTGTTGCAGTTGCAGGGATCATTTTTTAAAACAAAGAGATAACGTTTGGTTCATTTCTTTCGTTTTGGAAAAGGGCAGCTCCTAAGCCCTTATCGTTAAGAAATAAGAGCAGTGTTACATGTTCAAACAATTTATGTGAAGATCCTGCCATTTGTTATGGGAACAGCAAGTACAACTGCAAGTCCATTATCATCCCTCCCTGCCTCTGCATGCACAGCATGAGCAAGTGAGGAAGATTAGGGGTAAAAGCAATGGAGCCTGCAAAGTCAGTGACAAATATTCAGTACTTAAAACCCTCTTTGATGCTTCACACTCTGAAGTGAGGCTTTGATTTCGTCAGCGGTCAGACATGGACCCACTGATTTTTCTCCAATTTACTCTCAGTCTCAAAAAGTAGCAACCTCTTTTTGTGATCTGATGGCTGAGAAGCAAGTGACCCAGCACCACCACAGTACTCTCTTGATGGCCCCATGAGCAGCGCTGACAGGAGGTGGGCTGCAGAACTGATACAGATAAGTTAATAGTGTTGGAAGGAGTTTCTGGATATCTGCCAATGTTGAAACCTGCCAGTGATATCTGCCTTTTTACTTAAAAAAAAAAAAAATCACAAGGCAATTGGCATTACATTCTGGTCTTGTTTCAAACCCCACACTTCCTGTGACCTCCACTCCCCATATCTTCACCCTCCCACTCACAGCTAATCTTTCTCAGTCTCTCCCCACTCCTCTGTTGTTTCTGCAGACAACACATTTATGTTGCTGTGAGTCTGCAGCAGCCGACAGACCATTTCTCATAATAAACCACTCCTGTCTGCACAGCCAGGCTGGGCCCCACCATGTGAGCAGTCGGGAAGTCATGGGTTTTCAAAAGAAGCTTTGCACTCCAGAAAAAAATCCCTACATCTCATGTAAGAAGAGCCCACGCCAGGGGAAGCACAGGGGGCTGGAAGAGGAGGACAGCAGGGGTTGAGGGTTTCTGGTACAGACCTCCACAACATCCTGCATGGTGAGTGCTCAGCAGCAAGCCCATCGTGAGCAGAGAGAAGAAAAGCTATTTATTGATGGGCAGCAAGGAAGGGCAAGGCACCTGCTACCTAGAAAAGTTTAGTGGCCTTTAAACAAAGAGAAGGTTTCTGGGGGATGATCGTGGCCAAAACAGCAATTTAAGGAGCCTCCTGAGAGTGTGCTCTAGCTGTGTCAGCACAGCTTCTGCCCGCAGACATCATGAGCTGCAGGGGCAGCAGGGCCTTTGGAAGGAAGGAAGAGGTTTGTCTGCTGTGCCATGGTGCCCTCCTACACAGAGCTGTGATGTTCCCACCACAATGGCCTGTCAGGGCAGTGGCAGATGCTGGCACAGGTTTTGGAGGCAGCTTCCACGGGCAGGTGTCCTAGAGGAGGTGACAGTTCCCTACACAGAAGCCAGCAGCAGCAGGAGAGCCGACCCTGCCGCCCCTCTGCCCCTGGCATCTCACAGATGTGGCAGTGCTCCCAGCACAGAGTTGGGGTCCAGAAAATCTCCAGAGGGAGCATCACCTGTCACCAGCATGCAGGGCTGTGACTGACAGGTGAGGGGGCTGGCTGGCAGCAATGTCCCCTTCAACCATCGCAGCTGAAGCTGATGGTGGAGCAAGTGACACCATGGCATCACTCCTGCCAGGGATGCTTTAGTACGGCAAAACCAGCAAAGGCGGGGGAGAGGGAACCCTGCCTGGGTAGACAATGAAATAATGCAGTGCAGCAATGAGACCCTGGACTGATGAGGTGCCAGGGGACTGATGGGGACCCTCAAGGTGTGGGTCACGCCCCGTTATGGGCTCAACTGCTTTTGGAAAGAGCAGAGTGTGGAAGGAAACCACATTTGGGAACAGAAATCCTGTGTGGGCAGCAGAGGAGCACCTTGCTGAGGGAGGAAAAGAGAAACAGAGAGAAGTTGCTGTACTTGTTCAGCCTAATTGCAACTGTGTCTTCCTCAGCCCCTCCTGCAGCATTCCTGTGCCTAATAGTATATTCCTCCCTCTTCAGAGGGAAAGATTTACAAGCTCAGTTGATATTATTCATTTCACTGGAAATTTAAGAGGGAACCACTTGTAAAAGTGTTAAAACAACCAAAGAAAAATGGCAGAGAGACAGGGCTGCTAGATATTGACAGTTACAGATGTCTTTATCTCCTTGGAACAGAAGAACTGCACAGCGTACTCCAGCCACCTGCACCAGCAACAAGGAAAGAAAGAAAAGGAAAAAAAGGGCATAATTAAAAATGAACAAACCTCTTGGCTTGGAGAAATCCATGTCCCTCTACACCTGAGCTCAACTGCTTGCTGCAGGTCCCTACAGCCCTCCCTGTGCCAAAACAGACCTGTCATGAGGGGCCAACACAGCCACAATGCCAAGCCTAAGTACAGCGTGCTAAATTTTAAAGAAATTGAGATGTGGGAGAAAGTAACAAAGCTGTGGGAACAGAAACTTTTCTCTCTTCTGGCTCTTCTGTTGGAGTCTCAGATGCTTTGGACAGTGATCAATGAGAGGAAAACAACAGCATTTTCTATCTGTGCTTGCTAAGCAGGCACACTGGCACAAGCAGCTGCTGAACCAGGGCATCCCACTGGCATCTTCTTCCCATGAATCCATGGCTGGAGCAAGATGAGTCCTGCTATAGAGGCTTGGAAAATGCACCGCTTTAAGTTTTGTACTAGTGAGAGAAGAATCAAAGTGGTGCTTTCAGGAAATATCACTTTCAGTATCAAAACTGTGGTGTCAAGGCACCAAGTGAAGGCTCAAACCCATTTTTGGGCACAGCCAAAAGTGCTAAAGCAGTGAGATACTGAGGAATTGGTGGCAGCAGCCTCCAGGAAAGTGCTAGCACCCCAACATGTGACAGGATTCAAGGCCAGACACCTGGAGGGTCTGAAAGCCCTGTCTCTGCAAATGAAAAAGAGACATCTTAAACTGAGGCTACCAAAGCCTTTTGGAACAAAGAAGCCAGTGCAGAAGAGGGAAAAGCATCACCTTGTAGGAGTAAGCAACAAATGAAGACTCTGAACATAAAGTCAATATAGACATGAGCCCTTGGGAACAGAGGCATCATGAGGTATGGGAGCTCAAAAGAGGGCACACCATTAAACTTCCTTGCCTGAAAGGGTCCAGCAGAATTACAACTCAGTAATGTGGCTACTGGCTACCCCACTGCTTAAAACATGGCCTGATTTCAAGTAGTCCTTAGTATGCAGCAGGTTCTCACTGACAATTTAATCCATATTTCAGACCTAGTAAGTGCCTAATATTCTCACCTTAAGCTGGTGTCTGAAATCACCTCCTCAGGAGTCAGCTCAAGGTTCATGTGGACACATGTGCCTGGAGCACATCCTCATGTTCAGCCTCTCCTTGTGCTAGGGAAGGACAATCCCTGCACTCAGCTGTCCCTGCTACATCCCTCTCAACCTCTCCTGCTTCAACACCACAGGAAGCATGGGGACACCGCTGCAGATAGTGGGAGGCCATGCTCAGAGAATGGTTCCTGATCACCTCTACATCTGCTGCTTTAACTCACCTCCCTGCTGCTGCTGGTGCCTCACTCACACCAGGGCTACCAATTGTGCCAAAGGCATGTTGGCAGGGACAGGTCTCTCAGGAGCAGACAGCAGGAGGAGAGGAGAACTGATCTTCCAGTAACAGAGGCTGGATGAAAATATGACTGTAAAATAATGCACACACACACACCCACGTTGCTGTGAAATCATTCCTCTCAAAAACACCAAGCCTGATCACCTGAGTGCTGGGACTGCTGCACAAGACTTCAATCTGTAGTGGTAGTGCTGGTGCCTAAAGCCATTGTGAAGGGACTGTGCTTGCAACACAGAGATGGGCCTAAGGCCCTGCTCCATTGCTCAACACCACAGTGTACCTGGTGGTGCCACTGCCCTGCACTAAAATCTGGCCTTTTCACCAGAAATCCCACATCATTCACTCACTCACACTTTTTTCCAAAGTGAAGGAAGTGTGGGTCTTTCTCATGCATTACCAAAACAATCCTGTAAATATTCCCCCAGCCCTTCCATTGGAGTGGTCAGTTCCTACAGAGTATACTCTTTCTTCCCAGATGCTAAAAAGAATGAGGACTCCCTTCATGGCTCATTATCCTGGCTCTCCACCTGCCCAGACCTCCTCTTACTCTCTACCCCACAATTCTGGAATAGAGGATCTCTAACAACAGGGACTTACCTATGAAGTGGTTCAGCATCCTGGCAGCAGTGAACAGGAAATTCAGAAGCTTTAGCACCATTCCTGTGGGTGTGAGTCCAGCTCTCTGTATCTCCTAACACATTTTGCAGAATTTAATTCATACAGTTCAGCACATGTTGGCAGAGATTTGCAACAGACAGTTCACCACAGAGGTGCCTCTCTTAGAGAGTTCACCATAATTCCCCAGTGTCTGTAACTTAGTCCTGTAATTGAATGAATCAGCAGAATTTTCTATCACTTACAGAGAACAAAAGACTTAAAATTTAACCTGAGTGACCTCTGAGGGCTCAAATCCATAGACTCCATAAAACTCATGGCAGAGAAGGACATCAACACATTTATTTGGTGCTTTCATTAACATTTTTTTCATCTAGTCTTATGATTTACGAGACAGGGAGATCTGACTCATGCCTTTGGAACGTTTGGGGTTGGCAGGAAAAGATGCCCCATACGTGTTTGTACCTTGCTGTCTCTGAAAAGGTCGACACCACTCATTAAGTGGGTGTCAGTGTTCTCGGGGATAAAGCACCCACACAGCTGGCCAGGAGGTGCACAGTGAAGCTGCAGTGTGTATTATGTCTTATGGAGTAGGATGCTATTTCACTGAGGAGGGGCTGACCTGAATATGCACCTTGGTCTCCTTCTGTCTTTGTAATTTTCTGAGATCCTGTGATGTAAGGCTTACCCAAAGAAAACGTTATAATAAAAAATGTAACAATAAGATACTAGAATATCCAGCATATTCATGTATTCACTGTACAGTAGAGGTAAGAATATGAGATTTTTCTTCTGCAAAATTCACCTTCATCGCTCTATTCTAATCAATAGCTCCCTTTTACAGCACTCAGGTGAATTCCCATACTGAACTAAAGAATTCACCTAATAAACAGATTATGTTACAATTTGCTTTTGGGATTAAAATCCCTACTCACTGCTCATCTGTTTCCAAACAGTCATGGAACCTGTAGATGGGCAAACCTGAAAAAGAAACATACAGAAAACCCTCATCCATTTGTATGTTAAAACATCAGAACTGTCTATTAAATGAAAGCTTTCTCCTTACTCTTCTTAGAAAAACAAGCAAGCAAACCAACCAACCAAATGTACTTGAAATCATGAGCGTATAAAGAAGGATTTTTTTTTTCTATTATCATAGCAAGCAGGATGCAATGCATACTACCAAAAGATTCTCAGCTAAGCAGCTCTAAAGGGGTTTATGTCAGAAACACTGCAAAAACAAACACGGCATGGAGCTATACAAATCCAGGGTGGTTCGCTGTGGCTCAGTCCTATTATCCAAGTTAATGATGCTGTGGTGTCACAGCTGCACACCCCCGCAGGGTGGGTCTCCAGCAGTGCTTTCCTAGATCCATGGAGCTGACTCAGCCTCCAGAGGAGCTGCCCCTGACTGTGGGGCCAGTGTCCTTCCTTGCCTGGGGAGGGAGGAGTGGGGCAAAAACCAGGGAGTGCAGGGAAAAGGGGAGTGTTGGTCACAGCTGTCGAGGTGGAACAGAAAAGAAGAAGGTTTAAGTGTGAGGAGCACTGAGTAGGGAAACTCCTCCCTCTTACCCCTTCCCAGCAGGAGCCACTTCCCTGCATCCCCTCAGCCTCCCTCCACAGCTCTACCCAGATTAGTTTCTCACGGCTGGAGGATGGGCAAAGCAAATGCTGATGATGGCAGCTGGTTTTCTGCCAGAGATTTGCATTGCCTGTGTCTGACACCAGCCCTGAGAGCTGCACTTTGTGTCCGGTTATAATTTTGTGATTTTGTTTCCAGTAGATATCCCAGCCTAAGACCTGATGGTGGTTGAAGTTCCCTGCATGGACCAGAGGTAGCTAAGGAAAAAAAAAAAAAAA
>VXAX01008062.1:304667-394062 GCA_013399835.1 Leptocoma aspasia
ATTTCCCGGATGTGCCAAAGGAAAAAAAGAAAAAAAAAAAAAAAAAAAAAAAAAAGTGTTATTTTGGTAATAATGACCCTTATTATCCAGAAATTAATTAAAGTTGTTCCTATTAACATCCATTTGATGTTTACATTGAATCATACATCTGAAGCCTGTTTAAGCCAGACATCTCAGTCATTATTATGCTGGTTTTACCAGGTATGATTTTTAGAAGTCTTTCCTCTTCTTTTTTTTGGTTCTGCATCACCCATTTTCCTGCTTCCTCCCTGGCTACCGTGCCTAACAGCATAGAAGGAAACAAGGAACTGCAATCAGAGCTCAAGATGCTGCTACAGCAGACAAGACCTCAGGATTCACCCCACAGCACTGGGCTTCCCATTGCTTTCAGTCTGTGTGAGTGCATTGCACCAACCTACAGCTACAAGTTCAACAAAATCAAGGCAGGCTAAGGCTGGTGTCACGCTGCAATGAACCAGACCACTGACACCCAGGTGAAAGATTTCAGAGAATCAAATATGTATTTTTTCTCCTGTAAGGGTTACAGCTAAGAAAGGTTCTTCTGCATGAGATTTGGAGAGGCTCTCTCCTCTAATTCCCTGAAGAAAATCCGAAAGCAGAAAGCGAGACCAACATTGCACTGGTATATTGGCTGATGGGTACAAAACCTTCTGACAAGTCGTTTGCTTGGCCCTGATTGGAAAATATCTTTAATTAAAACACCACATCAGAATCCTGAACCAATTTCATCCCATCTCTGCTAAGTGCTTTGTACAAAACATTAACTCTAAAATCTCATTACACATTAGCAATCCCTGTGACAAACATAAATGATAATTTAGCTCTAATGCATTCTGGAGCAAGCCAGTTTTAAGATAAGCACATGATATCAGCTTGCTAGGAGAAGGGGAAGAGTTGAATTTATCTGTCTCTTTATTTTTTAAACAAATGGCTCTAAATGGCTCAGCAACGGGCTGCACAAATCATTGTCATGTGTACATCTGACAGTACATAGCAGCTGTTTAGCCCAAATCTGGCACTTGAGCCTGGGCTGGGTTTTGAAATCTCACCAGCAGTGCTGAGCTCCCAGGTCTTTAAGCACTCAGAGGAAGGGGACAGGGATGGGGAAGGTGGGGATTTGATTTACAGGACAGCAGGGAGGGAGGTATATCCAGAGATGGCAGGTAATATAAGCTTGCTCAAAAACACAAGGAGGAGGAAGGAGTAGGTGGAACCAGTCACTGCAGCTGGCTTCCCAGGAAAGAAGCATAGGTGCAAAAAAGGCAACACCTGCAGTGGTGATGTGATCCCTAGCACTAGTGGCATTTTACACCACTAAACACTTCACAATCCAGCCAGGACAACAGAGGACACTGCAGTGGATAGTATTTATATTAAAGTACAAGAACTGTCTTAACAGCACTTCTAGGCCAGAGGGACAGTAGTGGAACTAATGTTATTTGCATTTCCTGTCAAAAATATATTAAATATCCCTTCTTTGATTAGCAGCAACATTTTCAATCGCTCTCCAGTCTTGGAAATGACCTTTCTAAACTCCTCAGGCTGTACCTTGATCAATTTTTCTGTGTGCAAGAAAGCACATGGTCTGTTAACTTTGTGAAATGGGGAATTTATGGTTATTTACTATGGGATTATGAAGCATGTACATAATAAATATTATATAGGGATTTCAAAAACAAGCAAACCTCAACATTTCCTCCAGATACCACCTACCAGATTTGATCATTTCCCGGAAATCTAGAGCTAGAATCACTTTTTTTTTTTTTACTGGCTGAATAGAAGTTGCTCAAGTTTCCAGTGAAGGGAATGCTCATCTGATTTTTTCTGGCTTTACTAGAAATCAGACAGATTATTTCTGATTAAATTTTGTTTGGGGGTGAGGGGTGGAAGGGAGCAGATCACTTGCATCCACTCCCTTGTCAGAGGTGAAAGATATCCATGGGGCCTAATGATTGGATGATGTTTCTTCTGTTGTATCTGTAGAAAAAAAGGTGCAAACCAAAATAAACTTCACTTTGACAACGCACTTCTCTCTCCTGTAAAAAGACTTGAAAACCTGTGTTTGGTCCAGCAAGGAAAAATCCCCCTAAAACTTACTGCAGGATGGGTGCAATCTTCAACCAGCTCTTCTTTCAAGCAGCAGTTGTACTTTGCTTTGCCCTACAAAAGTAAAGAAATTATTTCTACCAGTTTAATGGGTGCCCAGACATGTTAGCTCCATGTGCTTTTGAAATCTCTTTCTTGTGTGGCAGAAGGAGGAAACTAACCACATTAGGTTAAAAAAAAAAAAGGACTTCATTTTTTCTTGCAACTGAAATGTCTGTGCACTGTGATTTTCCCTATTTCCAGTCCTGGAGGAGCTGCCTGCCCCTCTGTATTGGGGCTGTTCCTTCCCTTTCCCAGAGCTCTCAAGAGGTGTCAAGTCCAGCCATCTCCATAGAGAGATCTGCTAAGTACTTGGCATTTTACTCACACCTCTGTTCCAAAACATCTGAAAATCAACACACAGATCAGACAACCAAGCTCCACTTGAGAGTCAGGAAAAAATGAGAAGCCCCAGAAGAGGTTTTTGTGAAAAGGCAATGATCTCGCATGTAGGGAAGCTGACAGCAGTCAGGTGGTGGGTGGTTGTCTGGGTACTGCAAGGCCAATAGTTCCTTGATTTTTTACTGCTTAAGAAAACTAGCTTGAGGTTGCAGCTCTACCTGTGTCTTAGTCTGCAGTTAGACCTGTGTCCCAAAATCATTCAGGTTCTTTAGAAGACTTTTCCTTGAATCATAGAATATCCTGAGTTGGAAGTTTCTCACAAGAATCATCAAAGTGCAACTTCTGGCCCTGCACTGGACAACCCCAAGAATTCCACAACATACCTAACAGTGTTGTCCAAACACTTCTTGAACTCTGTCAGGTGCTGTGACCACTTCCCTGGGGAGCTGTTCTAGTGCCCAACCACCCTCTGAGTGAAGAACCTTTGTGCAATATCCTACCTAAAACTCCCCTGACACCACTTCAGGCCATTCCCTTGGGTCCTGTCACTGGGCACCACAGAGCAGAGATCAGTGCCCTCCTCTTCTCCTCATGAGGAAGCTGTAACTGCAGTGAGGTCTTCCCTCAGTCTCCTCCAGGCTGAACAGACCAAGTGACCTCAGCTGTTCATCATACAGCTTCCCCTCAAGGCCCTTCACCATCTTCCTGGCCCTTGTTTGGACACTCTCTAAGAGCTTTACCTCTTTCTTACATTGTGGCATCCAGAACTGCCCCCAGCATTCAAGGTGGGGCCACCCCAGTGCAGAGCCGAGCAGGACAATCCCCTCCCTTGCCCGGCTGGTGATGCTGTGCCTGATGTACCCAGGACAGGGTTGGCCCCCCTGGCTGCCAGGGCACTGCTGACTCAGGTTCAACTTGCCATTGACCAGGACTCACAGGTCCCTTTCCACAGCACTGCTCCGCAGACTCTTATTTCTCATTCTTTGCACACATCCAAGTTTGCCCCATCCCAGATGCAGAATCTGTCACTTATCTTTGTTAAACTTCCTATAGGTGATGACCCAGCCCTCTAATTTGTCTTGGAGACTTTCTGGCTAGCCCACAGTTTTTCATTTCTTCATTTACAATAAAGCTTTCCTGGATTGTTCATCCTCTAGAGGATTTGTCTTCTAAACCACCTTGCCACACTGCCAGGTTTCAGCATAATTTTCCTTCCTCTTGCCAGACCTGTGCACTTGCCTCAGATACTGGACACTTTTATCGCAGACTAAAAATTCATATCTAGTAAAACTTTCAGTAACAAGCAGCATGATATCAAGGCAGCTCTACTGCTGTAGCTGCACATGTGTTAGGCAGCTGTACTCTTTCTGTTCTCTGGGTTGAAATCAGTACACTGGGTTTCAAACAGAGTTCAGTCAGAAATCATTGCATGTTGTCCACAGAAGGAGTGGGGAGTAATTTGAGGTGATAGCTTCTTTCGTCCTCAACATGGCCCTTGGCTAATCATTAAATCATGTCTGCAGGCTCTGCAGAAGTGAGTCCATTTTGAAGGGGACCAGCGTGATAAACACTGCAGGGTGGGAACAGGAGCTGTGCTTAAATCTGCGTTTGGCAGTGACAATCAGCATTATCAAGTGATGCTTCATTAGTCATGTGAAGAACTGAACAATGCTGTTGCTTTATTTGCAGCCTTCTGCCTCAGTTATATGCTGACCTTGGTCCATATAACTCCAGTCATAACATTGTCCTTCTGTGGCAGGTCTTAATAAAGTCATCAAGGCCTTTGACTATCCATGACATGCTTCACAGCGCTGCCTACATACCTGTGTCTGCATGCTTGCAGAGCTGTGTCCCACACCTGCCCAGGATCTAACCACCCTTGTTCAAAGGCAGCAACTCAGCCAAGGTAGCTTAAAAAAAAAAGGTTCAACTTGTTCTACTCCTTAGTTCAGCTTATCCTTGTAGAAAGTCACTGCCTGTGTACTTTGTGCCAATCACACGTTCAAAAACTACATTTGGTTCACATCAAGAGGAATTTTCTTTTCAGCACTGCTCCAGCAGAAAGCATAAACTTCACTTGCTGTGGGACACATGACGTCACTCCAGAAATAGTCCACTACTTCAGCTTAAGAGTAGCGAAGTTACCTGTTGGAGAGAAAACCTACAGCTACAGGCAGGGAGCATGCAGGAGCAAGGCAGAGGACAAATGGAATCCTGAAAAGTAACATGGTGCAAAGCAGCAGCAAAAGGGGGCGGGGGAAGTAAATTGGGATGGGAAGTCTTGGGAATGCCAGGAAACAGATGCAGTGACAGACAAGAGAGAAGCGTGGGCAGCCCTTTTGTGTGGGCTCTCAAACCCACATGGATCAGATATATCTGGAGGTGAATTTGGCCTGGGCAAGTCAAACACAAATAAGCCCTCAGTTGTGAGAGATGAGGCAAATCTCACCTGGCAATGGCTCCACAATGATTAAACAACTATTGCTGCAGACCTGCAGCTCTTAGGTTGCACACTGTGGTTCACCTGCAGCCTGCTTGTGGTGGCAGCAAGGCTCCTCAGTGCTCTCACTGTCTGCTCCCAACTCAGCTTTCCTAGACTTTCTCCCTGGGGCTGCCCATGCCATGGGCTGCCCCATGGGACCAGCCTGGACATGCCCAGCAGCCCTGGCAGCCTTTTCCCTCCCACTGAAGAAGAAAAGAATGCATCAGTCTTCACAGGATAACCATTACCCAGGTAGAAAAACAGGTAAGTCCCATTACCCTTGGGAATTCTGCTCTCTAGTATTCTCTCTCCCCCTTTGCTTGACCAGATGCTGTTCTCTGGCAGCCTCATTTCAGGAAGGAGTCCATGATAGAACACCATGAGTGCTGCTGGAAGTAGCTGGGAAGTGAGGTGTGGGAAGTGGGAGGCCTGTACCTACTCACAGAGATCTGTGCTCCTCTTCAGGAGTGGCTTGTGGGGATCATATTCCAGCTCTACAGTTCTTGCAATTTCCATGGCATCCCCTGCATAGTTTCCTGTGGCTGGATGTGCTACATGGAAGAAATTCCCCATCCCACCCCACTGGCTGTACCCAGGCTGTACCTGTTCCAAGGACAGGCTGCCCGAGCTCGGGTGGTTGTGCTGTCCTTTTCAGGACCTGCATTCACAGTGATTTATGTCTGCCTATAAATCTGCCAGCTGTGCCTGGTGCCATCAGAGCTCTTCCAGGAAATCCCTGTGCCATGGCCTCACTGCCTGATGCTGACCCTGTAAAGGGAGGCTGGGACAAAACCAAACTGAGTCATGCATTCTGCAGCAGGCAGGGCATCCCAGGGCTCAGAGTGCAGCTATCCCTGTGGATCATCGAGGCTGGCCCACAGGGGAGTAGCTGGGATGGCCACTGGCCATGCAGGCAAATCCTGTAATGGGTTTTGCTCTGGTGTCATCCACGCTTGTCTCTTGTCTGTAAGGGCACAGCCACGACCACCCAGACAAATGCAAATCAACTGCATCAGCTGGGGGAAGGCAAACATAAGGAAGAGGAACGGGGAGTGCAGCAGCTCCTGGCGGGATCAGAAGCAGCGCTGCTTTCACACTCGTTTTGCTTAGCATAAAGGCTCCTCTGATGTTTCATGACTATCAAAGGCTTTGAAATTCACAGGAATTTCAAGGAAGGCAGAAGTTCATCTGAAATGAGAGAAAGATTATATTTTCCCTCCCACCATATTTCCAGCTTCCCAAGAATTTTCCTTTGAAGACTCCACTGCTCCCAGAAATGTCTTTATGGTGTTTTTTAAGTCATTTCCCATACAGGATCATCACTGCACAGCACAAACAAATGACAGAGGCTCAGAAAGCAACGTATGGGGGTGAGAACTGAGGATGTGGGTGAGCTTCAGCTTCTCAACAAACCTAAATCATCATCATTGGTTAGAGGCAAGTGTACCAGATGTCCCTTAGTGGAGGGAGAGCGGGGGCTTCCTGAGTGGCTGTTTGACCGAGCAGTGCCTTACTGCTTCCATGCTGGCTAAACCAAGAATAGAGATTTGAGTTATGGGAGAAATTGCACTTTTTCAAACTTTTTCTCTCAAGTACAAGCCACTCCCATTTGGAAAAGAAAGCACCTGCTAACTGCCTGCAGCAAGGGAGAAGGGTCTCACAGCAAGGCATTTTAATTTCCAGCCCCCAGAAGGGGACTCCTCTCACTGGTCCGCTCTGATATCTGGCCACCAGGGAATAGATAACCATGGGGTGGACTGCAGAAACTGAGATGAAACCTTTCCCTCTGATAAGAGGGAACTTATATTGAACCTATTAGTCAGATTATGGTGGGTCTGAATTTGTTTCCCCTTGAGCAGCAGCTACAGAGACAGAGCAGCTGGATTAAATTTCACTCTCCTATGTAAAATGACTTAACAGAGTAGATAAAACTTAATATTTGTGAAGGCTCATGTGTTTCCCTGAGACCTGATCTCAATAATGTCCTATGAATGCCTTACTGATTGTTTAATGAATTATTTTTCTTCCTCTCAGACTGTTAATAATAAATTATAAGTAGAAGGAATGTACAGACTGCTTGAAATAATTCTTTAAATATGAGTTCAGCTGCAGAACTCACTCTGTTTTGCCTCCCGCTACCTCTGAGCAAGTGCTTTTTGATGAGGATTTTGGGGCAGAGGAGGTCCCCCTGTTCTTGTGAGATAGGAAGGCCCTAGGGATCTGAAGGGTGATGAGTGAGCTACACTGGGGAAGCTCAGCCTACCTGTGAAATACATGAGGTTTCAGTGTAAACCAGCTGGCTGTGTGTGTACATTGTTGGACACCTCCCAGATGGACTTTCACTTGGCAAAGCAGAGGCAGGAGGGAGCAGAGAAGCTTCAGAGGCAGAAGAGGAGGGATGGTCCCATTTCAAGACTGTGGAAAAGGACTCAGGATCTCACCATCTACCTCACCTGCCGTGGGCTTTACGAGACGTTCAGCGTGAGTCACATTCACCTCACACAGGTTTTGCTGTCTGAAGGGTTCCCATCCAACCAAGCCACCTACATGGAGAGCCCAGGCAGATAACAGAGGAGGAGAAAAGTTCTTGTTTGTATAAACTTTTCTTATAATCTAGGCTGAACTGCCCTTATTGCTGCCCACATCCTGCAGCTGATGAGGAGCAGGAGCCTAGCTGAGAAGCCCAGATCAGAACTAGAGTCAGTCATCCCACTGCTGGTGCCAACAGCCACCCACCCACATAGGAATGTTATGTGGATGGTTCTCTACTAGAAGCTATTAGCTATAAGAGGGGTTTCCATATTAGTCATGAGCTATAAATATATACTTTATAATATATATACATGTATTGTAGAGTATAATCCACAAATTATAAAATCTGCCCCTTAGCATAGTTCACCCTGGAGGTTTCATGGATCATTTTACACATTTCAGTGTTAAATAACAGCCCACTCTATATCCATAGGCATGTAAATGGATCAAACTCAGCTACCCCAGTTATTCTCAGCAGCACTTTGCTCATAGGGGGAAAAACAACAGAGCATTAAAAGAGGAGAGAGCACTGGGAGAGTAAGTGAAGGACAGCATGAAAGACACAGGGTGCTAAGATGTCAGCTGCATTTATAAACTTCCATTATTAGCCTTCATCCTTGCCTCTTCCAAATCAAAGTACTTTCACTTTAAATAGTACCATGCACCCAGGGGAAGCCACTGAGAACATCCACTAGTGCAATTTTCTGCATGCAGCTAAGCCAGCCCATGCCTTGCATTCAAACCAGAGGCAAACAGCTTTCACCATCCCCAACATGCCGGTACCACACGTGGAGCTTAAAGCCAAGCAAGGATATTGAGGACTTTGCACTCAAAGGAGAAGCCTTTTGAAGAGGTAGGACGGGCCCCATCCCACCCTGCAGTGGGGGCACAGTGTGGAGCAGGGAGGACAGGAGGGGCTGTTCATGCTGTCCCCAGGAACAGAGACATGGACTAAGCCAGCAATAATCCCATGTGCTCCTCTGCCCAGTCATTGCACCCCAGTCCAGCCAGCCACAGCTGGCCACGTTGGTGTGCACAAGAGAAGAGTGATGTGCAACTGAAATCTTGATGGCAACAGGTAAGAAAATGTTCTTTAAATCAAAACCAATTCTGCAGTTTTAGCAGGGACGCCTCATACAGAAAACCCACTGAAAGCTTCCTAGTTACTTACTCCGACTGTTTCAGCACACATATATTCTACATCAGCATTTGTTTCACTGGTAAAGTTTGCAGTAAAACCAGTGTCTCAGGTTCCCCTCTGCCAAAAGGCAGCCCCGAGGCACACCAAGGCTGCAGGTTAGCTTGGAGTCTCAAGTAAGGAAGTATGAGATGGGCAGGTCAGCACTTTTGGTATTGCTCATTGGAATGACTCACAGCTTGGAGACAAAGCCAGGTAGATGAGGATCACTCACTGCTCCTTTCAGCTGATCAGAGCTCACCTCTTTCCAAAACCTGAGTTGGCAACTGTCACCTCTGCAGACTACAGGGTAGCCAAACTTGCAGCAGGGTTCATTACCATCATTTAGGCTCGTATAAATCACCCTGTGGTGAGACACCACGGTGCTGCAGATGGCCCAGGAGGGATGCTCTGGCTTCTCTGCTCCATCTGCTTTCTCTATGACTCCCACAGCACCCACCAGCTGGTGGCACATCAGCTTTCCACCACCCTGTGCAGGAACTGCTGCTCCCTGCACGGGGAACAGTCACTGTGTGGGTGGTCCCCAGGTTGGAGGCTGCTAGGCTTTAAGCCACCGAATAACTTTGCTTCACAGCAGCCATTTGTGTGAGCCAAGCTGTGGGTCTGCCCTTCTCACGGGGCCCAGAAGTCACCAAGGTCATTTCAGGGGAAAGAAAGCTCCAGGAAAAGTGTGAAAAAAGACATCTATGTCCTCAAAGACACGTAGGCACCTGCTGCTGCATAAAATCAAGGGTGAGGTGGGTTTTCTTTGCACCTTTAAAACCCAGGATGTCGATTCCTCCCAGGCTGGCACCTGATCGTCAGAAAAAGGACATGCTGAGGACTGAACAGCAGAGCCCCAGAAAGGTTCTTATGTGTCATCCCAGGCTTTGCAAAATGGCACATTACAAACACCTGAGGTATCCCAGCTCCTTTATCTCTGCTCTGATAATGAATGTTTTGACCTTAGCTAGTCTTCCCCACCTCCTAATCTGTATAAACCCACCATTTCAGAAGCAGTGTTTTTGGTGCTGCACTGCTGACTCCTGCAACTCAGGCAGAATTGCTCCAGAAATCAAAAACTTGTAGGTCAACCTTTATTAACCTTATATTAAACTGTGTGGTCATTTTGCCCTTGTGTTACATCATGCTCTTGGCAGTCACTGCAAACTCATTTGTACAAATACCTACTCATGTCTGTACTTTCATCACACTGGTTTACTAAAATAGCTCCCATATGGAAAATGCATTTTCATGGTTAGTTTTCTCTTTCCCCAGCCATATTGCTTGTAACATCTCTTTCTCCTTTGCTTGTCATACCTGCATGGCACCAAACCACTGACCTCTCCTATGTTTGACAGGGAGTTAAGGAGCATTTCCATATTTCCCCACACTGGTAACGTCCTTATTCTTAGTGTTTGGGATGTTGGGAAACAGGTGGAGAAAGAAAAGGAGATTTCTGCCAAAAATACAGGCTCTTAAAAAAAAATAATCAGGCATTAATTCAGCCTCCAGTTATTAGGGAGATGGCTAAGATAACCCTATTACTGACAGGCACTACAGCTGCTCATTGAAAGATCATTGGGCCTTCCTGTAACAAGTCACAATAAGACAGTGTATTTATAAGGATGCCTTCAGAAAAAATCAGTAGCGGGGAGAGAGAGAGAAGAGGAGAAAACATCTGACCAAAAATTGTAATTAATCTGTGGAGGAGGAGGAGGTGACAACTTAGGAGATCCAAGAATGCTGTTTTTACAGTCATGAAAATAGCACTGAACACTGCAGGCCTGCATTCAGGCCACCAAAAGCGAAATGTTGTGAAGCAAGCAGGTGAGGCTGATTTTAATGCAAGGAGGAAGTGTCTCTGAAGTTATCAATTTTCTTTTCAAAAGGATTCTTGAAGCAGGCAAGGATCAAGTAATTACTTTGCCCCTGTTCACAAGATATCTCAGAATAGTAACAGACCCCACACCCAGGAGATGATTAAAGGGAGCCAGGGGTCAGGAACACAGAAAAGCTTGTGATACAAAAGAGAAGATTTGCATGGCCATTAATATTTCATGACTTACAAGCCATGTGGTTCAGAACAAATATCTGCACAATAAAGTACAGCTCTCTGCCATCAGGTTGCATATTTCAAGACATACCTGAGTCATAAAGGTATTATTTACATGCCTTTACCGATGAAAAGAATGCAAAACTGTCTGAATCCTTATACCTACCATAGGGGAACATGGAAAGCCTTTCTGAAGGCCCAGCAGGATTTAAGTGGGGCCTCTGCCCTCCGCTAGACCTCTGCACAGAGTGAGTTTCAGCCTAAAAGCAAAGCATAAATAGCATGTTTCATACTGCAGGCCTATTAGATCCACTACAAAGGAAAAGAGCTGCTGCACTGTCAGTATGTCTCTTCAGCCTCTACTCCAACCCATGAAACAAAAGTGCTATTTATATGCAAGTGTATAGGTAGCAGTGCAGACAGGAGATATTGTAGTCTCTGCCATTATTCCCATTTTAGACACATGAAAGCTGGTAATCGAATTAAAAAAAAAACAACAACACACCAAACCATAAATTACTACTTTTCTCCCAGTGAAAAGAACAAGATGTGTCAGGGGTTAAGCAGAGATATTTCGTCCCAGGATTTTGGCAATTACGCCTGGTGAGATTTCATTCTGGGAAAACAGAGCTTATTGTGGTGGCATAAGCAGGCCCTTTCCTCACAATCAAAGCTAGGAATTTTCCCTGCCTGCACTTGCCTGTATGTGGCTGGAATAAGCAAGTGGAGTGAGTGGTTCGGTTGACTCACCGGCACAACCAGACTCTCCTCTTGCTGCCAGCCACCGATGGAACTTCTTTCCTGCCTTCGCACCTGGGCTCTCCCTTTCCCAAGCTGCTGTAAGCAGTGAGGCTCCTGACTTGAAAGAAACGCCGAGAGCCAGTGACACTGCTAAATCGCCCAAAGGAATTGCTCAGAGCAGGGAGGCATGTTAGAATTGCTTGTCAAAGCTGCTGCTTCTCTGAGTGTCATAGTGCTCTGTGTGTGTGTGTGTGTGTGTGAAAGAAAAGGTGAGAAGAAATGAGAAGCTGTGGGGAGGAAAAAAAAAATAAAAAAAGCACTGCACCAGAATTGCACCCATGTTTTACTGACAAGAATAAAAGTCCTTGCTTGGGGAATTTATAGCCAAAATGAGTCTAATGCCACAGGGCTTGATTGCCCTGATTGAGTGCTTTGCAAATTACTCACATGAGCAGCCCCACTGACTCCTCTGAAGGATTCTTCCACGTGCACAGTCTGGCCCACAGTGATTAGTGACAGCAAACTACAAGGGGAAAGGCGTGACAAGGGAGACATGGCTCTAAGGCAACATTATTTACTGCTTTCCTCCCTCCTAAAAGGAGTCAGGTGTTTTGACTATTTCATTCATTGGCTTCACCTTTGTTTTAAACCAGGTGCTTGCCAGAGTGGAAATCATTTATTTCAAGGTTCCTTCACACAGGGAAGTCTGAAGACAAATCCGGAGCAGGTGAGTCCTACTTCATAAATATAATTTATTATCATTGTGAGGTACATGACAACCAGTAAAATGCAGTTGTTTACTTCACCAAGATAAAATTTTGGAAGAGTCTTGACTGAGGAGGTAAATTCTCCACCTTCCACTACACTGCTGCTGGCCAAAAGTGTTTGGTTGCCAGCTGTCTTGTGGTTGAGTGTGATCAGGGATAAGCTGGTTAATGCTGGATTTTGCTGAGGTTAGTGATGTGACTGATGAGGTGATTTTGGTTTATATCTATCTGCTAACCCTGGTTCTTTCTTGAGAAACCCAAAGTTGTCTCTCACAAATGGCATTTATCTCTCTCCTTCCAAAGCAAATTGAAAGCTCACTGAAAAATTTGCATCTAGAATGTAACTATTCACAACTACAGGCCTGGAGCTGCAAAAACTGTTGTTCTTGCTTCGAAGTTAATTATTTTAAGGCATTTCAGTTCCAAAAGTTATATGTTATGTTGAGAGTTGAACAATGTGTACCTCACATGACTGCAGAGCAAATCTCACTCCTGCCAACCAGGTTTTCAATATAATCCCATTTTTTTCTTAGTCCTCCCAGGTGTCAAGTGCTGTCAGTGCTCCCCACTTCTACATTCCACTGGTGAAGAGACAAAGCAGCGCTGTTTCCTGCAATTGCATCTCTGTCCCTTTGCATCTCCTTGGACTTGCCAACTGTGAAAAATGGGAATGCAGCTCTGTCCATCCCCAGTGAGCCTGTGGGACTCAGATTGTTACGAACACAATCATAGAATAGCAGGTTGAAAGGGATTGCAAGGACCATCTAATCCAACCTTTCTTGGTAAAAACAAAGTCTAGACATGGGCTAGTACACTGTCCAGCTGAACCTTAAAGGTGTCCAAAACTGGAGAATCCAGGACACACTGGAATAATCTCTGGGGAGATTATTCCAATGGCTGCTGTCCTCCCTGTAAAAAAATTTCCTCTTGTGCCCAACCAGAATCTTCCCAGGAGTAACTTGTGCCCAACATTTCTTGAGATGGCCATCCCTTGAGACAGCACTGCTGGTAGGTATCCACTGAGGTGATCTGGTCTGAGACTAGGACTCAGCTAGCCTACAAGATTCTGGAAACTATATCAAGGATTTGACTAAGAAGTCAGAGGTATTTTGTTTTGCTTCGTGCTTTATTCTTAAGTACATTCAAGATGGTGAGACACTTGGACATTGTGATGATACTGGAGTGCACTCAGCATTGTACTGCTCGAGCACTCTACAATCTCAAATGTGGCCATCCACAGCTTGCACTCTACTGGGGTTCTCCTGTTAACCTCATTTCACTGACAGGAAACGGAGGGACAAAGATTCAGAACAAGAGCACCAAAGGTACTTGAGTAAAAGTTGTTGCTTGAAACTGACAAAAGGAGATAAGGCAGTGGTGTATTATTTTCTGGAAGACCATGAAAAAGATTTTTTTGATGAAAACCTCGGTGACCACACTCTGTATCTTGACACATCACTTAAGGTGATAGTGGTATTTTGTGAATTTGGCTGCAGGGGTCTTGCCCAAAACTGCAGAAATCATCAGCAATGAAAGAAGCATCTGAAACCCAGGTGTTCCAGACATTATATTTGTGCCTTTGGTATTGAAATAGCTCTCTTCCATCTGCTTAGAGTCATGTGTATGTAAAACAGGCTTTCTAAATAATGTCACACTTGAACATCCTGATCTAGACCTGAAGTCTTGCTTGTTGTCTTTCTGTACCAAGAACAACCTGTGCCACCTCATCATCCTAGTGAAGGAAGAATTTGTCTATGAAATTCAAGACAGCACGGAAGGGGGCAGGGCAGAACCTTAGAATAAAAGAACAAGAAATTCAAATTAGGCTGAAGAAGGGAAAAAATTCCAACAGCGAAATTAACAAGCTTGCTTAAGATAACAGAGAGATATGGTAAACCAGTTCTTCAAGGACCGAGATAATTTCAATTTTCTTCACTTAAAATTCCAGCCTACAGTCTCTGATGCACTTCTTGTCAACACAAGTATGGGCTTGACAGTGCTGCTCTAGTTTAGGGTTGTCTCCTCTTCATGGTTCATATAAAGTCCAGAGTAGTTTTTAGTCATCTGTTCAGGACAGGGTTCAAAGCTCTGACATTATCGTTATTCTTTATCTTCTTTCCACACTGGCATACATTTCCTATTTTCTCTCAGAAACAAAGCTGAAGATCTGCTTCATTCGTTGCCTTTCAGGGAAAGAATCAAAATTGTCTCATCACTAAGGTTATATGGGAAAAATCACACAAGGGCATGCAGGTAATGGCCTTGTGGCCCCCTCAGCAGTACTAGATCCCCTCTTCATGAAATATCATGAAAATGATCCAGAGATTAACTAGAGTAGTATGCATGTGAAGGTCTCCAGATTGCATCCATGTTAAAAACAAGACATGGAATTTGGCACAGCAATTAACATGCAGTAACATTTCTGAACTGCTAGCAATGTTTGAACTTTCAATGGTTAGGCTAACAAATAAACTGAGCTCCCTGCATCCCAAATTTACAATGTTTTACCCAGTATCTGAGGTCAAGACCTTAAAAAGGCTGTGTTCTATGAAAAGGCACATACACAGGAGTGATCTGCAGTTATCTCGTCATTTCACTACCTCTGAACTGCACAAGGTAGCCTTAGTCTCATGAAAACCACCTTGTCTGGAAATCATAATTGGAAAATAACTAACAAGATAAATATTACACTAACATTTCATTGTGGGTTTCTAATACACACAACACAGTGAGACTCTGAAACAGTGATCCCAGTATTTTTATAATGTATTTACACATTTCCCGTAACACTCTTGCTCACTCAACCTGCCTTTTTACTGAAGTAACTTCAATTAAAAAAAATCCCTTTAAAACACTGCTCTAGGAGGTACAGACTGATACATCTGTCATGACATTAAAAAGAACTGGACACAAAAGATAGGGCTTCATTTTCACATGAGTATGAGCGCAAACCAGAATCAACACTGAATGCTTGTTTGCTCAATGACTGACCTATGGCAGTCATTGACCTGGGAACCTCCTACCTTCAGAAGTACCACCTGCTTAATAAAGGCCACCCTCAGTGAACTGAAAATCTATAGAACTCATTCTGAAAAAGTCCCACAAACAAAATAATTTTTATGCTTAGTCTCTTGTCTGTATAAGGTGCTTAAAAATACATGAACTTTAGAAAAAACACCTTCATTTACTGATAAATTGCTGAAATGATGCAGTCTTGAGGTGTGCCATTATTTGATGTTTTTTTCCTTGAACCTCACCTCTTAAGTTTATCCAGTTTACTCTTCAAAGTAGTAACCTTATTTATTGCTGAAGATAAAAACACTTTGAAAATACTGTGACAGAAATTAAGGACAAATATATGCTATGCTACTTTGTGACAAAAAAACCCACCTTCTTTGGGAGTTAGTGATTATTTGTGATTGTTAATTTTTAGAGTTCAACTCAACAGGAACTGCCTGTCAGTTGTCCACTTTTAACTGTTTGAGAACTTCACAGGGTCACCTAGAAAACAGTTGGATTAATTATCTTTTTACTTTTGCTGGTAGACCTGAATGCCAGCATAAAAGATATTTTATGTCAGAAAATAATTTCTGACACTGCACTTTGTACTCTTTGCTACCAATGTCTCTCATTATTTTGACACTGATAATGGTTAAGTTTGTATTGCCTCAAGGGAACTACAACAGGGCCATCTAGTTATGTCAGGCCATCCCCCATAAACATACCAAAACACACAGACAGTGCCGGTAGAATGGTGATAAAGTGTGTTGATAAAAAATTTCTAGTCTTTGAACTCCACATCTAGCTTTAACATGTAGACCTAAAAATGCAATTCCTAACATGAACGTGGCCATAAACAGGTATTCCTGACTTGGTGCAAGAGGTAAGAAAGGTCAACACAGTTCCGCTCTCTAGGGATCTGTATGGATGAAGGAAGGGCTTTGCACAGTGCAGCCACAGACAGCACAGAGGGTGAGGCTGTGCCTACACTCCAGGCCAGGACTACAGGGTACAGGCAGCTGGCACTCAGAGCAACAGCAAAGATGACAAAGGCTGCTTTACCTGCTCAAGTGGCACATGCCAAACAGCATCCCTACATTCTGTTAACTTCTAAGACTATAGCTAGCTCAGATACAACTATATGCTACTACTTTGGTGAGACTCACCATGGAAGGTGTCTTCAAAGACCAATTATGCCAAATTTTTCATCCTTGATGGGTGCTGAAGTGTAGCTGAACACTGGTGTTTGGCCTCCTCTCCCCCACTCTACCAGACTTCTAAAGACTTCTAAAGATGCCACGCTTAACCTTATATACGCTTACTTCTGAAGAAAACATTTTTTTAATTTAAGCAATGTAAAGTAGAAGGAATTTTTGGCAAAGAATATCTTGGTAAAGAAATTGTCCTTAACTAAAACTAGGCATCATCACATAAACATTAAGGAAAACGTAGAACACCATAATCTAGTTCTTCTCTGAAGTGTGTTTCTTGCTAGGTTCACACTAGGTGGGGTGGCAGACATCTTCATTTTCTACAGTAATCAGAAACTATGCCCCAAACCAGTGTGTTGAAATTACAGTAAAGTAGTACTCCTCTTTCTTATTTGCTCTGAACATAACAATTTTAAGTTATGCTACAAAAGTACAATATCCCCAAAATCATGTGGTTACCTTTAAGAAAATTATAGAACTGGCGCAGCCACAAACCTATATGCAAAAAGTGTACTGCAAGTTTATGATTTATAAGGCATACCTTCATTTACAGTTACAAAACCAGCACATGCAATAAGAAACTGTCAAGCAAAATATACCCTGATAGTCAGATGACCGTGAAAGTTTAAGCCTCTTCAACAATTAACATCTTTCATAACACTACTAAAAGCATTAATGAAAATTTAAGTGTGAAAAATGTACATTCTTTATTCTGTGGTTTAGATATAGAATAAAATTTAACTTTTCAGAAAATAAAACTATAGCTACAGCTTTGAGAGCTGTCAGTTTTCTTTTGAGGATAAAGTACATGCACTTTTTCCAGTTACTTTATTGCACATAATGTACAGTCATAAATGGTGTTTATTTACATGTGTTTTGGCAACGTCCATGTTTGCTTTTCCCCTCAGAATACATTATTTTGCACAAACAAAACCTTAAATGCTTCACACAAACTGCCATAATACAAGTCAAAGCATATATGTATATATGTCACTTTATTGTTGCTGTGTTTTCCATTAATTCTACTACGAGTTTCAGATCTCAGTTAATCTTTGCCTTGGGAGGCAGGCTCCTCCCAGTTAGTCTGTTGCCAAAGACGGACACCCGAACTGCAGGCACCAAGAAATTAGGACTGCAGCCTGCTCTGCCCAAGCCCCAGCCCCTATGCACCACCTGCAATTAGTGCGCAGGCACAGAGAAGGAAGAGCACTGTACTTTCGTTAACCAGTTTGATTCAACATTGATTACCACGTGTTAATGGTATGGGTCACGTGTTATTTGGACAGTATTCCGTTAACAGTGTTTCAGAAAAATGTAGCAAACATATTAAAACAAAACAGAAATTCCGGGAGCAATTATGTACTTCCAGCCCTAGGAATGTGTTACTCAGATTCCATTCTGTGCAATGTGCTATTTCTGACAACTGGTATTTTTATCCAGACACAAAGAGCTCAGTTCCATGTACTCTTAAGTATGTTTCCCCCAAGTTAATTTCTTAATGGATGATGACACACTTCAATGTTTCCCTGCATTTTCAGGGCAGAAAACCTTTTAGTGGTCCCCCTTTTGGAGTACAATCTGGCAATAAACCTTTTGCTACATGTAGATTTTTAACACACTTTTAAAAGGTATGTTCAAATAAAAGATCAGTATTGTCAGTACACTGAACATATGCTCATTAAAAATATCAGAAGGATGTTCTTGAAGGCACTTTATAATATGCACAAAAATACTCTTGGAGAAACCAAATTTGTTGTACTTTGGTACAACACTTAAGATGTGAACAGCATTGCTCAGATTTTACTTTGAAAGGCTAGATGGTATTTTTGTTTATATTCTCACCTACCAAAATAAGTATTTACCCTAAGATAAATCCCACTTTACTGGATCAAAGAGCAATTATGTCTTGAATGTATGATCTTTCAAATGTTAAAACAATTTAACCTCAGAACAATAAGAAAGAAAAAGAAGCTAACTTTAGTGATTTAGCAATATTGAAGTCATGCTCTAATTTGGTTCTAAAAACAGTTTGTATCTTTCCCGTAAGCAGGCAAAGTATAAAATAGTTAAATTTTCAGACAGGAACTCAGGTAAATTGAGAAATGCCTTTGGTAGGCAACAATAATGAATATATTATTTTGATTTTAGAGTTCTCCTATTTTTTCTGTCCTTCAGCTTTAAAGTACTACAAAATTTACAGCAACTTCAACTACTGCATATACTGAAGAATGAGATGAAAATGCACTGTGGACAAAGTATAACAGTAGTTAACATCTATTGATAAAAATACAAAATAATAAAAAATATTACAGAAAAGCAGTAGTTCTGGAAATAGAAGTATTCTTCAATATAAAACAATAAAGTTTTGTTCCATCTGAATAGTTTCACCTATACTGGACAGAGTACTTCACCAAACTACATGTGCACCTCTGATAAAATTCTTTAAGAATATGAATTATTTGCTCTGTAATGACACTTGTTCCATTATCTAGTCAAAAGGTCCTGATATTATCTGTTGTAAATATCTAATATTCTTATCATCTGCCTGTGGCTGAGTTTTACGATAACAACATGATCTGTTAAATTAAAAAAGAAAATTCTGCACAAGTGAAACTATTCAAAATGAATTGGTAGTTCATCTCTACCTAAAATGTTTGTAAAACAAAGAACTACATGCCATTAGAAAACTCACAAACGTCATCAAAGCTAGACTATTTTTCTCCATGAAATAAAGATGCATAAAATTTTAATTACTAGCAATACTGTGAGAACTCTATTTAATAAAGTTTTATACTGCATGTATTTCAAGATAAATAGTTTGAAATATCATAAATTAAAGGAGGGATTTGAACAGATTCAGATTCCTCATCTGAATTTTTACTATCTACAGGAAAAAAATGGACTTTCAGGAAGAAAACTGTTGACATCTGTAAAGTTATCTACATTGAGGATCTCCCTCAACATTAGCAGTAATTACTGCCCACTCAAGGTTACACATCTAGAACTACCTGGGAAATGTAAAGGAGCCTCAGACAGAGTAGTTCTAAGAAAGGGGAAGCGTATCTGTAAAAATATTTGCATAGATGTACATTCAAAACAGCATTTTCACCATTTCAATTCCCTGCATTCATGTTGCTCCAGTCATCCACAGGGATAAAGATCATATAAAGGCAGCTCTGGAATTTGAAATGGATGTTGCTTGGTAATTTAGTGAAAGGTGTATTTTTGTACTTTCTGCAGTCACAAGGAAAAGATCCAGTTTGACCTCTGGCTTACAGAAGTTTTACTCCCCTGAGCTAGGCAATACTGATAGACTACAGTAGAAGTACCAAAAATAAAGTTAATTGAACCAGCGTGGCATAAATAAGGCACTTTTGCCAAAGGAAACCCCCAGGTTTTGTGTTTCAATGTACAGCAATTCTATCCAGAAATATTTTGTGCTTAGAAACGTCACATGATGCAACAGTGAATCAGGTGCCAAAACCAACAAATCACAAATTACTGTGTGATTAACTGCAACCTCTGAATGGTTCAACAAAGAATCAAACTGGTTTCTGTACACCGTCACGATTTACCAACACACTGGCATCTTTTGCTCTTTTGCTGTGAGCCAATAAATAATTATTTTAGAGAAAGAAAAAGAAAGTGTGGAATTAGTAATGCAGATGCTGAAAGGCAAGTGGCAAGACTCTACAAGAAGAATGCCTCAAAAAATGCTACTTTGTTCCCATTTCTACTGGCACCTATTCCCCAAGGTAAAAGACCAGAATGACCAAAGCCAATTTAATAGTAGTGTGCAGAATGTCAGCTGACAAACAACATAAAAACAAGTCACGTTGTGTTATCTGTGGTCACGTTCTTCAGGGTTAGTCCAGTAACTCGACTTTACATTCTTCCGTCTTTATTTGTTTATTTTAATTAAACATGTAATGGTTAATAAACAGACATAATCCAGAGTTAGTAGGTTGGTATTATAACATTTATTAAAATAATGCTATGGGTTAATAGAAACAGCAAAGAACCAAAGAATTAAAATGCAAGCTATGTAAAAACCCAACTAAAACCCAAATATGTCTAATGTATTCATCCAGTAGCTAACTAAAAGCCCAAGAAAGACAACACTCCCAATATAATAAAGTACTGCAAAACAATTGGCAATTTTTCAGTTATCAAAATTGTGGGTTTTGCATTTTGTATCCTTTTTTCTCAATCAGGAAAAAAATTCTTTTGAATGTTATATAACATACATATAAAACAAGATAGAAAAATACATTATAAACTTGTAACAATGGCTGTAAATACATTATCTTACATGTTTCTCATAGGCAATAGGTTGGTTATGGTACATACATAGCATGAAACTACTAAGATAATAAAGAATAGACAAATACATGTCATCTGTACGGTTACATACAAGCGACACTCCCATCTACCCACTCTAAAAAAATTACATAATACTGTCAGAAAGAAGTCTTAAAACTACTTATTTTAATAAAGAAAAAGTCATTAAAGAATGATAATACTGAGAACCAAGGCATTCAGAGATTTCAAAAGTCATGCTTTTTTTTTTAAGTTGATCCAAAATTTTGTCAACTAAGTTTTCAGAAGTTTGTTCAGAGCAAACATTACTTTCACATGTCACACATCTATTCCATACACTTCCCCTCCCCCCCAGTAAAAGACCTTTGATAAATGTCTAAAATGTCCAGGTTTTATCATAGTTGAGATGAAACTGGATCAAACACTGGTATTGTTTTAGCAAATCTCTCTTCAAATGTTCGAGTGTCGCAAGTTTATTCAACCAACCAAAATAAAATCAAAATGGCACAGCATATACTGTAAATAAAATCAACACAACTGTATGTGTAACAGGAAGACAAAGCCGGTGGCACAATAAACAAAAATCTAGCTGAATACGGAAGGATGAATGTCTATTGCATAGTAAATAAACTGATAATTATTTCCAGGTGAGACAAGATGTTAGATGAGGTCACCATGCAGGTGCTTAAAAATGTAAGCCCTCTTAGCTTACTATTGACCTTTCATTTGGAAGCTGTGAAGATTTGCAGGAGGAGAATAAGTTGACAAGAGGGGAATAAAATTATCACCTGATATTTGCCAAGTTTAGTTCTGAGCCCCACAATGTAACACTTAATGTTTTCAGAATTAAATACTGTGCGTTCAACAGCTTCAGCTCTTGCAATTGCCCAGCTATTCGAACCTCATGTGGCAACAAGGGTTAAAAATAAGGTATAGCTGGACTTCAAATGGCTGAAGTCCCTCTCCTGCTTATCTTTTCAAGAAAAGCCAATGGGCCAGATCTAACAATAGTCAAAGACGAGCTGAATAGTAAGTAACTTCCATGCTGTTTGCCACTGCAGGAGCTGTTCGTGGAAACTGGGGATGTGCTCAGTCGCTGACTGAAAACTCGCTAAGCACTTTCAGTTTCATTATCTGCAGAACATGAAATTTCTGGGTGATGCCGAAGCCTACTACAGTTATTTCAACCAAAATCAAGAAAACTCCTCTCCATCCCTGAACAAAAATGACATAACTTCCAGCTCTACAAACATTTGTCAGCTAATAATCTCCTTTAGCATGAGACAGTCTGTATCACAGAACCCTTTGGTTTACGTCGCACAAGTACGGCATTTGCTATGATTTAAAAAGTAGAGTGGTTAAAATAATAATGGGCTGGTTTGATGAAAACTTAGCAAATACTTCGCTTAATGGGATTTTGGCAAAGTCACATCACACTAGTATGGCAAAAATCAGGTAATTAATATGGTCAACTCATCATTTGTCTTCCCTCACAGCTTCTTTCACATACTGGGCGACTGAGTGGCATGCAGTAACTTGTCTGAGGGAGAAGCTGATTATACAAGACATTTGACTAAATGACCATGAAGAAAATAAGGCACTTCCTTTTCTTTAGACTTATTCCAATACTTAAAAAATAAAAAAGAAAGACTAAAAGGCTCTTTTGGTCTTTTGTTTCTTGACAACCACCAGAAAAAATCATTTAATGAAATAAAGGGTTTCTTTGTTCTTTTTTTCTTTTTTTATAACACTTGAAAGTATAAAATGCTACATTTCCAAAAATATATTTTTTTTCTGCACCAGCACCCTTGTATAGTAAAAGTATCTACTTTTTTGTTCATTTTGTTTCAATGCACTACACTTTATCTACATTTCATTACATGTATACAGCAAATAGGCAAGCATGGCTTTTACATCCTTAATGAAATTTTTTCTATACAGGGAGGTTTAAAAAAAATATTTGAACAGTTTGCCCAGTAATGTGACACATAATGCATGTACCTTGTTCTCATGTAATCTTCCAAGGAGATTAAAATATGGTTAAAACAATTTTAAACTTGTATTTCGCTTTAATAGTGTTGCTGTTTTGTTCTCTGCATTAATGTAGTTCTGAAAAGTCATCGTAATCTGCATTTCATGGCACACTTTCCTTTAAAACGTCCAATTTGGCAGGCAATAGAAAAAAGGCTGCAACATCTGCCCTTTGAGGGCACTGGTAGTGACTAAACAGCATATCAAATTTTGAATACTTTTTGGAATCCCTTCCCCAATGACATCCCTGACCAAAGGTTCATGCATGATGCATCATCACACAGTACATTCAGAGAGAGCTTTGACTTTTTTTTTTTTTTTTTTTTCTGAGAAGAAAAATATTCCTAGAAGTCTCTCACAGTAACTGCCTCTGTCATTGGGTAGTTAAGGGACATCTGTCTCCATCTCGTGCGAGGCCTCCTTACCGTTCGCTTGGGGCGGGACACTAGAGGATGATCAGTGCGGAGGGATGAGTTGGACCTTATTGCTTTACTACTATTCAGTGCAGGTTCTAGAACCACTTTCACCCAAACAGGAGAACAACAAAAAGCGGAGTTGGAGGACAACAATTTCTTTGTCTGTTTTGTTAGATGGTAAGACGAACGGACAAGTGCCCCAGCTCGCTGCACTGAAGACAGGCAAGCAAAGGCGTTTACCAGTTAACTGATCAGCAGGCAGGCATGGTCAGGTCATCATTGGGTGAAGAGTTCAGAGGTCAGAAGGTCATAGGTTAGTTGCCGGTGGCGGCTGGGTGGTTAGAAACAAAAAAAAAAACAAAACAAAACAAAACAAAAAAACCAAAATAAAAAAAAAAAAAAAAACAAAAAAAAGAAAGAAAAGATAGAGAAGAGATTAGTTCCAGCTAGTGACGGCTTAATGACAACATGAAAACTAATCACAACTAATAAAAAAAACAAGCATGTTTAATTCTGACATACTGATCGACACCATCTACAGAATGCAATAAAATCATGACAGCCCTCCATCATGATTTGGACACGTGAAGGAGAAGCCCACTCCCACAAAACCGGTTAACAGGAGAAATAGAGATAAAATATGACTAACGACTAATGGTTAGTAGCAGTCGATGAAGAAAATTGAAAAACAAGAAACGATGAACAGTTTCTGAACTGGGTAGAAGATTTCTGGAACAACAGTCAGTGCACAGCATCAGTATCTGACTGCTATTAAGCATTAGTACCTCCCCAGGTGCAAGCATTAAAGCAACTATTAATGATGGATGTGATTATTAATAACTGGTTGTTAAAAGAATGGAGTCATCTAAGGAATTCTGGACTTAGAGAAACAATTTGGTTCAACAAACTATGGGCCAAACAAAGGGTTTTTGTTCAATAAATTTTTTATTGCCTTTCATTTATTCTATTTACAAACAACATGGAATTTCTTGGCCTCATGATACAAAGCAGTACTATAAACTGTAGTCTAGCAACGTAGGCATCATCGTGGAAACCAGGAAAACGCTCAGCCTGCTACTATAGCTAGCATTTTCCCATTCGAAATACTATTTTACACATATAGGACACTTATAAAATGCACTTGCATGTAAACACTGTAAAAGTCCTGCCATTTTAAAGTCTATACTTAAAAAGCTCTAAGTACATGAAAAAATAGAGAAAATATCTAATTGATACTAATAAGGCATTTTAAAACTACAAACAGCTCTCTTTATTCATTTTCAAAGCTAATACTCTGCAAATACAATAAAATCTGACATTTCATATACATTCCTGCTTTATATTTTTATATTTTAAAAGAAGCCACCTGTAAATACTATTTTCTTTTGCAAAAAAAGGAAAAAAGAAAAAAACAACAAAACAAAACAAACAAACAAAAAATAAAACCCAAAACCACAAACAAATTACAGTAAAACATAAAAAAGTTCTCAAGTGGAAAGTTATCATTCCCAATGTTCTTGAGCTATTCCTTCTTTAATCATTCTCTCGCATTCTCCTTCACCAAACTTGGTCCACTTAACAGTAGTATGATTTTTAAAATTTTTTCTTTAAGACTCATTCAACAGCTTAATTAGAGCTAATAAATTCTGAGGTTGATAAAAGTTTCTGTACTGTTGCCATTTTGACTAAGGCAGAGGAGATGAAAGTGAGAAAGGTATTCAGTGCAAAGTCAGATTTGTGCCATTACATAAAATGAAGTCCAGTAGGTGTAATATTCACAGATACCATCGATTTAACAATCTTTCTTGTGGGTTCATTTACTTTCACATAATAAAAGTGGCCTATCATTTAGGATACAGTTCATAACACTACAAAAATTACTACTGTAACATAAATGAGACCAAACGCTCCCTGAATTTTTTTTCAGAATCATGCTAAGTGGGATTTGTTTAAATTACAACAGCTGTTTCAAAAAGAAGAAAAAATAAAAATAAATATTTTATGTGGCACAATCTTACCACTTTACAGGTATACTAGAAACACACTCTTAAAGCATTTTGATACTCATTACAATTTTGATTAAAAGGTATTAAAATTTATATATAAATTATGTGAAAATTGGTTTGGATAAAACATTTGAGAAAATTCTCAGCATTAATATTTCTTGTGGAGTTTAAAATCAAAGCAAGCTATCTTTAAAAAATACCAGGACACCTGTGATACATCCTCTGCCAAGTCTCTGGCCTTCTACAGTACACACAGGTTTGTCAACTGTGCAACACCATTTACAGTTTATTACAATTAAATCAGTCAGTCTCTCTGTTATATGAATCAAATTCAATTTTGTATTATTTATAAACTGGGGGTTTATTCTGAGTTAAAATGAGCTATGTTTTCCAACCCTTCACCAATTCTACATGCTTAGTTGTAAAACATTTACACATTTGGGGATTCTTGCTTTAAATGCAGTGCTTATCTCTGGAAAAACAACCCAAACCCCAACAAAAAACCAAAATTATGCAAAGAATAAAAACTACTTAAAAAGTGAATGCAGTAGTACTACAAAGTCATTTGAGAGTCAATTTAGAATTTAAAAAAAAAAACAAAAAACACCAACTTTAGACCCGATGAATGCAAAGATAGATTTAGTGACACTTAACTATGTAAAAAAAAATTTCCGCATTGGAAATGAAAATATTTCGGTTTGCTGACATTGCTTTTTGTGGCCATAGCTATAGAAATATTCTGGTGACAGAACAACCAAATAGGTGAATATGGCAAATACTGATAGTATTTTAATTCTACAATATAATTGTAGTACATTAAAAGAAATTTTTATTGCTGAACAAAGTTGTCACCAAAACCTTTTGTGTGAGACTTTTAGATGTGTGCAGTGATAACCTAGGATTTAAAATTCAAAATACAATGAAGTTCAGTGGTAAAATTAACAGGGACCATTTAGACAAGACTTTAAAATAATCTCCTCCTGAAATATGAGTACGGTTTTCCTAAGAGAGAGGTATGCATAATTTATTCCACAGGAAAAAGATGTCTATTTATTTATCTACTTAAGACAGTGGGTTTCCAGTTTTGCTAGAGATAAATGCTGGGTTATCAGAAAATGGCTTTATTTTAACAGAAGGTGAAATTATGCCAATAATTAATTTAAATTACTTTCAAATGACCCAGATGAAACATCTAGGCCCTTCCAAAAATATTTAAAATCTATGTTGAGCAAACATTACAACAATAAACTCCAAAATGGTATTTTCTCCATGAAAACACCCCAATCCCCACTTTATCAGTGTATTTACTAGTTGTCTCAGGTAAATATCTAATTACACAAAAGGTAGCCATATCTGTCACCTGAAACTATCACTGCAGATCATGAAGGACCATTAGCAAAAAACTGATTTTTGCAATATCAGGTCAAATTTTCAAAGACAATCAAATCCTTATCACCCATTTCTCTCGACTGAGAGAAAAAAAAGAAAATATTGAAACCTATTTCCTTTTTTACTCTCTTCTTTTTTTGTAAACATGGGCCATGACCTTTAACTGATTATATACTGTTGCCCCATTGAAGAGTTCTCAAGAAATGAGAACAAGTCAATGGGCTACAAATAGCGTGCAGTGATATAAAACAATCTTACAGAAAACTAAAGTAGTGTCCCGTATCAGCTTTGCACTTTCTGTAAAGCCTAAGATCATATCAAAGATAAAAATGTTACATAAATATACCAAATATCCAGGAGGGCCCCTTTTACTGTATTGACCAGAATCTGTATTCTCTCCTGTAGTTAATTTATGGAAGGTTGTAAGAAATGTAGTCACTGTTAGGAGATGTCAGATCTCTCACTGGAATGTGGCTTTTGATTATTACAGTATCATGGAAACCTGCACAACACTGATTTGGATGAGAGCAGAATAATAATACTTGGCACATAATGCTTTGCATCCTCAAAGCCCTGTACAAAACAAGAACCCCCACAACACCCCTGTGAGGTAGGGAAGTATTATTATCCTTACTTGACCAATGGGAAACCATACACAGAGAGATTAAATGATTTGCTGAAAACCACAGTGAGTCAGCAGCAGGGATGGGATAAGAATTCATCCCCCACCCCACACTGCTTCCTAGCCAATGTCAATAAACCGAAAATATCAGTTTTCTCAATAAGCTTAAACACTTCATTCAGGGGTCCAAAGGCATGACACTTGAGGAACAGGAGAAAAATGAAGATTTACTTTCCATTCAAGGGTTAAAGAGAGATGCCCAAATATTGGATGTCATCTCACCAACAGGTCTTCAAAAGTTGTTTCTCCTTCAGGTTACACATTTTAGCAGCAAAAGGCAAATACCAAGAAATAGATTTTGGAAAAAAAAACCCCAAAACCAAACAAAAACCAAAACAATCAAAACACTCTCCCTTCTCCTACCCATACTAATTCAAACTCAAACAACTTTTGAAGTTATCTTCACAGCCCTTACCTTTCTGAATTCAGTTAGGTATCTGAGAACATGCATCCTCCTCAAAATATACAGTACAGTGGCTCAAAAGTTTATTGGAAAAAAAGGAATCTAAATCTTCAGATTTCTCCAAACACAGACAGGAGGCATTTATTCCTTTACTTCTTTCTCATTAATCAACCATCCATTCATGTTATTTTGCAACACCAATCTGATATTTCCACGCCAATTAAAAGAATGAACCGGGCAGGGGGGAACACGACCAAATTAATTATTGCAGCACTGATTTCATAGCGTTTCCTGATGCAGACAGATGTTTCATTTTTAAAACTGAATCAGTTATAGAATTTCTGTTAATATATCAAAGTATATATATTTAATTGAGCTGGGAAAGCCAAGTTTAGAAAATCTTTTTAAAACTGCAAGCATTCCCAAAGCTTTCAAATATTAACTGTCCAGGTTTTTGAGAAAAATCATGAATGGGTCAAGACTGGGTATTTGGTTAACCAGCTGTGGTGTTGCAAATCTCATGTACACTCAAAGCACTTCTTACAAACAAGAACTGCAGAACTAAACTAACCTCGGTCTGCGGTCACAATCCTTTGGTAAGGATGGACACGCATATCGTGCCTTCGAACTTTAGTAGCCACCGCACCTAGTTAAATTGCAATTACCAAGACAAAGTTAGAAAACATTCACAGAAAACATTAACAGCAGGTTTATCAAAATGGATTTAAATGATCATTAACTACAAAAGTTCATTTTAAGAAAAGCAACAAGTTAAGGCACAGTAGTTTCAAATCTTAATCTTAAAAAGAAGTTTATCTGTGCAGATTAATATTGCATTTATTTTAAACATCCTGGCCTTAACCTGTTTAATCCATTCATTTACAATCCCAAAATTACAGTATTTCATGAAATCTATTAGACCCAAGCACATTTAAGCTTTACTAGTCACATATTCACTGAAGTGCCTTTCTTGCAGCAGGACTATTTTAAATAATGCCATCTTTAATACTGACAATTATTTGCTAACCTTAAGATCACTTCCAGTTCTACCACAAAAAAATAAGTTTTAAAGCAATTCTTCAAGCCTACAGATCGTGATTTTAAACTTTAAGTCAATAAGTATGAACTGCAATGAATTAGGTGATTAGTAAAGCAAACACTATATAGAACACTTAGCAGTCAGTATACTACTATACACTCATAAATTACAGCTACTCTGTAATAATAGGACCTAATCCAAATTAATAGCACTATTTTATTTTAAATCTATGTGCAAAAAAGTGCAAGTAAGTCACTGACTGCTAGGCCAAGCTTTTTTCAAGGCTGCTGAAAAACTAAGCATTTGTTAAAATTCAGATCTGATGAAGGATCAGTTAAGACCGTTCTTGAATTCTTAGCCTTTCGTTGGGAAAGCCATACCTGAAGATAAAAGGAAGGGAATTGAAAGTTAGTCACCAACTAAAATTTGATCTCAACACCAACATCCGCAAAAATACTGACAGGGATGCATTTCTCTGTCATTTTAAACAGAATTATTTTAAAACATCTTAAAGGTCCACCACAAAAATGGACAAAATACTATTAATGAGAATGAGCATTTAACAAAATAAAACTCAAATGACATCCAAATTTAATGCAATGGGCTCTATAAAACTGCTCAGATAATAGAGCAGATGTATTAAGAGTTATCAACTCTAGGCAGCTAAAGTCGGCGTGTGGGTTTTTTTTCCCCGCTCCATTTTCTTTCTTTAAATAAAGTTTTTTTGATGAGGTCTGTTTTGGGCAATACACCTCACACAGTTAAGCCTGAGAGTATACAATGGTTTCAGATGCCATTTTAGAAGTAATTTTAATTTTTCCCTCATAGCTCTTTACAGAAAATCCTGCAAGAAATCCTGCATTGTAATAAACTTTACTCTGGAATGCTGTATTTCTTTACTTGTTATTAACTGAATTCAGGAGAGGGCCTTGTCACTAACCATTAATAGCTACTTTGATGAACTGTGACTTTATCCCAGGATGTACCACAACTGGATTCAGAGACTGGGGGTAGAGGAGCTAGGGAGAACATTTACATGTTTGTAGGAAATTAATAAATGATAATGTTATCATATGCTCATGGAATTTTGGCTATGGGTTAACTGACAACAATCATAAGCTGACAAGACGTACTGCATACTTTTTCCTATTAGAATTTTTGTTATTGATTCACTAATCCTGCAAGACAGAAGTCCGAAACACATTTTCTTTTTTCCTGTACATGATCTGGAAACATGCACACAATACAGATAGCTCACCAAGTATTTGTCATGTGAAATACTGATTTTTTGCAATACTTTCAACAAAATATTGACTTTGCACCTTATTGTCCAGTGTTCATTAGAGATGTTTAGAATTTGTGTAAATCAATAACTGCCGCTGAACAAACTAAGATCAAAGTCCTATAAAATCAACATTATGCAGCAACAAGGTCACATGCAATTCAGAACAAACTGGAGAGAAAAGATTATTTAGATTCTGTAGAGGGTAGGGAAGGAAGAAACTATTGGAACTGCTTGTTCCATATTGGCCAGTTAACTGAATTGTCACGGCTGCTTTACCATTCTTGCCTTCACACACCAAGTCAGTGGTCTGAAATATTAGGAACGATGGACATTTCAATGCAACATATATAAAAGAAGGCATCAGTAAAGTTGCTAACTTTATCATCCTTTGGTGAGAGCTTGGTTTGCTTTATATTCATTCACTGATATAATTTTCTGCTCAAAATATAATTTAGAGCTGACACCGGAGAGAAATTTATCAGTTTCGTACTAAATAAACAAAAACTCCAAATGAACGGAGACTTATTCACTCCCTCCAGTTTTGCTACTAATATGATATGGGAAAATACTAAGTCCTCTCTTCCAAAAATTGCTGAATGTTAATTTATGCTAAAGAGAACACAAACTGATCTGTTATTCATGGGAGCCCAGACGACACGTAATAGACGCCAACTTGTATTTGGCTTTTTTCTCCCTTGCCTATGTATCTACCATCTAGTATCATACAAACATGAAGACTTTATTTTTGGTAAATTTATTAATATAAACTAAGCACACACATGCAGGAATGCCAAATACATTTAAGTAAGAGCTGCACCATTCGAGCAGCTCTCCTCGGCGGTTTTGATGTAAGTTTGTTGTTTCAGATTTTTTTCTTTGAGCTCCATGAACCTCTACCTTGCAAACACAACAGCAGCACAAGCAACACATTCTCCAGTCACCCACGTACAAAGGTCTTACCTAATACACCACTAGGTTCAATAGGGTACTCAAGGATTGATGTAGCTGGTGCCAGCGTGTAGGGGTATTCATACGGTGTGTAAATTAAACCGGCCTCGGGTCCGGGTGGAACTATTGCAGCGGTGGGATGAGGAGTTCCGTTTGGCATGACAGCGGTTTGTATTTGTCTGATCAAAGGCATTATGGTAGGGCCAGCTGGCGTAGGAGTACGCAGGGCAGCTGGTGGGAGAACAGGCGCAGGCCCAGTAATAATCCTTGGAGCCTGGGCTGTTGCTGCAAGAGAAAAGGCAAGGGCTGCTACAGTAAGCAAAGAAATTCAGAGGAAAGTATGGAGATAGCAGTACAAAACGTGGAAAGAACGGGAAAAAAGGGAAAAAGTAGGAAAGAAGAAAAATAAAAGGAAATCATTAGTACATGCGCTGATCACACAGTGCCAAAGCACACCATTCAAATGCAAACAGCTTTCCATTTTCCAGTGTGATTAAGTATGAACATGCAAAATAAAAAAGCCATTGTAAAACAGTGAGGTAGATTTCTCAAACAGGTTACACAGCATGAAAGCTCCATTTAGACCACATTTCTTCATTTATGCTATCAAGACTGCATGAGACTGAGATGCATGCAGGAAATACAAGGAAAATACTATCACAATCAAATACAGAGTACAAAATTTAGTGCATCTAGAGTCCACAGACACTCAGTTATGCAGAGCTGCTGTATGAGTCTAGAGTTTTTATATGTCTTAAAATTGTATTTAAACATATTCACAATTCCTATTTCCAGGATCGGTGAAGTTGAAGATGACCTAGAAACATGAGTCGGTCCTGTCCTACCCTAACATGAATAAAACAGGCTTGAATTTTATTTCCATTAAAAATTTCACCAAGTAACATACTTTCTTTGTATTAGAAGTTCACCATGGCCTTGCTTAAGTTAAAGAAAATAGGTGGTTTTTCTGTTTTGGTTTGTTTTTTTTGTTTGTTTGTGGTGGTTTTGTTTGTTTTCTGAAGTGGTGCTAGCACAGTTCATTAAGTGTTATTTGAAGCCTGTTGGCACACCAGATGAACAACAACTTAAGCACTAGCACATCTGCTGGTAACAGTCAATCTTAAAGGGTTATAATTTATGTATTTCTATGCACTACTGTTGATCTACATTGATTTAATTTACTCACAGGTGGCCTGAAAAGAGGAATGTCACAAAGTTTTTAAGATTTGAGACTGGTGCGTATTTAAATTTATTTTTATTTTTTAAACAAAAATGCTCAGATAATTTAAAACTGGCGCTCAAATATCTATACTTCCTTTCCTAGACAGAAATAAACCGGTACAGCTTCTACATCTTCAACTTTTCAATAAAATCAAAACACAAAGACTGAAATTGTCTTATCAAATAATGAGTATTAGTGTAGCAATTTCTAGTCAAAAAATAAATTAAAAATTCCATCTTCCTACTTACACTGATACAATAGACCAATGGGAACAGACCAGACAAAGAAATTGCTCAAATTAATAAAAAATTTTCTGTGCAAAAGTTTGCATCAGTTTAAGATATTCTGAAAGCTATTTTATTCACAAGTTTGCAATAATTTAGAGACTCCCATATATTTAAAACTGATCTAGCTTTAAATATCATAGTGTTCATTAGGGCTGAAAGATTTACCATTACCATTGTAGTCGTACAAGCCCTTGCTTATGTCTCTTTTCAAATCAGAATAATCACACTGGTGTAAGCACTCTCAAATTGACCTAACTGCATTCCAACCTTTAAACATATTCAACACTGAAATGGGGACTGTGTGGAGAAACAAATTTGCAAATATCAGTAGGTCCTTAGTGAAAACACTGGTTTAACTGTGCTTACATTTGACATCTGTATCACAGCTACAGCAAAAATGTACTTTTGAACAGCGTCAGCAACTATATTTTTGGGAGGAGAAATTAGATTTTCAACTGAAGAAAATAATTTGTATCACACGTAATAGGTATATGCTTTCATTAGTAGGTGCGTGTAATTAATTTTCAAGTGTAAACTTGTGCATACATGCGTTTGCAAAAGCATTTTCACACAAATGTAATGGAAGTAATCGTAAAAACGGCTCATTACATCACTGATCCGTGTGAACTCAGCTGTGAAATCAGTTGATGAATTGTTGGTAAAACATAACATTGGGGGTACACATGCAAGCAGGATGAAAGGAAGGAATATAATACAGAAAAATGTATTCACAGTATCCTGAACCTCTGTAACATTTTAAAATTAAATCTCTAAAAATAAAAATGCAAAGGAGTCTACTGTCCTTTATATGCTTTAAGGAAAAAATGACCGTGAAACAGAAAAATCCAGCTTAAGGGTTGAGGTTTTTTATACTATATATATTTGTAAGTATTTCAACCCATACATACTGTTAAAAAAAAATAATGGGGACAAGAAACAAGCTAAAAAACCCCACAAACTGACATAACTTATCCCCCAAAAATCTTTTGCAACAGCTACCTACAGTTTTGTTGGGTTCTTACTGCCTTCCATTCTCCAACGTAAGTTGCCACTGCTTATTTTCCAGAGGCAGCTTTAATATTCAAAACCTGCAAACACTTCTATGGCATTGACCCTTGAGCTCATGACATGCTTACGTGATTTGATGTTGGCATCTCTGTAGGTGCCATTCAGAATTGCAAGCTCCATCAGCTGCATCTTTTTAAGGCTGTCTTCTCCTTCTGCCTGCGTATGAAAAAATAGGAAGGAAGTCAGGATTATGAACTCAGTAGTGCACAAGATCTAAGTGACCTAGAATAAAATTGTTCAAGTTCTAACCAAGCAAAATACCTGCTTACCATTAGTCACAAAACCAGCAAGCTTTGTCAACTTTTCCATAAAATTAAGTGGAAATTGCCTGTTGACTATCATTAAGACTTGTCGACAAGTATCTTAAAAAGGAGTTTTGGAAAAGGTTCATAACATAAATTATAAAAATGAAGAATTAAACGTAAGTTGTGTTTGGTAGAAATCATTTAAGGAATTTTTTTCTCAGATACATTTTCACATATTCCTAAAGCTATCTTTAAAAAAATTGTATTATTGGGTCAGAGGAAGAATAGCCATCACAAGTTTTAAGCACTGCAATTTATTGTAATTTGGTCCATTATAGTCGATACTGACTACTGTGGGGGTGGGGCAAACAAAAAGTAAACAACAATCTGTGAGTAGCTTTCCAGACAGGATATTGACAACTGCCCTGAGGCTGAATGCCTAATTCTGGCACACACAGATGTATTCCGGTGAGGATGTAACTACTATTTACCCAGCATACATTACTCCTGGTTTTGCTTCAATAAAAACTGCTTCCCTGAAGTTACCTACTCCATTGGTATCGTGCAGGTTGCATAAATATTAAGTAGTGTTCAGTAGAAAAATGGTCACTTTTTCAGTTAATAATGAAAACATTTTTAACAGTAAAATTTCATTTTTAAAACCAGAGACGTTCTGATCTGTCTTTCAAAAAATACTACCATTTGTTTAGTCTACACTCTATTGAGCAGAAAACGTGATTATGATATAGGAACCCCAAGAGTGACGGTCAATGTCTACTTTAACGTTAGGTTACCACCTTGCCTCCTGTATGGAATGCCACTGCTGAAATTCTTAAATCAGATGCATAGAAGGGCAGCTTTCCTGTGAACTGCAGTGCATTTTTCCTTTGCTAAACTGGATTTCTTACATTTTTACTTACCTAACCACACAATATTTTCCAGGTATTTGGAACAGTATTTTCCAAGTTAATGAGCTTGTTATACATACTTTACTCCCAAACTATGGATTAGTAATTTACTGAAGTCCAAGACAAAAACAGTTTTCAAATTTTATCTAAGCAAATCCAGTACTTATTCCAAGGTATGCTCAAGGGCCACGACCCCTTGCAAAGGGAACTTTTAGCAGCTGATTTTTATCAACAGCTCAAGATCAACATGGTAAGAGGAGTCAACACTGAATTCCTTTCAAATGTCAGAAATTCAAAGTCCCCAACTGTAATACTGAGGACTTGCATAAACACCAAGATTATCACACAGTAAACATTCAGAATATACTGAAAGTTAGGTATTTTCTTTGTATGTTAAATACTGTATGACAGGGAAAGCTGACACTAATACTAAAAAAGGAAATACACATTCAATTACCATCTTAACTAGAAATTAATTGTACAGTTAAGAACTGTACCATCCAGAAATGTCAGACACCACAGTCCCATAGACCCTTTGGAATACAAAATGTGCCGATTCTAGCAATCTTAACATGACACAGAACAGATTTATAATTTACACGCAAAATAATTTTATCTTCTTTTATAAAGAAACTATTTTTCCATTGCATCTTTGCTGGTAAATTACCTAGGCAATCATGACACAATAAAACCAATTCCAAATCTATTTCCCCATCCAGAGCTGACAAATTCTCGTCATTCTGGATATACCTTATCGAAGTTATTTTAGCAATAGAGATTTTCTTAACACATTGATTAATCTTTTCCCCTTCCCCGTAAGTTGTACTTTGTTATTTGCTTTTTGTTTGCATTCATGTATTTATTTATTTGAAAGTGTGTAACGAGAAAACCTCCTCACAATGTCAGCTGCATCTCCCATATAGTTCCATTAATGTTACTAAAATTGCTCACTTCCTCCAAATAAGACCTTCAGGAGATTGATCTATGCCATTAATGACTTTCAGTAAATGCTGAATATTACACTTCACTTGCTAGGATAATTTTAGTAACCCTAATCCCAGATTTTGCACCACAGTGAATATTTCCCAATATAACTATTTATAGGATAACAGTTTTAAGACAGAAAATATTTTTACCCTTTTTACACGGTCACAAGAAGGAGATATAAGTCCAAGTAATCATTCTTACTTTAACATTTTCCTATAGGTCAATACTGCTTTCTATTAGAAAAGATGTTGCAATTACTAGGCTTTATGAAGTATGTTTATGGAAATAACAGTGGACTTAAACAAAGCAGACCAAGTCCTTAACTTCTGTTTTTGAGATTTACTTCTCTAGACTATGCTCAGCAGTTGATAAACTTTTCTTCTTTTAAACAAAACCCAAAATACAGCTTAAAATTTTCCCTTAAAATCTGTATCAGTAAAAAAATCAGAGATGCAGGATGTGGACTTGCATTACCAGACATTAACACTGACTTTCGACTTCTGGTGCTTTGGTTTTTAAAGCATTTATTAGATACATAAAAAGCCCCCAACCCCAACAAAAAACCCAACCCACCACTTTAAAAAGCACGTGTAACGCTGACCACAAGGTCATGGTTCCGGCTCCTCCCAGAAGATGGCACTGTTTGTTGCACAATGCCAGCTCTGCAGGACATGGGTGCGCAGCACTGCTGCCACCACCCACCCTGCTGGTGCTGCTCAAAATCCTGCCACCCCCTCACATCCTACCCTTGGAACTGTCACTTGCCACCTCTCCTCATGGTGAAGTCACAGAAGCGGCCAGGACCCTTTGGGACACACTGTCGTGTCCTTCACTCTCTGGTACCAAGCTCTCCATCCTTTGAACATCCTTCACCACTAGCCAAACCCCTCAAATTTCCAGGAGCTGCATCAGAGCAAGGGGCACATGTTTTTCCCTGCCCTATCCTCTCGATTCTTTGCTGACAGATGATCAAATGAGGCACACGAGATCTATCTTAGCTCCAGGCATTCCTGCAGGCACTCTCTGTTAAAGCAAAGAGAGGTTGCATCAGGGATACAAAGGCAATCTCTAAAGGGACAGTATATTACCTGTACAACAGCTGCAACAAAGCTCAGTCATTTGTACCAAAAGGAAGCTACTTTGAGCAAACATCAATAAGGTCACTTAAAACCAGATTTGCATTACTAAGTTGAAGCTCAAATGATTGACTCAAACCTCTCATCCTCTTAAATCTCCAGGGCTTTCCTTGTATTTATCATGTACAATATAACATGCAGATTAAAAAAAAAAGCCGTAAATGATATCTTGAAACTCAATTCTTTAAATGTAAGCAACTACTTGCAAATGCTCACTGAATACAAATATGGAAGAGATGGAAGCAGTAAATCCTACAAAGCCAACTGTGCACAGACACCACTGGGTGCTGTTCCATGAACACACAGCCTGTAACTCCTCACAGTAGCTCAACTCTACCTGGGCTAGCAATAAATAGACCTAAAGGAGACCAAGTGCCAGTGACAATTATAATTTTAAGTATCCTGCTTTCTAATCTTTATCAGTGTAGGATTAATAGTTGCAAGCCTCAAAACACAAGTGCCACCTACATGAAGTCTCTGGGAAACACTTCCTAAAAAACCGTAATTTCAAACTAAATAGATAGTGCTGACCATACAAATACCCAGTTAAAACCACAATTGTCTCCCCTACTTTGGACAATACCAACAGTTTCACAAAAAAAAAGAATGCAGTTTATTACACAACTTCTATTAGTAAGAGCTTGTTTCATGTCATGAAATGGGGAGCTTAGATAAAACACTCCAATGAATTCTTCTCATTATCAGTGTCCAAGCTATACTCCAACCTCAGATACTCCAAAACCTTCAGAAAATCATTTATTTTTAGGCACCGAAATGCCTCTGATTCTCATGTGCACATGGTGTACCCTGAGGAGTATCATATACTTTATCTGCTTATTTATACACAAAACATACATAGTCTGGATACATTTGTTATCCAGGTGGAAGACAGACAGACAGGCATGCAGACTCCAAAGGCAAATGCCTTCATTGTGCAATGTCAATGAAGGACTTCAGCAGATGACAACAGTTTTCAGAGGTGAAAGGTGGACTATTAGATTCTGTCAACTCTGAGAAGCCTGTAACAAATTACAGCAGAGAAGGAAAAAAGATAGCATTTTTGAGAAGGACCAAGTAGCAGTGTTTAGGATAGACTAGGGATCCATATGTTAGACCTATGGAGACAGCCAGTGGCTACACTGCCCTGCCATACTGCTGGCAGGCCCAAAAGGAACATCACTCCAGCTCAGGTAATTCAGAAAGCAAACAATCCACTCACTTGTGCCATAGCTGGGATACCTTATTCTGACAGACCTTCTTGAGCCTTACAGTCTCAAGCACATAAGCCTCAAAATGTTCTCTGATTTTCATTATTACCAGGGCTGGAAGGGAAAGCTTTCAACACATCTCTACAAACATAGATGCTTTCCCCATATAATGCTCCATTTTCTTTTAAAGGAACTGCTTTGGAAAATATAATAGATACACTTTTTTTTCCCCACATTCATAACAAATACATCCTCATATTTAGGTGATGCTAGTGATTGTCATTGACAGCCTAGCTTCCAGATGTGACGCATTTTGGATGGCATTTTTTGCAATCCTGTCACATCCCTGTACTTCAGCTGAATTCTCATGAACTGAAGTGAGCCCAGCCCTAGGAAAGGCAGCAGACAGTTTTATTATTTTACACAAAATACAGCAAAGTCTGGCTTTGGGGACCAGTTCTTTATAAGCCATTCCAGTGCTGTCCTTTCAGGCTCAGAGCAGGAGCAGCAAGTGGGAAGAGAAAATGGTGGCAAAGCAAAATGACAGCCAGATCAGCCAGGAACAGGAATGACAAAAACCAGTCTCTATCTTCCCCTGCCAACAGCAACAGGCCTGTCCCACCAGGCTCATGGCAAGAATGACCAAAGGGCTCAGCAGCGTGACAGCACCAAAGAGCACTTGCCTCCCAAGCACCTCAGCAGCCTCTCCTGCACCACTGCTGCTGAGTTTGAACAGCAGCTCTCACCATGCGCTTTCCTGCCACCCTTGGAGAGAACTCTTCCAGCCACCAAACATTTTGTCCAAGTCCATGCACCCTTTACACATTCGCTTCAAGTAGAGAGAATTCTTCTAAGAACACACTATATTTTCTCAGAATGCAGGTAAGGCAATAAATAATTTTACATGCACTCCAAGCAGAAGGACAGAGGACTTGGCAGTTATGGAAGGACACTATACTAATGAACAAGAATAAATACTTAAAACTCTTCCTCAAATAGAAAAGTAATTTAAAACTGTCACATAAAATAAACATAACTTTTCTACCACCTGGAAATACACACATTAAATATGAAGACTTTAATTATTCTTTAGACTGCCCATCTGCATAGTATAAGCCATCTACTATTTGCTAATTTAATAGAAATTTTGGTAAAATGCAGTAGCACCACTGAAATACTTTACTGTAGTTGATTTTCTCCTACTTATCCAGAAGTCAGTGCTGCTCCTCGGGGGTCTGTCACCCTGCCTTCCCACAGTCCCCAGCTGCTCTACAGCCCAACAGCTGAAGCTTGGAGGCTTGCACTGTGACACTGGCTGGACTCTCTGGCTCTAGAATGCTTTTATCTCCCTGACAAAGAAAAATCTTCCACTGCAATTCACTTGTAGATCAGTAAGTATTCCTAACATACCATGTGCCATTCAAACAGTCTTTACACATGAATGTCTCCATTCAGGGACAAAAACCTTCCATTCATAATTTATAATCAAAAAAACCCTACAAACATTATACTACAAATTCCTAGACATACAGGTAATTAAACAAAAGACCAAATCTCAGGCATCAATATATTGTAAAATATACTCTGAAGGTTAAAACACATTGGAATTTTTGATGCTGAAGTATATACACTTAAAATCCATGTTTGGAAGATCTTTTTTTTTTCCATATCTAAGTTGTTGAAAGTGATGTATCTATAGCAACAAAATCCTAGACAAGATGACAGGTAACTGGATGTAAAAGACAAAGAAAAGAGCTTTTTTTTAAGATGCTGAATGGGAGTACCTCAACTATTAATCAATTACCTAGTGCAAGAGATTAGATTTTACTTCTGTAAAGGCTTTTAGTTCTGGTAAATTACTCTATTACTCAGTATTAAAGAAAGCATCTCATCCTCCCTTTCCCTGAAAAAATTCTGGCAGAGAGCTTCAAGTTTCCCATGCCCAGAATGTAAATATTGATAGTTAGAATTTGCTAGTAAACATATGTAACAGAATTTCTCATCCTTGATTATGTACTTCTGAGGGTGATGGAGCAGAAATCCAGCACCATAGCTTTGTTTGTTCTGAGGGGAATTGGTCAAAAAGGCCTTTTCTGTCACAGTTTGGGAGCTGTTCTTATATTAGAGGAAACCTTCCCAAATACTTTTACAACAAAGACTTCCAAGCCAGCCATATTTCTCAGAGTCCTGTATGTCATCAACAATCCTATGGCACTGAACAGGTGGTAAAACCATAGCTCAGTTACTTGTCCGTTTCCTTTTCAACACTGACACACAGTGCTATGGCTATGAAGACAGGCAAAGATAAATTAGCATCATTATTTCTTCTGGGCAACACAGTCTGCTTATCTTCTTCAAAGCAAGCTCTCAGTTCAAATGATATGCAAAGACGACTTGTGCTGTTTCACTTGACAAATTCATTGGTCATAATGTTAAAGATACACTAGGGGAAAAAGGCAGCCTATCTTTTTACATTTCCCATCACCTTATCTGACATATCCCTTTTTAATCATCATACTTGGCTTACCAGTAATACTTTTGAGAGTCCTGATGCCCTCCCTCTCCCACTTTCCATTTCTGCACAAAGAAAACACAGATAAGGTACAGAAAACTGCCATACAGCGTGTTTTACAAGCCAGACTGAAATACAACATCAGTGGAACTTAAAAGTTTGCTTCACCATATATACCCCCTAGATACTAGTTGGTAGCACACTGGGGTGGGGGAAATTTTGCTTGACCTTAACAGGTCAACATTTCTTTAGGACAGATGTGATGGGTTCATATTTAAATCACAGGATTTTTGGCTTTGAAGGAAAAAAAAAAAAGGTCACCTGGATAGGTTAAATCAGACCCTCAACAACACTTAATTTCAGAACTTTCTTTTTGCTTTGTCTTTTTTTTTAAATTGTCATTCCTATTTTCCTTGCATGTCTGTTCTAATGTTTTTATCAAAATCTGTAATAAGAATCTCTATAAACCACACTGGAGAGCTTCAGCAATTCATAAAACTCCATAACAGGAATGCATCTTTCATGACACACATATACACACTAAACCCCAAAAAATTCTACAGGAGAAAAAAAAATTACAGCACATTCTAAAATGTTTTTAAAAGGCAGAATAATACTGTGATGTGTTCAGATTTATTTACCAGCACAGACATGTGCTGATATTTGTATTAAGATTCAAATGAAATACCTATCAATCTAAAGGCATCTATGCAATCTAAAGCATTAGACCTATTTTTAGCAATGTGCAAGCCCAGCTTAAAAACTTTCAGAGCTGAACACTTTACTGTTGGTATTTCTAGTTCTGGAATGCTAGACATTCAAAATTCCTCCTCACTGGTTAGTTCAATTCTGAAAACAGCAGTTAAACTATAAGCACACTGAATGAGATAGTACCAGGCAAGCCTCTCATACAAATTTCCCACATATGGCTCTACCAGCAACATCCTGAGTTCTATCAGCATCCTAGGAATCTGAAGAGAGCAGGACGCAAACACGACCTATATTATGCAGGTCTTTATTCCAGCTGTAGCCTTTGGAACAGACTGAACAGTGCCAGGACACTCAGACAGTGTTGACACATCCCACTTTTATCAGGACAAATTCATTAACCCATCCTGAGTTTAAAGAAAATTATAAAAGCAATTTAACTAATATATGCTACAAAATTATCTATGATGAAGGTGGTTGTTCTAACAGGTACAAATTAGAGGCAGTTGTTAGAAATATATCAATGGAATGATTAATTAAAATATTTACAGTTAAGTGCAGCCTGACCTGTAACATTTATTTTTCCTCTGTCATCCTAGGAATTCTCTATTCAAAGTTTGAGTTTATACTCTCCAAATAGTTGTAAATTCCCTTGAACTGCAAAGACACCTAACTCAAATACTGAAGTGCATGGGGACATGAGGGCCAAGATGGGACTGGAGACAGGGAGAACCCCATTTATGGATTTCAAAACTACTATTTTGTTGCAAACTCAAGAGATCCCAATGCTACATAGTTTTCTTTCCAGCTATGCTAACAGTTTACTACATAAACAAAGCCTTTTATTTTCAAAATGGCACTGAGATATGACTGCGTGTTTTCACATGGAAAACATGTCCAGTATGTTTTGAATCTGTTCCCACCCAGAAATAAGAGAAAAAAAAAAAAAAAAAAAAAAAAATGACATNTTTTTTAAATCTTCTCCCCCCAAAAAAAAAAAAAAAAAAAAAAAAAAAAAAGAAAAATGACATTTCATATCAAATTTAGTAACCAAGAAAGAATGTGAGAAGTCTCTCTTTAGAGCAACAGAAGAAAACTAAGTGCTGGTGACAGGGAGCACAAAAGACTCTTGCTGTGAATTAGTGCATGTCTTTCAAGTGTATCTCTTCTCAAGTGTTTCATTAAACACAGGATTCAGGGCTGCACACTACCACATGGGAATTCAAGCTGCAGTAGTAACTTCTAAGACATTTTCATCTTCAGCATGAGATGCCCTGAAAATGTAATACTGACTAATTAAACGACTTTATTACAATATGGACTACACCCAGGAATGTTTGGGCTTTTCCAGTTGTAAAATATAAAGTATTCAGGAAGCATTGGTCTTCCAATAGCTTCTTCAACTGTCACACTTACTGCTCTCTTCATATTTTCAACAGAAATCATGACAGCTAAATGTGATACAAAAAACAGTTTCTGCATTTCACCTACACTCCCTTTCATTAAATATTTGCCCTAATGGTTTTATTTTCAAAATGACTGTTTTCTGCACACACACAACCTCTAAGGTTGAGGCATGTAATGACTGTTTCATTCAGAACTTTATATAAAAGCTACCATCTAGAGAAACAGTATTGTTTTAAACCCAAGATGCCCAAAAATTCAACCAAGTTAAGTTTCACATTTCTAATCCAAGTAACAAAGCAGAATATTGGAAGTTTAAAAGGAGATACGCACTGAGTACATACTTGCAGTGATTTTCAACAGCTGCTAGAAAGTAAATGAGTACTAAAAGGTCACAGTTACTTCCAACTGCTTACAGGCAGCCCATAGCTGTGTTGAATCTAACACCACATGCGTGTCTCACCTGCACTTTACTGGTACTCCAATACCAATGTTTAAATACTGTTTAAAAAATCAAATTTAGCTCTTCCATAAACACCACAGATGCCCCCCCCCCCACAGTTCTTGAACTCTCAGAGCTGATGAAGTCCAGAAGAAGAGGGTGATGGTATTCCAACTGACCGGTCTCCTCTTGTATGGCTGCTAAAACCCACTTTCACACAGCTTAAGAATACAGAGAAGTGAAAAAACTAATTGTGTGCATTCTCTTTAGGGGACAAATATGTCAATCATATGACCTTCCGTCCGAAGGCTCGGGCTGTTGCTAGGGAAAGGGCTTTCTCTGCTATTTACTGAGCCTCCTTTTCAGCTTTTAGAGACCGGCCAACCCTTGTTTTCCACAGACAGCCCGGCAGGGATTGGCACAAAGAGCCATTGAGGAGCACCTCTTCCCCAGGGAGCCACACCACTGCTGGGCACACCTGACCACTCACCGCATTCCCTCCTCCTTCAGTGAAACACAGCCCACACCTGTGGCCACCGCGGTGGGGGGATGGCCAGTGACCTGCCCTGCCTCAAGGAGGAAAGGCAGAGCCATTCCGGCTGCTGCAGCCACAGGCGTGTGTGCTCTGAGGTGTCCATCACTGCAGAGCATCAGGCAGCAAAGCACAGGTTTGATCACAAACTGACAAAAGGCAGCTTTTTGACTCCTGACAGCCACGAAAATTTATCTGTGCTGCCCTTAGGAGCTGAGCATGGAAGTTCCTCCTATCAGTTTGCGTCATTATTTTGTTTCTACATAACATAAATTTTTAAAAGCCTTTTAAGACAGTCTCAATTTGCAAATATACTTCTGACATCTGCAAATATTACATAAAAACATACACGCAACAGATTTTAATTTTTTAATCGATTCCTTCAATCTTAGCAACTGCATTTATGAAAGATTAGTGGATTCTTAGTAAATCATGAAAATCATGCAACATACTTCAGTTTCTTGTACCTACTCTAGAATGAGTGAATGATAATTTGACTATTTTTTTTTAATATAGTTATGTAATTTTCCAGTGTAATCACCCAGAATAATTCAAACATACACAAGTCCTGTTTTAATTATTCATCATAATTCTTGGGGGTTGGGGGTGGAAAGGAACCTGAAGCTGGAGTAAGCGTCAAAGAAAATTAAACCAGCTTCATGTTTGAAGATATTCACCTTTTGGGCTTTGGGAATTAATCAGGTACCTTAAGATCAGTATTTCTCATCCAGATTTTGACAAGTAAGAACCACCTTAATGTGAAGTCAGTTTCTTATGATATTCTACTTTGTATATGAGGTTTTACTCTGCTAGGTTTAAAGACCGGATTACAAATACTTATTACTGAAAATAGAGGACACATCAGCAGTAACAAAAAATTAGTTTTGAAAGTATTCCTAATGCTTTAAAAAAATACCCCTTCCACTCTGAAAAAGATACCAAATTGCAATAAAAATACCTTTCTGTTATCCACCAGTTTGCAAAAGAAATTTGTATTTCAGCAAGCTACATTTATAACATAGTTAAAGAACTGTCCGAAAACTTGTTAAATTAAAAAAACCCAACCAAAAAAAAAAACCCCCAAAAGAACAACAAAAAACCACGCCAAACCAACACCCCTCCACTTCCCTTCCCTCCCCCACTAAATAAAGCCATGGTTTTTATAAAAGTGTTTTCTGGAATCTGCAGTAAAACCTACACATTTTTCCCCCCTGCCCAAGACTCTTCAGATGCCATGCATGAGTAACAAACTCTGCCAGTTCTGTACGTGGGCCATGTTTCAGAACTCTTTCTCTCTCACAAGCAAGTATAGGTTATGACACCTCACATATAGAAATGAGACCGTGGTACAGCAAACATCATCTTCTGTTCAGAAGGTACTGGGATCACGAGGTACCTGAGTAGAGACTTGCCAAAATAAAGGACTGGTTAACCTATTTAGAAAATTCTCAAATAAATTACTGACTAGAATTTTTTCATCTCTTTTTTTCCCAAAATCCTACATTACCAGAATCAACTAATTATAATTTGTTTTCTATATAATAATTGATCCTATATGATAAGACAATTAAGTTTTTTTAAGTGTAATCTTCTGTGCTAGAATGAGAGAAGTATGTCTCAGGCCTATCTTAAATAATTAACTTGACCATTCTTCCCTGCTGTTCTATACACTGATTTAAAAATCTGCCTCCTCAGCAGACACAGACACTAAAGTAACCATTTAGCAGGACTCAGAGTATAAATTTGATCAAATTTCACTGCAAGTTAACAGCTATACTGGGACAGAAATATTCCAGACCTCTGTGCTTCTCTTTGTTGCTGATCACTGCATGTTTTATAGTGTTGCACCTGAACCAGTCTTGCTACAGACTCTGTAGCTGGATATTACACCAAATCATCAGATCAGATATTACACCAAAAACTTCATTTAACCGTTCTCCTTTTTCATTTTTTAAGCAGCTGGGTACCTGAACTGTGGCTGAAACAAACTGCAGGCACTGAGCCATCCTAGATCAAGGATGTTATGTCATGCTCAGGAAACCATTCTTGACAGGATACTCCTGCAACATTTCTATGTAGCACCTCCCCTGTAGCTTCTAACTAACCTTAAACACCAGACGCATATTGTAGGACCTTTGCAGAGAACCAGCAATGTTGGTATTAAAAATATTAATTCACCCTAAAAACACCAACCTGTTCCAGTGATAACTTTATTTCTTCCTACTCATTCCCTAGCACTGCCTTGCCCTTCACTCTCACTCTGAATGCTCCTTGAGTCCCATTAAACAAGTAACACTGTCCCATTTCTAGATTTCTGACTCAATTCTGCACATCTTTCTGTTTGAATCTATTTGAATATAGTTCAGACACTGTGGTTTCTCTAAACATTTATCGTTCTAATCCAATTTTTAGGAGAAACAAATTTAGACTTACATGTTAGAAATAGGTAGAATTATATTGTCTTTCAGAGACTGTAGAATTATACTTTTGTATTATAGTAGACAAGGTGCACAACCATAAGCAAAAGCAGCTTAAAATACATTTTCTACTACAAGACAAATCACCTTAGTGCCTCTTAATCTCCTGAGCCTCAGAATCTCATGAATATTTCAAATAATACCTAAATTCACAGAGTCTCTAATTTTATGGACTATATTCTTATACATAGCACTTTGCAGTAAAAACCTCCTTTAATGTAAATGTGTAAAAACTAATACACAGGAAAAGAAAATCCAAAACCCAAACCAGAAAAAGTGTATTTTAAGCTTTCAGTTACATGATGTGGCTGAAAAATTAAGAAGTAAACCTAAAAAGTGATTCAAATTTTTGGGCACTCCGAGTAACTGAAGAATATTCATTCACTCAGCATTAATGGCAAGAGACAAATGAAGTTCTTTTCCTTAAGCCAAGGGAAATAAGGACAACAAAGGTACAAAAGGTGTTGAAAAGAAAGACATGTAATTCTGAAGCTATTCAAGTGAATGGACAAATTAATGGAATTTTGTTTCCAGAATGTGTAAAAGTAAGTTGCTGTGCATCTGTGCATGATTGAGTTCATAAAGCTAAGACTTTGAAAAACAGAGGATGGAATGGGAATCAATCAGACAGAAAACTTAGGGAGAATAATTTCAGAGGAAACAAGTTCAGACAAGTTTACCTAGCAAATACAACAGTCGATTCCAGAACGTAAAAAATTAAAATGCCATCCTCAAGACTTTTTCCCAGGCTACAAATTAGTTCAGGATGATTAGGCTGAGGTTTTACATTGCTGTCAAAGGAGTCAAAAATTATTTTTCAAGATGTAAAAAGCCTCTCAACTGGCACTCCTGTGGTACTTTAAGCCAATTTAGCTAGTGGTGGTCACAGTCCTACTCTTTCCTTACTGCTGCTCTCACTGTATCCAGGACTGAACCATGCCAACCTACTCATCTGGCAACACTCTTTTTTTTTTAATCTGTATATTTTTCTGCCAGGTTACAAAAACTGAAAGAGCTCACTGCAGACTCACCAGTAAGGGAGGAGAGACTGATGGGAGCTGACACCTCAGTGTGCCAACTGACTCACTTCCATGTGGAATCAGGAGTCTTAGTCTTGCTAATGCTGAAGCCCAACAGTTTAATCTTCTTTTCTAACTGCAAACCACCACCTGACAACTAAATTATTTTTTTTTTCATATTAAAATATTCCATTTCATTCTCCTTATTCCTCATTCTCCTACTATTATTTTTTATAGCTTTTGCCCATTTCTTCACTTATCATCATTCTCCTTTCGGTCTTTCTTCTCTCTTGATGCCAACCTTCAGTGGAGAAATACTATTACAGCTTCTCTTGGCCAACTGTACTGATCATGCTCCTCTAGGTTACCTTAAAACTATGAGAAGTGTATTCTTCCATTTGTAGATTTGCTCATCAGGAGCAATGGCTACAATCTCAACCACTTACCTACTACTCTAAGTACACACATTCCTATTTTGCAGAGATCTTTGAACTTCTTTGGTATTTGTACTCCATGTTCTAAAAGCACTGAAAAAACCTAATTTCAAACCTCTAAAAACATCAACATCCTAAACTGGCAATTCTTATACCAGCAACTTCAAATCTGTAGCAGTTAAATAGTGCATTCAGTACTTACAAAACACCATGTCTAGAAACTGAAAATAATGCTTGGTTTGATAGTGTGAGGACTCTACAAAAATCAATTTCCTTATTGATATTTTTTCCTTTTTGTGTATTACATTCTTCTATAGAATGACCCCAAGTGAGAGCTGCTGATTTTCTTTAGCCAAAAATTATACGACTTAGATTATGCATTTTATTTCCATGTCTCTGCATGCAATGTTAATTTTAGCATAACAGTATATAAACACTTCTGACCTGGAGTTCAGATACCTACAATACCTATGCAAAGAACCTGCTCTCAAAAGTTTACAAGTTAGTAAGTGAAAAAACTGCAGAAGGAAACAACCTGTTGGAATCTGAAGATCAAAGACAAAAGTAAAAATGCCCCAGCAGAAGCAGAATTAAATAGAGACTGGATAAAAATACTTGCAAGAGTGGTTATTAGAAAAGAGGGAGTGCCCAGAGAAGAAACAGCTGCTATCCCTACTGGTCTAGCAGCAGGCACATTTCTTTGATTCTCTGGATTCCTGGACCAGCAGGAGCCAAGAACCCTCACAATATAACAAATTAAACACAGAGAACAAGTACTTTGCATAGCTTCCCACTTCTTCCCCATTACAGTATTCCCACCTTTTCTGTGTGCATATATCCTTGACACTTCCTCTGTGTTCTCTGGTGCTGGGTGAGACATTCACAACAAGGTGATTTACCTCTCCAAAAACCCCAGAAAATTTGTGAGTTACTTTTCTAGCACTTACAAAATAAAGTCAGCTCACAGAAAAATCTGGTGGTTTTTTATGCTATCCATCCACAAATTAATTAGCCTGTGGCTTCATTCAGGAATGAAGCAAAAAAGGGACTTTTGCTTTCAATATGCAACAGCAGGCTCATCACAAGTCACAAGAACATACTTTAGCTGAAATCAGATTCAGATCTAAGCAGGCCCATCTCAGTTTTACCTAAAACCAGACTTTTTTTCTGTATGCCATACTTTTAGATGGTAAAATGATAAGGTTTCTCCTACACTGCTCATGAGGTAAAGGACAGAATATCCTTCAAATGAAATATCCATCTTCTATCAGGTAGCTTGCCTGATGTATGTTTTCATGAACTCTGGAGAAGGATGTTTCTGATGTGACCTATCAATAAGTTTTAGGTTATGAAAATCCTTCATTAAAGAAAATTAAGTGAAATACTAGGCAGCAATTCCTACCTTCCTCTTTCACAGGTATTGCAAAACTGAATTCATACTGTGTAGCTCAGATTCAGTTATCAGTAATTTTTAAATATCCCTATCTCAACATCTGACCTAGCCAAAAAATCCCACCAGTTTAAGCTTTTCCTGCACTCCCACTGCCACTTAATTTCACCTCAGTTTTGCAAGTCAAGCAGAGAGAAGAGGAAGAACACACAAGATGTGAACACACATATAGGTCCCAATCAAGCTGCACAACCTATAGAACTAGAATTCTAAAATGCAGAAAAAAATCCCAGAGTGTGAAATCTGAAAACCGTAATATCTATATATACCATTTATTTTTTCAAATTTTTTTACTGCCTGATTTCTGTAATTAGCATCAATTTACACAGATCCTGTAAGTTATTGGACCTAAGGCCCTAAGTGATGGATTGAACTAAGGACCTAAGTGATGCACTCAGTAGCATTGCCTTCTCTATGTATTTTTTAATGCTGATAATGTCCTCTAATCATTTAGCAACCCTCTTATAATACCAAGTGTAGAAGTTTTTGTAGTTTCAGTTTTTCAAGCCACTTCACAAGCACTTAGATAACAGTTTTATTTTATTGTAAACATTTATTTATAAATATTTTATTATAAAATTTTGTCTTCCAGTAACTCATCTAAGAAGTAAGAAAGCATGGGGGTGGGGATCAAGTCTGATGGAATCAATTCCCTGGCAATATTTCTCAAAGTAACTTTAAATGAACAGTTAAAATTTTGAGTATTAGTAAGAGTAAATGCTGCTCTCCTTGTCTTTTAATTTCTTTGGAGATATTTCTAAAGTTTCACAGAAACAGTACCCTGAGGCTACCAAACAGCTTCAGCTGCATCATTAGTAACAGTTCAGGAATTTGTTAGAACTTAGCAGCTGTTCAACCACTGAATCACCAGCACAAATTTACTGTTTTCCTTTGCTAAGTTGCAGGATTCCTGCTAGTGATGTAAGATTATATCAAGGAGCTCTAACCGTATTTTTATGGCTTTAAACCAAAGTTAAAATTACTGCCATTATGGCAGTACTGCTCTCTCTTTAATTAGTTCCACCTCCATATCCTAATACTTATGATGAGTAAAGATTTGAGATATGTACTAGAAAGGATCACAAGGCAACATTTAAGCCTTAAGCTATATAACCGATAAAAATTTTTTTTGGGGAAAATATTGCATACTGTTTCAAGTATGACATGTCCTTGAACATACACTTTTAAAGCCAGCATCAAAGTATTCAAGCACGTCTAACCTTCCCGGTTTCTTTAAGTTACCCGATCCAAGTGGCTGGGAGAACATGAACACATGCTTCCAAACAAGCGGCCATCAGTTCTTCCACAGCCTACTACAGCTGACTTCTTGAGCACAGCTGAAGGTTAAACAAGCATAAGTGATGTTCATCACTTGAGGCACTTGTGAAAGCACCAAGTCCATCTTCTCACATTTCAATAGCATCGGTGCTGACAAAGAAGTCAGCAGGTCAAAGCCCAACTCCCTTCAGAGAGAAGGCAGGCAGGCCTGAGCTGGGAAAACATTTACATGTGACCCGAGAAAAAAACAGTTTGAAGGGCCATAGGACCTTATTTGTTTTCGAAAGAAACCTCAATGCCCTCCCTCCCCTTTCAGAGGCAGATCTGACAAGTGTTGTAATAAATATTACATGCACAGAGGAAAGTTGAAATCAATAGCGGGTTAATGTTTATTGAAACAATACAGAGAGCCATTTTTAATAGCATTACTTGAAAATAGATCTAATCTAGCAAAGGAAATTCAATTTATGTTTAGAGCAATCAGATGTTGCTTTTTTCTTCGGGGATTTGTTGCAAACTCTGTCTCTCAAAATGTGCTTACTGTACTGTATTTAGCAGAAACAGTTTAGCCTTAATAAGCTGATAGTCTGCAAGGGAGCATGGATCAACTTATTCTCATTAAGAATGTAAGCAGCTTTCTAAATGCCTTCTTTGCTGTTCAGCCCATGCCAGAGAAAGCAGGGATCTCTCCTCTAAACCCCGTAATTTATGAGTTTATTCAAACTCGCCAAATTGCTTTAAGTAAACGCCTCTTATATTTGAAAATTCCCATGGCAACTCATTTAGTTTGGCAGGAAGGCAGACCCAAATTCAATCCTTTTATCCTCCTGCTAAACCATTACAATGGTAATTGTGCTCTGACACTCTGAAGAGACTGCTAATTACTGTACTCGGGTCCCCAGACAGTTTCCCCATTCAGATTAAAATGGCTGTGCAGGGCAGAGAACAGCAGCAACACCTTTGTGCACAGGAAGGGATGTACTCTCACATTACGGCTTTTTACAAGAGAGGCTCCAAGACTGCAAAGACAAAGCATCTCCTCTCCACTAAGTCATGCAGAACAAACACGGAGGAAGGCAAAAAGCCAGCGCAATGACAGTGAAGGAGACAACCGAACCACAAACTTCAGCGTGTTGACTACTGAAGGTACTTAGTCACCTCTCAAATGAAATTAATTAATCTTGTTATTGCTATTATATACGGCATGTAATAGTCTCAACTACAGCTCAAGGAACTGCACAAAGTGGTACTGGGTATTGTGTCATTATACTCCATGTGCAAGAGCCCACTGCCTGCCGGTCATGAGAACGTCTCAGTTTTTAAAAAGCCACCCAAGCCCACTTTACAGAGTTATTTATTTTGAGAAGGGGACGTGCGGATTTTGTAGCAAAGCTTTTTTCCCCTTCCCTGTCATTTTTAATCGAGAAAATGTGAAGGAAACGAATGACTGCACCCATGCTCTTTTGCCCTAGCTGTTCCCTCTTTCATTGAAATGTAAACAGCAGCTCAGTGCTGAAGAGAACAAACATTTGCTGTCTCTGGACTAACAGTGTACTGGAAAAGCCTAAACTCTGGCTTAACTCATTCTTCTACAGCAAATGAAGATGGTGGTCTCCCAAAAAATTAATTTTAGTCTGTTTTGGTCATACCACCATTTCTTTTGGAGCAGCAAGAACACCCGTAGTAAACATCACAACAACTTTTCTTTCTTTCTCCATATGAAAACTTACCAAAACTAGTAAAAAAACTAAGTGTGCAAGAGTAAGACACGTTCTTAGAAAGTTACTCAAAAGGGAAAGAAGTCAACTTTTAAAATGTTACAGATCAAGTAATGCATTGAATTTCAAAACATTGAAATGAATGTTTTGAATCTGTCTGCTCTCTCTTTTAATCTGAATAGCTAACATCTCATACTTGTTTTACAACAAAATGACTTAAAATTGTGCATTAGTTTGATTCATACCATTTGAAAAAGTTAAGCTTTCACTTAAAAAATTACTGAGATATTCTAAACCAACTACATATTTAAGAACAGATTTAGTTCTAAAATCCTATATGCAATGGCAAACAAGAAACCCAAAGACAATTTCACCATGAAACATTTCTAATGAAATGCAGCCGTACTGTTAAAAACAAAATTAAAAAGTAGGCTGATTCATCTAACAAAGCAGTTAGATCCATCTGGCCCAATTAGTGAAACAGTGTACAGCTTCTACCAATACAAAAAACTCCCTAAAAAACCCAAACAAAAAACCCCACAACAAAACAACAACAACCAAACAACCAATACCACCACAAAAACCAAACAAATAAACAACAACAAAAAAACCCCACAAAAAACCCCAAACAAAACAATCTCAAAATGACCTTTTCATCTGACCTCTACATGCAATTCATTCAGTAGTTTATAAGGATGCTGCTGAAGTCAGGACTAGTACCGAACAACAGGTACAAACAATCTAACAGTGTACTTTAATTAGAAATGTAAGGAGCATTTGAGATAAAACCACACTGATGCATTAATTATGCCTGCCCATATAATATTATACTTGCCAACACTATTAATTTTTTAATTAAGTGCCTATTGGTGTTCTAGATAAGGTCTTCATATGCCTGTAGAAAATTAAATGCATCTTACATTGCACATACAGTGTAAATGTATTAGTATATCACATGTGAGACACCACCTATGCATATTAAATGTAGTATTGTCTCAAATACTCCATATAAATTCTACAGAAAAATGAGTGCCAGTCCTACCCCAAGAACAGTTCAACATCAAATTTCAACTACAGAAATATTGCTCATCTTCACTTAAATAAGAATTAGTGCCTGGTATTACTACTAATATTTGAATAAGGATAAAATAATCATCTCCGTTTTGGGGTTTCTGGTATTTTTTTTCAGGTTTAAGACTGCATTATCCACTTGTATTTGGCAGTTTACAAATAGAAAGAAGCTCCTTTGCTTTACTGTGATGGTAAAAACACAGATTACCACCCATGCTTCTTTATCTTGCTTTGCCATTTGAAAACAATTCATCAGCCCAGCTGGACAGCATCTGAAATCTCTATATGGCTTCTTATTTTGGATTGCAGTAAGTTTGTTCTTCAGCTTTTTTGGCTACCCCATGAGCCACCAGAAAACAACAAGAATTTGGTTTTGCTTTAGTTTTGATTATGAAATTATTCAGTAAATAGGTTCACATCACCCTTATTATCAACTGTACCCCCAGTTTTAAGCCTTCTGGAAGCTTCTATTTCAACTGTCTAAGACACAAGACACTGTCAGTCTTACTGAGAGAGGAAGGGGTGTCTCAAGAATAAGAAAACCCAACTGGTTTATATAAAGATAACCAGCAAATAACACAGCAGAAGTTTTTGTGCAAGTCAGTACATAAATCTGTTGACTGAGATCTGGATGTTAACTACAGAGGCCTAAGTGACAGACTGGTTCATATATGACTTAAAGAATTCTTTTCCCAAAGCATCTTTCAGAGAAGGCTGCAGGACTCAGCAAGGATTCAGGAATGCCAGTTGCTATGCTTTGCTGAAAGCAATGTATTTTAAATGCGGCAACACAGAACAAATACCATGGAAAGGTGGTGGAGAGTTTACAGAAGCAGTTTTGGAAGTAGTATCCTATACTTCCAAAAGCAAGTGTGGGTAGATTAATGAAACAAAGAACTGTTCTGAAGTAAGTAACTGTTCTGTTCTCATCACTACTGAGATGAGAAGCAATTTCACTTGGATCAGATCCTTCAGGATTTCAAGAGTCTCTCCAAGCAGGGTGATACTCTGGGTTTATCACATTTTTCTCCCTTTGGCAGAACTTGCATCTACAATAAAAAGGACAGGAGAACCACGCTCTGACTAACACCCCTATGATGCTGCACTTCAGGTATCAAGAGAAAAGAAGAGCTCTGCACTGCACTGAGTACTTCTCATAGGAAGTAGAACTGCAACTTAAATCGTCATCAGATCTATTTATATTTCTGAATCAACGAACACTGACACAAGTGAAGGCATAGACTCATATATCAGCCTCCCTTTTCCAAGAAACCACATGGAAAAAAAACTTAAACCCTGCTTTCTAGATGGTGCCTTTTTTTGTCTCTCTTAAATCTGGGTTATATGGCAGACAGGACAGATACTGTTCTCTGCCATAAATGCAACACATCCACATGCTTTTGGAAAAAGAAACTTTAATCACCAGAAACACAAAAAGAATCCTGATAAAGTTAAGGGAGTAAGCCTAAGGTCAAAGCCAGAAAAAGAACTGGTCTAATTAGTTAGATATCTAAAGGATGCCACAACAGTAAAGTGAGAACGTAACTGTATAGAGAAGCACTGAAAAGATAATTTGGAAAAAAAAAATCTCCCCCAGAATCCACACTAAACCCTTATTTCTATGCTTTAACATTTGCTTGTTTGGATTGGTAACACATGCTATTAATACTAATGTTTTAGAGCAATATGGACATGTTTAATTTCTATAAATACAGCTATCAAACTACCTTTTTTTTCTGAAATTACTTTTTTATCACAAGTAACAGGCTGATATTCTAAAGAAAAAACTTAATTTTTCTACTCTTTACATAAGCTTGCCTAGAAATACAAGCTGTTTGGAGAAGCCAGGATGTCACAAGTTTACTGCTACTATGCCAGTTAAGGTTCCCTGCTAATAAATTGTTTTAATTAAACAGGATTCTACTTGGACATTTCTGTGAAAAAAATTAAAGTAAAAAGCAAAGCTTGCTAAAAAAAAAAAAAACAACAAACCCAAAGCGACTGATATGGAAACACCAAAAGGAGTAACTGTTTTCTTTTTCCCCTTCATGATTCTACTACACACACACTTCCATCAGAAAGAGTTTGCTGAATCTAGCAAGAGAAGCCATGCCTTAAATTACAGGTGCTTTACATTAAATGACATGGAATCATATATCTAGTTTCCCAAGTTCCCCTGAACCTTAATATTCAGCTGAAAGCCTATGTGTGATTCACATTTGAAGAAAATTGACTGAACTGAAATAAATAAAACCAGCACTAAAGTATGTTGGGGATTATGTCTCAACTACATCGCCAAAGATTTCTAAAGTTTCCAAGCCAATCTGAGACTTTTAGTAAAAATCAATTCCCAGATTTCAAACATAAACCACTGATGCACACAATTGTGCATCTTTCAAGTTCTTAGAAGTAACCTAGAGTAAGATTTTTAGAAGAGGCTGTACACCTTGGATGTACAAAGTACTAGTAATCTTCATGGGATCTTGTTACTGAAGCTACATAGGATCTTTTAAAAAAATCCTACACACAGTAGTGAAACAAAGTATTATTTAAAAACTACTAACATCTGTATGTTCAAACTGCTACAAACAGATTACTTTTAAATGCTGTAAAATATACAGACTATAAAGCATGACATAACAAGAATAAATTGTGCTATCTGTCAGCTTAAGTGTCTTACATGCTTCACTTTATTTTCCAAGCACTGCAGAATGATTTACAAGGAAACAAGGGATGACATTTTCTCATATGATATTTGTAGAGTTCCTTTATGGCTATCCAGTTGAGCAGGACTCCTATTTGATTCTGCACAGCTGCTAATCTTCCCATTTACTTTGTAAGGAAGACAAGATAGATAATTTGATGCCTTGTTTACCTGTAGCACAAAGGCAACATAGCTGAAGATACATATATATATAATGTCAAAAAGTTCCTCCACAAAAATATTTTGGCAATACACTGAATTAAGGTTTATGCAACACACACAAAAAATTATTTTGAATTGATTCTGAACTAAAATCTATTTAGCACAACTTTTTATGAACACCTAGAACCTTCAGAGTCTCCCCTGCAATCTCCAGTCCTACACGAAAATAAAAACTTTGCTCATTCTTCTGTCTCCAAGAATCAATCGTAAAACTGCAAATTGCTATAAAAGAAAGAGCAGTTCACATATTTATTGTGAAGTAAACATTTACCTCTCAGAGTATTTAAAAAAAACAGTAGGGTGCTCTCACCACATTTTACAGATGAAAAAGTTAAGTTTTATTTAAAGTACCCTTGCTATCATAAGAGAAAACAAGTGTTTCTATGACCTGATGTATTTTAAAAGCCTGATTTTTTCATGTTTATCTTCCTTGAATCTGATTAACCTTGGTATCATTAAAAGTAGATTTCCCTGAAGCTCTCCTCACTGCTGAGTAATAAAATATCCCTTTGAAGAGTTCTCCACCATCCACTAGGAGAGGCATTGATATTGCAAGGATCACTAAGGGAGTCCCCCTCCACAGCCCAACCACCTTCTCTGGAAATTAAACAGTAATTTCAGAAATGACTACTGAAAGGTAAATACAGGCTTTGCTCTTGCAGGCATTAAGGAAAAACAGTGTTCTTCCCAACACTGTATCAATAGTGTATCCATTCCACATACCAGGATACCGTTAAATGACAAATCAGATTAGCACCGTATTACCATATATACCACAGTGGGTTTAAACCAGGAGAAATCCAGACACACCTCTTAGCTGTCTTGGTTTTTCAGAACTTACCTTCTAAGATAAACAAGTGATTATACTCCTGCAAACAACTTTTCTGCACAGTATGTGGAGATTTTATTATTCAAAACATCTGATGTCTGTTGACAGTAATGATTTTGACTGTTAATTCTAACAAACTAAGTAAGCAAGCTTTACTTTAAAACTTTGAAACTTCTCTTTAAGATCCTAGAAGCTACAGATCTGCTCATTAAAAACTGAAACCTCAGAACAGCAGACAGAAAAATAAGGCCTAAACACCTGCTGCCTAACACAGCCAAAAGGCTGAGCAAGGAACTGGAATTGCCCAATTCCATCACCACAGCACTCAAGTACCCACGTGTACATTTGACAAATCCCCACTCCGCCTTCTAGTTCCATTTCACCTGATGTACCATTTGCTTGCTTTAGTACAACTGCATCAGTATAGTTACTATAGCTGCCAAGAAAGTCAGGGTAGCCTAAGTTAAAATTCCCTTTTCAAACTAGGACACAAGCTAGAGAATGAAGCAATCATAAAGACTCTAAGATGAGGGTATAGCAATGCATGCAATTACATGACTGAAAATTAGTCTTCATGAAAACTGCTTCAAATGATCATAAGACAGCCAACTCCAAATGGTGGCTTTGGGGCTTTGATTTTTTCAGTCTCATGAAAAAGGATTTGTAACATAATGTATAATTTTGGAGGCTGTAGCAAAGAATCTATCAAAGGCTGGAATTATTTATTTATAAATAAAGCAGCTGAAATTCTTAGAATCTACAGCTGTGTTTGTTCAAATAGAAAACCTCACATCTTCCAATCCATTTATAAAAAGCTGCAATATCAGAGGACTAGAGACCTCTGACTTCATTAGATTTGCTGGTGTTGAAATTTACTTGTATCCAGTATTTCCAAATGAACTGGAATATAAAACACATTTCACTTTACAACAGAAGTTTAAACTGATGAACATAATTTACTACATACACAGATGTTGTGAAAACATTAAAAATTAGCTAATAATGGTAACACTGAAAATACAGAAGGCAGTGCTGTTTTCATTAAGCTATCCCTATTAATAAATTAAGTTTGAAAATAAGGTAGAGCTTTTAAAATACTTATTGAAATACAGAAGATATAAGATAAAAAGTTATAAAACCCATACCATTTCCAACAACACACAAGAAATATAGTATACTACTTGATGGAATCTTAAATGCTTTTCCTTATTAACTGTTTTCCAAGAAATGCAATTGCCCAGTAAGATCTCATCTCATCTAATCACTTTCCAGGATGGTTTACCACTCTCCAATTTAATATAAAGCATATTACATAGTCCAAAATCATGTAAGCTATTTAACAATCAGCTCCAATCTCTTATATCATGCCCACCTATGTTTATCCTGCTAACAGTATCTATAACATTCCTGTATTAAAGTCTTAGCCTATAAACAATTTTTGAAAGAAAAAGAAACCATATTACTCCTCCACTGAAAGCTCAGTGTACAGGTATTTCTGTACTGTTTAAAAATGGAAACACTTAAGTTTTCTATTGAATAGTAGGTGAAAAACCCTTGGCACTTTTCCACAGGTTAGAATTTTCTGTCTGATGTCAAAATAGGACAATGTAGAGCAACTAGATGACTGTAAATCATCATTCAGTCAGCATTAAACCACAGATGTCTATATGACTAACTTTACTTTTGTAAATATTTAGAAATCTAGATTTCAAAACTAACACAATAAAGAATGCTTTAAATGGCTGGAAAAGGGAAATATTTACTGGTTACTTTACTATTGTTTTACACAAAAATCTTTGCAATTGCTAAGATCCTTCCAGAAACCACTCCAAGGTGACTCATACATGAAGTGATCTGACCTCCTTAAAATAAGTCTGGTTAGTGTTAAGCATTAAAATGTGTTAAAAGTCCAGGGTAACAAATTCCTACTCTTTGTACTACATCTCCCCAGGAACCACAATTCCATTTCTTTCACTTAGGTATGAAGTTGAGATTTCAAAAAAGGAAATCAACCAACCAAAACCCAACTGTAACTAGAAATGAAGGATTTGTCATCATCTTCATTAACTTGGCCAGACAAGGAGAACCGTAGCTGGATCATCTGCTTTTTGAGTAAGTGGAGAAATGCATTAACAAGATTTTACATAAAGATCCCAACTTACATGATCTGTTCCAGGACCATCCACAGAAAAGCAACAAAAGTATGGAAGAAGAAATAAAAAGAAAAAAAAATGACTAGAGGAAGCACTGGGAAAACAGCCAAGACTACAGGAAGCAAATTATAAAAATGGGATGAAAAATTAAAAAGAAGTTACAGGTACCACAAAAATTACTAGAATAGGTCAATACCATTTTTTCTTCCACAACTATGTCTACCAAAAAACCAAATAGATTAGGCACATTTCTGGAAGACAAAACCCATGCAGAACCTAATTAGAGCTCCTAATCAATGCATAATCCTGCTTTGGAAGGGCATGTCCCTACTGAGTTTCAGGCAACAGAGCGTCTTTGTTTTTCTTTGAGAAGAGACTATTTTCTAAGTTTCCCAAGGTCTTTTCCAAAAACTAGCTCTACCATTTCTCAAATTATACATTTGTAACACCTTAAATAAATTAGTAGAGGATGGTGGAGAAGAAGAAAAAGGGGAAAAGAGAGGGTATTCAACAGTATGTAGGCACAACTAACTAATTTCCTTGGGTTCTAGAATCATCATCATCATCATCAAAGATGTCCAGAGGAAGCTTGATTAAACCTGGATTAAGCACCTGAATTAAGGTGCTTAGAAATACCTGCTGTAGAAGCTTCTTTCTCCCATTAGTATAAGAAAAACCTAGATGGAACAAGAATCCCTACGAACTGCTACCTAAATTATAAGCTAATAAAACTAGACATATTTAGATAGTTATATTTGATCATGACTCTATGTCCAAATTTGTAAAACAATCAACTGAAATATGTGAGGGCACAGATCATCATAAATTTGTACTTACCATTTAATTATTTGTCAACTTTCTGAAAATGGAAAGTTGAAAACAAATTTATAATCATAATATAAACAGCACATTTTATATCTCCTTTCACAATTATTCTCATCACAGAATCACAGAATGATTGAGCTTGGAAGGGACCTCAAGAGACAATCTAATCCTCATCCCAGACCAGGTTTCAGGTGGGTTTTGAATACCTCCAGAAAAGGAGATTGCACAACCTCTCTGGGCAGCTTGTCTAGTGCTCTGTCAGCCTGAAAAATATCCTGATTAACAATTCTAATTTTCTCCTTTGCACTAAGACAATAATTTCAGGAGCGTTGACAAATTTATCAAAATTTAAACTAGATTTACCTCAATTCAGCTGAAAAATCATCAAGACATGTCGTAGTAAATACAGTCTCAAAAAACCATTTCCATTCAACAGAGATTATTTTGGTGGTAATGAACCACTGGTCTGCAGAGTTTCCAGGCCAGCACACAATGATGGAGAGCTACTTCTCGCTTGCAGCTGACCCAAAATAATTTAGTTAATACCAATGTAAACACAAAGATTGAACACTGTAGTGACATATCAAGTACAATATGTAAAGACTTCCTATGTGAATTGGTGTAAGAAGATCTTGTTCTCAATTTAAAACTCAGACTTGCATGACAGTAAATACTTTCACGGAAATCAGACCGTTAAAATAAATAGCAGAATTCACTTAAGGACTGCTCAACATAACTCTCATAATTCTTTATCCAATTTGTGAAATTACTGAAATTACCAGCACTAGACATACTGGACAGTGGAACACACAAAGAGGAACACTTAGAATACTCTATTGTTTTTCACTGCCAAAATCAGAAATTCACTGTATCAGGATATTTTACTCTCATGCTATTTGCAGGTGAACAAACTCACCCACAGTTCTACAGAAATTTATTTAAGGGTGGTCTGCTGCAGCACTGTTTTTCCCTGACATGCCTGTTCTCATGCCATCAATTCTGTCAGTGCTAAACCAGGCCTGACTCTAGCAAAGTCATTCAGTGAGGCTCAGCTCTCCACCAAATGGACTCACACACCCTCAGATGAAGGCCAGGGCTTTCTGATGCAAAACAGCAAGGAAGCAGGAACAGCAAATCAGGAAGGAATGGCAGGACTGCAGCAGCCCTCAGTTCATACAGCCATGGAAACATTAAGCCCGCTTCATGCCACTAAAAATAACGCACTGTCACCTCTCCCCCACATCAAGAAGTTCACCACGGTATCTAGCAGTCACTGCCAAGACACTTGGCTGCTCCGCTGCCCTTCGTACAGAGCTTCCCGTCTGATCATTCACCCTGAGAGACTTGTATCGGAACTGACTAAACAGACATAACTTAGGAATTTCCTAAAATGCTCTTAAGGACAGCAGTATCCTTGTTCTGCTACTGTGTCACTTATTAATTTCATTACTTGAACTGAATAAGCAGCAAACAATGGATTCCACAGCATGACCAACATTTCAACAGGACAACCATGCAAGGCAGCACTGTATTCTCACTTGTGAAAGCAAAAATGTAAAACCAACACACCATGCAGGAATGAATTAGAAAGGGCTATTCAAGGAAGTCAAACTTGCATGCAGAATTTATCGTGGCTTTTTAGATGGCTAATAAAAAAATGAAATCTTCTCCTAATATCTTTCAAATGTCAAGCTTTTGCTAGTCTTAATTACAGAGCAACAAATTATGTACAGCATTACTATAATAACTACGTTCCTTTTTCTCACTAAGGCTAAAGCATGGTTAAACATTCTTAAATTAATTTTTTTCTCTGTCTTTTGCAATGGAATTCACAACACACGAAGTTCCCAGGGTAAAAATTAAGACATCCTTCAGTTTACCCTAAGTAGCTGAAAATAAACCATAAGGAAAATGTACAACCACACCTCTAAGGAAAGTATTAGAAATTCACTTAATAAACAAGTCCCACCTCATCACACGTGCTGAAAGCAGTCTTTCAGAAAGAAGAGCTTTTAGCTTATTCAACTGAAAAATAAACTACTCTACCAATACTATTGCCCCTTCATGATATTCTTTCCTGTTATTTAAAGAAAATGTGTTGTATATAGGTGTGACGTAGAAATAGCATCAAAATAACATCTCTGGTAACAGGACTAAACAGAAGGAGGACAGTTAGTGAATGAGTACCTACCATGCACCACTATAAAAAATGCTCCAATTTGTAAAAATCATCCCATAAATAGCACATTTACTTTCCCATACAGCTAAATTTAAAGATATTCAAGACTGAAAATTCTAAAATAACTATTACAAGCAAGATCCAAATGTAGGAGCAAAATGAAACACGCGTCTACTGAAACATCATCTCCTACCCATCACAACTGTAAAATTCTACACAGTAGTCGCAAATGATATACAAAGTTTCACAGGGAGCATCACTGACTAATTCTGTGTTGTAGCTGTCTTCCAAGAAGATGGAGGCAGCAACCAAGTAAAACTACAACTGCCCCAACATAAGAAAAGCAATTAAAAAATCTGAACAACACTGATTCCAGACCAACTTAGAATAGCTAAGTAGAAACCAGAAATACAATCCTTTCCTCAGAAAGGAAACGTGTGGAATCAAAAGAAAAAAGGGGTAAAAAGTATCTGTCTGTAATTTGAATTCTGTCACAGGTGCCTCATCCCTTACAAAGGCAGCTAGTATAAAGGTGAATTAGTAATTAAACGAGACCTGGTCATCTGTAAAATGCAAGGAATATCTAGAAAAATTAATTCAGCTAGAAACATTTATTCAACACTTCTTTGAACATGCAGAAGGCCTAACGTTTCTGGCAGAGGAGTTCAGCCCTACAGCCCAGGAGCTCCAAGAACAACTTCAAACCCTTAATGATGCTCGGGTTTGGTATGCTACACTTCACTATTATGTATGGCCCCATACCAGGTTCTGAGTTCTTCCTTCTGTTCTGCAGTGAACAATCAATCCAGAGCACCTTTTGCCTTTCCTTTGCAAGAGAACCACCCACCCTTACTTAACTCATGCAAATAACAAACAACTCTCAAAGCTCCCACAATAAAGAGAGATCAATGATCTGGAGGATTCACTTCAGAAGGAGGCTCAAGGACAGCACAACTTGATGTGATCCCAAAAATCTGCAGACTGCTTTATTAATTCTTACTTTTTTGAAGAAAAACATGAAAAAAGTAATACTGCATGATCTTGCAGGTGTAGATAAAGACCAGTGTCTCACTGAGCTATGGGAAGAGGAAAATAATTAATCCTATGGAACTTGAAGTACAGCCAGAACTTTTTTTTTAAATTGCTTCATACTAAAGAAATTTAAATTAAATACAAATGAGTAATAGTGAAAAAAAAAATGTTGGCCTTTCTCCCCAAGGAGGAAAAAAAAAGGCTTGTTCAGCCAGTCTTCCTCAAGTTGTGCTTTTCATTTCTAAAGATAAACTACTTGACTATATCACTAACTTGGTAAAATGCAAGAGCAAGTGAAAAGGGAAAATATTAATTCACATCCACAAGAAAAAAAAAATCACTAATGATCCAGATTCATAAATGTAAGAAACACACTTTTGTACTGAAATAGTCTCTGTTCGCCCAACTACATTCAAATAGAAATCCACTTTAAGAAATGTACCTATTTCTGCACTGTTGCTAGAAAATGTAATTAGGCTTTTTAACATCTTGAGTACAAAAATAACTGATCATTCGAAAAAAAATTAGCAACTAATTTCCATCTCTGAACATGAGAACACTAACATGTTTCTGAAACTTATCGCATAAACCCGAAGCATTGTCACATTGTATGGCAAGATGAAAATGAGTCTTCTCTCCTACACAGTCTCAAATTTTAATCAAGCTGGACAGCAAAAGAATAGAAATACTTTTTTTTTTTTCTATTTTAATCCTTTGACATTTAAAGGAATAACACTAATAGTTGCAGGTATTCTACCACATGAAAGGGAATTTCACTTTTTTTATTCTTACATTTTAGAGTGTCTTTGGAATCCTCCGACATCCAGTTTCACCTCTATTGTTATAATTCACTAGGATTTCCCTTTTTTCCTTATGCTTATCGTGATTATTTGAAGGTTTATGACCTCCCTCATAGAAGTTTTCAATTCCTATCTTTTAACACTAAACTGAATTTTTCAGCTCTCAAACTGCCTGAAGCCCCAATTCCATTTCTTATACTGATTGAACAGGTGCAATAGGTAGTACAAACCCAAGTTCACCTATATACTAATTCATTAGTATGTACTACACATATCTGTTTCAGCAAGGCATAATTTTGTGAAATTAGAGCCAACAGACCTTCAACTCTTGTGCAAGTAATATGTACCACCCAAATCTCCTATGCCTATGCATAATATATAAAGATGATAATGAAGTGAACTGACAAAGCGTGTTTCAAGTGATGTTCTATTTGGACAATAGTTAGCCCTGTGTTGTTATTTTTCATTAAAGGGGGAAACCAATTATTTCTGTAATCAGGATTACAGTGCTTCCCCAATTGATTAACCTACTACAAGAGGCAGAGTGCTTTCAAGACAAAGAGCTGGCTGTCACTTTCACAATGAAAGAACTACTAATGCATTACATTTTTTTGAGGCTCAGAACACACCCATCCAACAGCTCCACAAAACAAGCACAACACAAACGTACACAGAGTATACACTCCAGTACTTCAGACATACTGGGGGTTTGTACACTATCATCCTGAAATTGACCCTTCAGTCATATTATTCAGCAATAAGGGAGAGGTAGAAGAATGAACCCGACTAAATTAATTAACATGTAGCTTTGGTTTTTAAACTGTTTGCTCTGTAGTAGCTAAAGAATGAACATAATGGTTGCCCATATTAAAATCCTGTCTATAAAGTCAGTCCTAATGTGCTCAAGATCTCTTGAGTAAGTGAGTAAATTCTGAAGATCTACTTTATCTAGTTGTCTTCTGCTTTCAGAAGTTGACAATGTGCAATGTCAAGAGATGTAAATCACAATTTTCGTACCTCCTGCTTAATATTCTACCATTTTTTGGTAATTCAGAAATTAAGTCTCTGTGCTTGTCTTTAGTAATTTCTAAAAATGTCTTCTGAATAAATCTGCTTATAGAGACAGCATGTGTCACCACAAGTTTCCTCACAGCCAGGGTCTATTAGCATTCACTAAGTATCCAAAATCAGTAGGTCATTTTAATACCACCTACTACTTTCTTTCACAAGATAGTCTCAATTTTCCTTGTAAATGGAAAATTTTTCCACCACTGAAAAAGATCTAATTTATTCTAATCATTTTACACAGCCACAAAAGTGGTGGTAAAGATGAGCACAAGATACAAGTTAATGGCATGGGATGCACTATACAGCCACACTGAGTCACCTTGCTTTGAGTGCGAATACAGGGAAGATCTAAGAGAAGGGCTCTCACAGGGTAATTCGGGTCTCTGAAAAAAGATTTAAGTCATCTAGCTGTGCAGAAGTCAGTTTATATTATCAGGAAATGAGAAAGACAACCATTTTCCAGTTTCACTATTTTTATTTTTCCCCAGTATACTGACAGCAAAGTTTTTTGATACTAAAGGGTTTTGTTCTCTTTGCAAAATGTTTAATGTGATGATCTAAAAAACCATGCCTTTGTTTCCTAAAGTATCAGAAGCATGTCATACTTCCCCAGCCTTAAAGTGAAGAATACTAATACTGAAGGGAAGAGAGAAAAGTAGTGTTTGTAACAGTTCAGCATTGCCTTTTAAAGGTGATAACTATTTCCTGTATCTCAGACAAAAAAAAAGTCTCTTTAAAAAAAGTCTCTCTCTGTTCTCTTCTAAGGAATAATTCATTCTGGGATGAGGCAGTTTAAAGATCACTAGAGTATTACAAAATCATATCTCAACTTCCTTTTAGGATGGAACTCTGCAGGCTTACTCTTACACCTGTAGTAAATTAGTTGTATTTCAAAAGTACCTTCTGAAAATGAAAATCCAAGGCTTGCATACAAATACTTACTGCAGGTATCAGTAACTTCTTTACTTCTTCAACAGCCCTCTTCAGCTTTATTTCTGCTCTGTTTTGAGCATCCTCCACAGTGATAAGTACATGTAAATCTTCATTCAGGTGTTCCCAGTTAGGCTTGCCTCGATTCTGTTCTTCCTAAAAAAAAATTAAAACATGAAGCTATGAAGCACTTACATTCTGTATAAAACAATCACAAACAGTAGACAAATTCAATTCTGTAAATAGTATGAACTTTATTTTCAGCAACATTTCTTCATACTTTGGAGACTTTCTTATGATACGAAGTTAGCCTTCAAAATATCATTCTTGGGGTTTTGTTTGTGTTTTGAAACCTCCTACTCTATATTGTAATTTTTAAATATTACAATACATATGCTGTTTCTTAAGAGTACCTTCTCCAGCAGAATAAAGGAACAAGAATAAGAATACAAACACAGCACTACTTTCAATATTATTTAGAGCCTTTCAAGAGTTAAACAGGTAAGACATACTGGCAGTTAAGCAACCTATCTTTTGAAGAAAAGTGAAACAGACACCAGACATAGAAACTCCATCTGAATCACTACAAAGAATAGGAAAGCAATTCTCCAGTGTTAAGAATCACTTTCAAATACTCATGAAGACAAGATTCAAAGCATCAAACACTCCAAAAGGAACAGAAGTTGCCATTTTCTAAGGAGAGCTCCATGTACTGGAAGAAGGAAAGGGAGGAGGAGATGACAAGGCTTTAATACTGAAGTTACATAAGGGCAAGTGACAAGATGGTCACCATTACACAGGTGCTTATCACATCCATGGCATTAGTAATCCCAAAGATAAATATTAGATATGTTTTCTGTAAATATTAGAAATGTTTAGAAATGTAAGGGAAAGCATGCTAAACAAAACATTTCAATTTTAAACAACAGAAATCAATAAATTTAAGTAACACACTCAAGTACCTAGTCTTCCAAAAAATAAGACAATGAAACACAGTGCAGAAGAAACTTCCCAACTCCTTTTTTATTAGACAGTGTGTAAAGGTAGCTAAATTTTCATGAAATCTCATTTAAACTTGACAATATTTAAAACATAATATAACAAGTTAAAAAAAAGGGGGGGCCTCAAAAAAAAGCTTATTACAGCTTTGAATCTATAAAAAGGCCTATATAAACAAACCCTACTTATTTAAAATTTAAAAAGCTGGGTACAATAGAAGAGTCTACTATTTGTAAGATAAACTCTTGTGGCTTAACCACAATTCACACTTTAACTTCATCTTTTAATTGCAAATGTGTCTTTCCCCCCAGATTTCATGAAAAATTCCTCCAAGAAATCAGATTCATTGAGGAAATGTTCCAAGATTTAATACCAACAAATGTTTGCAGTGCTTCATATTCATATATACCTGAGGGAGCACTGCTCTGTAGAGTGCTTGATTTTTAATTCAGCTAAGTCTGAAATGTTCTATGGGAAAGACAAGGATAAAAACGGGGAGGGGGGAAAAATTGAACCATGAGAGATGTATGAAAAATGTATGTAAAAGAATCAGTATTTTGAAACTACTTTTCACTACGTATGTAACGTGCACATATCCACTACTCCGTACTACCAAATACAGTTTTGTTGTTTTTAATGTTATCTTTGCCAACTTTTTTAACAAAGGTGGCTATAAAAATAGGTCTGCCAATTTCAGAATCTGGAAACAGAGAGAAAAATAACTCTCACTTATGATATAATACAGAATGTGATGCAAAGTGCAGTTGAGTTTATAACATGCTCTCTGTTGAAATGTAATCTTTTCAAGAACTGTCTATGACAAGGTATTTGCAACTTATCTATTCAATAGGGATCAAAACTCCACTATTACTTCTTAAACAATTCCATTATTTTAATCCAAAGCAGGAGTGAGGCATTTTCTTTCAAGATGGTGACAAGCTACATCAACATGAGGTTGATACATTATAATACGTTACAGGTAGAATAATACGTTACAGGTATGAAGAATGAGAGGAGATTCCTAAACCAGCAGAGGGCAGAGGAAGAAATGTGCAACCACCTCTTCTTGCACTGACACAGCATTGGAATGGGAAAGGTTCTAGTTAATAACAACTAGAGTACACAGGAGTACAACTGCACAACTATAATATCACAGGAGGCAAAATAAATTAAACAAACTTTAAAAGGCCAAGAGCAACAAATGAGAAGGAAAGGTGTCCCCAAGTAAAGCAGCAATTTCTGTTCCTGAAAGACAAGGAATGCCTAAATGCAGTTTTAGCTACCATGCCATTAAACACCATGCACCACGTTTATAAATAGTGTGGGCAAACATAAAGGGGCTTTATCTTGTTGTATCCTTTTCTCTCTTAATGAAAATAATATGGTGAAAAGTCTCCAAAACTTGTTTCAGATTAATGTTACGTCAAGTATTGGCAATGTACTCCAAATTACTCTGTTGCAGCATGAGAATTTTTTTTCTGTTTAAAAAGAGAACTTAAAAAGCTGCATATAGGACAAACAAATAACACTGAAGATTTTTTATCCTCCTAATTTACTTCTAGGTGGAAGATGTTGTGTGTAAGGTTTATAATCACAGGTATTATTAGGGTGAGACCTCACAGCACAAGCAATCATACAAACTACTTATCAGCAAGATAACTGAAGTAGTGTATGACTATGATAAGCTTTTCTACAGCCATGAAGTACAGCCATGAAAGCACTGTTGTTGAGAGTGCTATTTATTAAGTCAAGAGGTAAGACTGAAAGAAAGGCTAATAAGGGTAAAATTTCACACTATGTTTAAAAAATAAAAGAGAAAAAAACAGAGTTTGGAATAGGCATCCAATTTATGTTCTACCTCAATACACTGGGGTTATGATTTCATCCAGTGCTCCTATTCTCTCTAAGATGGTTTTCTTAGTGGGTTAACAGTTTTCTAAGAAATGTCTTTTGTTTGATTGAAAATGCTAATTGAATGTTATACCAGTATGTATATTTGATTTTTTACATGTTTGATTTTACCCAAATAGGGAAATTCAAGTCTTTACCAGCTCATTCATTCCAACAGAAAGTCAAAACACAGAGTTACAGTCATGAAAGAGAGATAACCTGCAAACCTCTTGCACTTAAGAGCTACCATTTTTTATGCTACCTTTCTCCTTTTAAATCCTAACAGGATGGTTTGGAAAAACTTATTTTCTCCCAAGTAAAATCTTTATTTATATTAAACTAATCCTCTCTGCAACAGGTCTTGAACACATCTTTTCTCAATCATGTTTTGTTATAGTAAAGCCTGAACAGGAAAGTTGAATATATCTGGAACACAAGTAGGAAGGTATCTTGCTAAAGACTTACGAAATATGGTCCAAGATTTTAAAGGTTGATTAGGGTTTTCTTTTGAATTTTTTGGGGGAGAAAATGGCAAAAAGATGGGCAGGAAAGAATTATCACAACTTGCCTCATTGCATAACTTGGTACAAAGAAACTATAAGATGTAGCTTGGAGTGACTTGCAGGTAAGACAAACCAGTTCACTTCATAAATTCAAGAAACGTCTGGGAAGGGAAGGGTCCCTGAATACCATCCAATCCAAACCCGCTGCTCAGGGCAGGGTCAGCTCAAGCATGTTGCTATGGGCCAGTTTTAAACTCCAGTTTTAATCTCCAAGGAGAGAAACTCCACCCCCTCCCCAGGAGATCTGTTCAATGTTCAACCAGTGTTCAGTCACAACACCAAAAAAAAGCTTTTTCTTAGGTTTAAACATAATTTATTTTCTTTCAGCATGCACATTGCCCCTTGTCCTTCAGTAGCAACTGTTGAGCTGTTCAGCCTAGTTGCCAGGTCTACCTACTGAAAAAGCAGTCAGGAGTAATAGAAATTGGCATGAGAATTATTTTGGGAAAGAAACATTTGTTACCGCAGCAGGAAGGGCATGCACACTGAAGGAGGAAACAGCATCAGGGAAATCAGAAAACCTGACTGAGACTTGGGGAAAAAGGAATTCAACCGCACATATTCAAAATTATATTACATACATGAGAAGCAATTGGCAGCGTGAAGTCTTCCTGCATCCCAGAGATTGTCTATGGAAGAATTATACAAGAAAAATGGAGACTGAAGATGTAGGGAACTACAAAGAAAAGTGATTTATGCCACAACCTTGGGGAACAACAATATTAGAAAAGCCTAATTATAACCAAACTATCCTGTCTGCTAAATTAAAGAACATTAAGGACAACAGAAATGGCAGATGAAATTTCACGGTGTTCCTTGTTTGGCAGAAATTTCAGTATCCTTAAATATAGCCTAATTCTGTAGACAGATTTGCTTTCGTTCTCTTGCCTGTGCATACACACTCATTAATCCTCAGAGTGCCTATGCACAATAATGGACTACTCAATATTTATCTTGCTATTAAGGTCAATGTATTAGGTAGTTAAAATAAAATATTGCTACAAGTCCTCAAAACTTAGCTGCACAAAAAAAAAAGTAGTGTAGCTACAGGAATTTCTTCTTGGGGAGGGATTCAGGTGGAAGCAGAAAAGCAGGTAAAGGATCCAACTGACTTGAATCCATAACATCAAACTTAAACATCAGAAAGGTTTTCCTTCAGGGAAACTACTGCAGTCCAACTCACTGTAAAACTGTATCCCATATTTTTCACACACCTCACCATACCACAGTAACTTCAAGTTGTGGTCTTGCACCTCCTGCATCTTGGGCCTAAATGGCTATTCCTCTTTACATCTTCATATCCCAGCCCAAAGCTTTCTTCTTAATTCCTCAATCTCTGACTGAACAAGAACGAGACAGCAGTTCACTAGCTTTCCGTAAGCTACACAAAGCAGATGACTGAAAACTCCTCCAGTACAAAGTTATGTCTCTTCTCTATCTAGCCAACACATTTTAAAGAACTTCAAACCCAAATGAAAGAAGTGTCAAGGTTGACTGAAATCATTAAAATTATTCAAAAGGAAAATACCAACACAAAGAAAGTCACCAAACATAGCTCATCCTCAACTTAAAAAAAACCCACTCAAATCTTATTTCTCGCCCCAAAGACCTTCACAGTATGGCCAACTGATGAAAAATAAGTTGACAAATCAAAAACTGGTGAAGTAGGATCCAGTCACTCCCAACTGTCAGAATACCATTAAAGAAAGATGAAATGAACACTAATGAAAAGATACTAAGCTAGCATCTGTTTATATGCAGCCAGTGAAACATCAGTTAGAAAATAAGGAAAGAATGAAAGAATGAATGCAATGTGCTAAGAGTGGAAGCAACTTTCCCACATGGCACTTTTTTCAGAAAGCTATGGGCTATTCTGTAGTAATAAAAAAAAGTGCAGCTTCCATTCTGTGCACTTTTTTCCACTCCATCTCATACAATTTCCTGTAATGTAGGCCACTAAAAAGGTACAAAACCAGCTCAGTATTAACAGCAGGGAACTTTCAAAGAAGTAAAGTCACTAGCTCAAGCAAGTGTTGAAAATTACCCTTAGTATTCTCACTCATCTTGAAGTGATAGGCTATTAAATTCTGTTTTCACCAACCTATTAAGCAAGCTGGTCTCCCTACTGAATGACAAAAACCACAGAAAAGATGGAGTAAAAGGGAAGAATATTTTCATATCACGTCAAATTGAACACTAAAATTAAAAGGCATCAGAATAGCTTTAGTCCTTCAAACCATACAAAGGTTTAATTCAAGTACACTCTAAGAACTTTAATTAAAATTATCCTAAGATATAAAAACCAGTATAATCACTCACAGCCACTTCTCACAGACAAATGGAAGAGGTAACACGTGGAAAGAAGAAATTCAGCTATTTAGTAAAAATCTCACCATGTATTTTGTCTAATAAATTGTGCTGTATGCACATTAAAATTGACAGTAGCTCTAGGTGAATATTTCTTTTCCATAATGAAAACATTCACACATATGCATCAAAGTTTCAAAAATAATTGAAAGAGCAGTTTAAAAGAAGCTGTGTGGATTAAAAAAAAAAAAGCTAACATATTGATTTTAAAGTATTTTGAAACAGAAGTTAAATTTAACTAAAAAGTCACAAATAAGGTCATGATAGAGAAAATCTAGTCCTGATCTAATTTTAGGATTTTTAAATAAGACATGATACATGTTGTGGCCATGCAACAATATCTGAATTAATAAGTCCAAAAGAAACATTATTCAACCATCCAATACAACTTACATCTTACTTTACAACCTTTTGTTGACACAGTTGAACTGGTAAAACCAAGTCAGAGGAATCTGAGAAGAATGCACTTTGCCCTCAAGTCATATACTCCCAAGCTTTCAGGAGTTGCCTGGCTTGTGCTGTTTAATGAAACTTCTGTTCTTACAACTGTTCTGCCAACCTGAGCTACAGAATTGTATTTCTAAATTTTTTTGCTTTCTCTGCTGCAGAGATAGTTCAAAACAAACATCCAGAAGACAGAAGATTTCTGTAACATTGTGCAAGGAATAAACCACTCAGTCTACAAATAATTCCACATCAGCTGATCCCTATTCATGAGAAGTCCAGACGTAATGAAGCAAAAATCCCTTGGATAATCTCTTGCTGTTGTATTACTGCATCCATTCCTGAGCAGTGTAACAACTTCCTAAGGTTCACTGCCCTTGCCAGGCAGCCCTTACTGCTCCCACTGGGACTGGCCCAGCACCACACCAGCCTTTCAGACCACATGCTGATGCAGCAGATGTCTCCCCACTTTCCCCCATCATTTTCTGCTGGACAAGGGAGTTTACAAACATAAAGGGCTACAGAGTGCCAACACAAGGTCAGGGCTGTAGCTGGGAAAAGGAGAAGGTGAGGTTCTGTATTTTAACACATAACTGCCCCTTAAAACACTGTCTCACCATGTCTCGTGAAACTATCCTAAGGAAAATCCAATTATGCGCGTGCCAGGAACAGAACACATCATCTTTGTTATCTGGTATGAAGCAACCTGCTCATCTGTGTAATAAATGCTAGTATTACAGTAACAACTGTAAATTCGGGCTTCCTCCTTCCATTCTTGCTACTGAATCTTAGGTCTTGACAGTATTGACTGAGGAAAGAAAAAAAAAAAAAAAAAAAAAAGAAGAACATCTGAAAACCAACCCATCCATCCCCAAACCTGTATTTGAATGATACAGTCCTGATACTAACATTTCAACAGAAGTCGTTAATTTAGATGAGGCCTGCAAACAAAATAAGTGCTTAGGTGAGTACCAAAAACAGAGGTTTTTATCAGATGAAACTCCAAGCCAGCCCTGCAGAAAACCAGTTTAAAATGATGCACTAATTACAGTATCTGTTTGAACAACAGAAGTAATTTTATAACATGAAGCATCAGAACACACTGATTGTCCTAACCCCTGCTGATAAACTGCTTTAATTGTGCAGTTACAGTCAGGCAAATTAACACAGACTTTTGCTCCTACTGAGCTTCTAATGGCAGCAGTTCACAAGCAGAAAGCTGGTAAAAAAAGTGAGGTTACAGATGCACACTGAGGGAATAGCATCTGGTCAGGGAGACCACGGCAGCTTACTCCACATTTAGAATTTCTGATCGAAGTTTTCACCTATAGGAACAACGGATCAATAGCTTAAATTAACAGCCACATACTTGTTGTTTTGATTGTCAAACAAGTTAGTGCTATTTATCAAGCCTTTAATTATAAATTATTATTGTACACCAAGCCCCCACATCAAGACCATTTTAGACTGAAAAAGTGGGTGTCTCCCAGCACACATTAAACTAGCCAGTAGCTGTCAAATATTGTCAAGGGGCGTTATCTAAAGCATCTTTTAAGAACTGTTCTAAAAAAAAAATCTGGCGGCATGAAACAACCTAATGTTTAAACAACACTAGAGGATTCTGTTCTCAGAGCCTCACCACAGACACTGTGCTCAGGAGACTCCAAAGCAGGCACCGCCCCAAGTTCAGACCTGCCCTGCAGTCAAAATGGTTCCTAAATGCTCCCAACACCGCCCTGGATGTTTCCAAAGCTGAACTTCCTTTCCCAGCTGCACGAGTGACCGGAGCCGCTGCAGCCCTCGGGGGCTGCTGGCCCAAGAGGAAGCCGCTGTCACCGGCCCTGTCACCGGCCCTGTCACCAGCCCTGTCACCGGCCGCTCCGCAGGGCTGGGGCTGCACGGAACAGCCCCGGAGAGCCCAGCCGGCAGAAACCCGGGCAAAACCGGGAACTTTCTGTCAAACTGGCTACAGGACTGCGTCTGCCCAGAGATTGCTTCTTGCATTTTTCTCTCAAGTTGTGCCCGTGTGAAAAACAAGGTTTGTGGAACGAGCTGTATTGTCGAGCGCTATCAAAGCCCAGGAGCCTGCTGAGACTGAGTATTTCACTGTTGTGGGATAAAAGTAAAAAAGTTCTGCACGCATCAGTATCCACAGGGAAATAAATGAGAATTTAGTATATGAAATGCACAGCATAAACTCAATATCTGGATATATTAGTTAGAGATGAATGCAACTTGTACTATTGATACTTAAAATTACTGTGAAGTAACAAACTTCACCCAGGCAGAGGAGTGAGACTGTTAATTTCTCTGACTTTGGACTACAGGTAAGAGTTTTAACACTTTATCAGCATTCCTGGCATAGTAAACTTTATATGGATACAGTTACACTCATATCCAAGTTTGGTTTTATTCCCCCACAGAAAAGGGAATAAGCACTGTGAAACATTTCACAATATTGTGATTCTTTTTACACACTGACCACTCACTAAACAAACATCAAATTCCCTTGAAAGAAAATGAAATACCCGTAAATCCTGAATGCAAGTCTTCTTGGTTCAGAGCTAGCTTTAGATGGCTTTTTGAAACGAAGTACCTCCATATTCTGAATTGCAAGGTACAAAAGACATTTTTCAGTGCAGGCTTTGACCAACAAATCTTAATCTGTGAAAGCGGACACATTCCTCAGAGCGTTCTCTAATCGGGAAATACAGGCAGTAAGTGTATTTAACTCATGACTCAAGTCCATTCATCATCAGTCACTAATGAAATTAACTTCAAAATAACCCGCAACTGTTCTAAAATCACTTCTACATATTTGCCTCTGAGTTTATGAGCATTATTAATCAGTATAAAGCTGATTCCACTATTCAGGTTTAGATGGAGAAAGGATGACAAAAGTAAGTACTCTTTTATATACCTTATTATCAAGCAGCACCTATGTACCATGCATACGTAGTCAATTATTCAATTTACTCCTAACACTTTATGATTTTTACTTGAAAAATAATTAACAAGATGTTAAAATTATATATATATATGTAATAGGAAGCAAATCTATAACAGATCATGTTTTTTGAACATGAAAAGGTATCTCTTAAAGCAGAACCAGCATGTCACTAATATCATATTTCACTATATAATACTATTGAATTTACTCTTTTAAGTACATTACGATTCTTTTGTATATCTCAGTTTTTATTTACGTAGTCTTCCAGTACTATGTTTTAATTTACCATTTTATTTCCTTCTACCCAGGCAGAAGACTGGGACACCAAGGCACTAACCTTGCTAACACATGCCTCTATTCCACCCAAAAACTTACGAAGGTAACTAAAATTCTTCTAAAGTTCATGATGACAGGCAAAATAGTCCTAATTGAACTGAAATCTGATTACCATTTTCCATCTGGGATTCTTATACTAGATCTGAAAGTGCTGACACCCGAAAGGACCTAATCTAATACATGCTCCAAAACTAATTCAAGACATGGCAACTTCAAGAAATTTGCTTGAAGAAAGGAGCTGCAACTCTAAGAAAATGCAACATAACTATCCAGTGGTTTGTACACGGTCCAGGAACTGAGCATCAAGATCCTGATCCTGCCTCAGGTAAAAAGTCACCAACATCACCAGGTGGTATTCCAGGAGTGCCCTAATACTGGGCCACAGAACACAGAAGTAGGTGCTTCCCCACTTTGCCCTCCTGCAAATCACTGCCCAGAAGGTGAGGAAAAAAACCCAGGGAGGCATCCCCAGCCCAACCATAAAGATCTTCCCCAGGAGTTAGGTTCTTCTGTTTTTACTTAGGACTGGAAGCTTTTTGCAATAGTGAATGATTAAGTAAAACATATAAACAGCATACTGAGGTGTACCTTATTTATAGCTTCAAGGTAATCTTCCTAGTTTTTCGTTTTTCCATTAACATGAAACTTTTACTTTCGTGTGTGCAATGAGCACAAATGGTAGAAAGCATCACAGGCACCTCTGATTTAATCATTTGGGAACTTAGGGAAACATCTGAGCAGTGATTTCACATTTTAGAATACTTACTGTATTGTTTACTTTATTGTAGTGCTATCACTATTCCTCAACTGTATTTACAGGGAAAAAACTGTCTTCTCATTGGTTTCTCAATCTTTTAGTCTACACAGTATACCACTCCCAAATATTTCTCTGAGAATCTTTTTTTTAATGGTTAAGAGAAAACCAAGCAAACAAAAACCAACAGACCCAACCCCAACACACTGTTCTTGACTCCAATCTGGAATGCCATTTACAGCATGCTGTATTTGGAAAACTGCACTCTATGTTGTATCAGTCACTAGCACTCGGCCAAGTAAAAAAACATTAAATAAATTATACTTTTGTGTTCAGTGGATGACATGATCAGCTCCTAGGCTAGTAGTGTAATTTTACATGTTTTGGAACATTTTCCTTCCTCTTTTGAAGCACTATCCTGTAACTTTCATCAACAGTAACTGCTGCACATAATTGTGGCATCTGTCTTTACTGAACTTCAGCCATTTTTATTCCTCCATTCCATGTTTTATTTCCTCTGTCTTGTTTTGACTTGACTGCTGCTTCACACAGCAAACCTGGCCAATGTATTAATATTCCCCTCACCAATAATTTAAATTCAGTATTAAATTGATCTATTTCGCAGCTAAACATCCTCAAACCCCTGGGCTCCTGCTCTTTTATAACAGCTCCACGTGTAAGTGATGTTGAACAAACTAAAAGGGTCAAGAAGTATCAAAATAAACCCACACTTCTCTTCAGGTGCTATTCCTGCTTCATCTAAACATGAATTCCAGAAACTTTCACTCATTTACATTAAAAGCCTACGAAGCTACAGTAATTCATACAAAAATTTGTGAAATTTCTTTTTTTTTTTTATAATTAGGAATAAGTCACTGGGTTTTCGTTCCAAACTGAACTTACAGACCTCTTAAAGAAAAGGAGGGGAAAGAAATATCAAGAGGAGAAAAAATGTAACAGCTCAGTGACCTTTTAAAGTATCAGAATAAACAGCTGCTGACACCTTGCATTTTAATGCCAACACATCCACACTTCTGCTTCCTTCCTCTCAAATTTGCCTATCGCTTCCAGAGCCCCGTGGCTCAGCCTTCGCCTGAAAGTCCCACCATTCTGCTGTTAGCATTTCCTCAAGGAGAAGTTGCACGTGCCTCTCATGTAGATAAAAAATACATGATATACCAATAGAGGTTCCTCTGCATAAATCTTAGTGAAGGTCTTAAGGGAGTATATTGAAGACAACTTTGTAAAATTGCAATATATTCCGCCAAGCCTTTGCCTTTTTTGTTACAAAATAACTGTAAATAACTTTTTTAGGAGAGAATTTTTCTTCCCCATTTTCCCATGCTGCTAACAGTTACAATAATACACCATTACTAACATTAACATATTTTCTGAGACTGCTTAGCAGTTAGTAAGAAATGTGAAATTTCACTAATTCCAAACAACATACGATGTTATGATTCCATAACAAAAGATGTTACTACAGAGTATTTTTAACAGAAACTTACACTGAACACATTAACATAACCTCAGTGTGCCAAGAAAATTAAAAAGCACCACCTCTTCGCCCACAATATAAGAGAGAAGTTTTAGATACAGCATAAAACTATGCACAGAAGCCAAATTTAAGAAAATAAAACTAAGAATTCTTCATTATTTCCTCCCTCCTCCCAAAAAAAAGAAGTAAAAAAGTAACAAGTTTGTATTTTTTACTTTTTGTATGTACAAAAATGTGACCTTGGTTTAAGAACATGAAGTTAATACTGTTCCTATAAACTCAAATGAGACTTTTAATGTAAAATAAAACTATTGTTATTATAATATGTTGTTAGCTTTATTTTAGGACATTGTGATCTTTAGGTTTTTACTGTTTGTAAATTGTCAGAGCAATTAAAAAAAGAGACTCATGACTCAAACCAAACATACCTAGGTAGTAGTTTAGTAGCTTCAAATAACTCAAATAACTTATCAAGCCATAAAGAAACTGTTTTGCTCAGAGAAATGCGAAAAAAAAGCAAAAAATTTAAAGAGCTGAAACAAACATTCAACACCACTGATTTTTTCAGAATGGTTCAGGGATAGGTTAGGGAAGGGAAAGGATAGAGTATATAACTTTAATACTTTAACCTGTGACACTTGGCCAATAGAACTTTACTTGTGGGCTACATCAGTGCAGCCAAATGCAGGAAAGAGGCCATGTGCAAGAAAGCAAAGCTGTTTTTATTGCTAGGACCAGGCTGACATGGTTGCAATGCCAGAGTTTTAGCTCAAAATATCTTTCTTGCAATTCTTGAGAATGGTTCTTTGTGATTTGGATGTGTAACTAAACAATAACCAAGTTTTGACAAGAGCAGGCAGAGTCAGACTGGCAAAAACAGGGAGAGGGGGAGGGATGTAATCAGTGTTACAACAGCTCTCAAACTGAAATGCTTTGCGCAATCCTGACCTTAGCGAAGAATAGTGTATCAAGTACATATATGATAATATCTAGTATTTTTCTTACTTCCCCTTTCTTGTTTCAATTCTTGGGATGAATCTTCATTGGAGATTTCCTCAAAGATATACTCCTGCTTCCTCTAGATCCTCTTGCCAAGATAGCAAGAAGACTCAAGTCCCTATGCAGCTAAATGCTACCCTGTACATTTGGATTAAAAGTGCCTCTTATGCCCACAAGAAAGTAGAATGCTAAACATAAACCAAACTTTGCCATAAGTGGTTGCTTCAATGAATACTGACAACTTCAGACACAATGTGTGTGCTTATAATTAGAAGACTAATCTTGCATTGCCACTTCAGAGAAAGAAACTGTCCCAAATCCCAAGGCAGAACTATTCTGAGTTTTCTTGTACAGAAGGGTTTCCTCCATAGACTTCAGCTGAACACAGCTGCAGGGGTAACTGCTCAATCCCACAAGAGAAGTGGCTCCGTTCCTTTCTCCTTCCCTTTGTACCAGCAGCAGCTCTTGCTGGGGCCTTCCAGAGCCAGTTAACACAGCAGCAAACCTCTGGTGTCAGATTAGGTTTTGCCTGCTCAGCAAGCTGAACTGGCTCAGTGACACATTCCACAAGCAGCAGGCTGAGCACAAAGGAGGGCACAGGCAGATCTCCCTCTGCAGGAAGCTGCCAGCTGTCAGTCACACCTCTGGCAGGACACACAGCAGCCCAGCTGCTCCCAAAAGGGTGGGGAGCCCCTCGCTCTGACTGCCCAGGGGACACGCTGGCATTTCTAAGTGACACGTACGTCAAATGTAATCCTACCGCAATACATAAATTACTATTAAAAGTTAAGTATTCTGAAAACTCAGTTTCCACTCCGAGTTAGGCCTGCAGAGCAATCAGCCTCTTTCCACTTCAAACACTACATCTCAGCTGCTTACCTGAGAAACTAGCACACCATGTCCCATGTATTTAAGCAAGGGTGTGTCAAAGAAAAAAACCTTGTCATTCATAGCATAGTGATTAAAATAAAGTTCACTTAGACGTAAAGGTTTGCAATCTTCTTAAAAATGCGTAATTTCACAGGAGATGTTAATGCAAATTAAATAAACTAACATAATTTAAAAATAAGTTAAAATTTGTTACGAAGAATACAGAAAAATCAGATTTGCCACTGAGTGCAGAACTGACAATAAACATTGGCTAACAAACTACAGCTGAGTCCTTGAAAGAATTCAGAACCACTGCCTCAAATAATCTCAGCGCACAAGTTTTCCTCGTATTTAAGACCGAAACCTTGCACACAGTCTGTAATTACAGATTTATTGCAGCAGTTGCCTCAAATCCTTGCTACAATTACATGGGATTTGACACAACCAAGCTACCACCTAGATAACTCAAGGTGTGACCACTGTTCCAAACCTTCTTTACGACCAATTTCACGCAACTACTCTACTGATAATAATGACTACAGAATGAGGAGTGTTCCAGCACGTGCCACATGTTCCCAAGGCTGGATTAAAACATAGTAATAGTCATGCCAGTTAAAGACTGTACAGCTGAGTGCCAGCCTGGCACTGATTTTAAATGGCTTTTGAGAGTACTGCTGATAATGTATTAGGGAAACCTTTCCTACAGCACAGAAATGATGGATGTCCTGGATCCGCCTTCACTGCTCAGATAGCATCAATCCAGTGATTTTATAAAAACAACCAAACAAAAAAGCCCAACACAACCACCAAAAAAAAACCAACCCAGAGCAAACAAAAATTAAATGAACGCCTCCAACAAACACCANAAAACCCCAAAAAAACCCCAAAAAAAAAAAAAAAAAAAAAAAAAAAAAAGCCAGCACATAGCAATACGACTTTAACATTGCAACTCCTCATACTCTCTCTGATGGTTTTCACAGAGAGTTCCCTGGTCCTTGAGGAATGAATCTGTCCTTAAGGTCTGGATCTGGAAGTCTTTATTCACTTTCTACACTTAATGAGCTGAAAACCACAAATTTTTTTTAGTTCATTTAAAATACTGTACACTAGCATCAGCTCTATATATAGCATCTGTGCAACACATTTAAAATAAAACACTTGTGAGATTAATGAAATAAATAGTTTCTGTAAAGGAGTAATTATGAAAATTATGTCCACTTTTTAAACTGGCAAACAACATTTAATAAACCTCCTACTCATTACATAAGCACAACAGTAAGTATTAGCTAGTCATAATTTTGATTCAAAGTCAAATATCACAATAGTTACATGTATACTGGTTTCAGGAGAGAATGTCTAGATGTGCATCCTTCAAGATCCATTCAATTAGCAGTCCTACAACTGCTTTTTAGGAGATCTCATCATCCTTCCAAAAAGACACCTGGTTTCACAAGAACTTTTTGAAACCCACAAATTCCAGTAAAATGTACAGAAACATCCACCAAAGGAATGTAACTTTCTAAAAAACTCATTAAATAATCAATTTGCTGACATCTTCACTTGTATAATTTTGAGTAAAATTGAGTGTGCCAACTAAGATCTGTAACTAACCAAATTATCACAATTCTATTGCAAGTCACCATAATATGCAAAATTAAGGCTTATTATGAAAAATTTCAAGTTCTGTTTTTTTCAACACATTCCCTCAGCTACCAATGATATTAATGCAGAGAGAAATATCATCAATAAATACAGGACAGATTAAAAGAAGCACACAGAAGGTCATTACAGTATGAAGCTACAGAAGCAAAGTAAATCCTTGATGTGCTACCCAAGTCACTATTTTACAAAGAGCAACTTTTAAATGAATTCCAGTAGACTACCAGAAACAGGCAAAAAGTTATTAAAAAAACCAAACTGCTTCTGGTCTTCAAAAGACAAGTTCCAAGCTTCTTTCATTAAAATATCCATTATATATGTTTTCAGATTGCACGCTTATCTGCCCCCACAAAAAATGAAATGAAAGTTTTATAGTTTAACCTAATATACTTCTGAATTACCAAAGTTGAAGGAGATCAGAATGGGTAGAAAAGGTCATTATGTGGAACCTTTTCTTACATTTTACAATGGTTTCATCCACCTTGGAAAATAAGACAGCACTGTACATGAATTGAGGACAAAAATAATTACACACTTTGCTCACATCCTCGAGAGACAGGTAGAAGAACGGTCAATTTCCTCATTCTAAACGTTTCCTCTTCTTTGGAAAAGCACAAGCATTACAGCTTTTTTCAAAATGCATTTCCAAGAGATGACAAGGATTTACTGCCAACTGACAGGTCCTGACATCCCACCTCCTTCTTCCAGTCCTCTCCCTTCTCACACTGGCACAGATATTAATTTGGATCAATACAGCTTATTAACTAGCAAAATTTTTTTATGCCCACTGAATTATTCTCTCACATTAGCTGACCAGAATCTAGCTTCTTTGCTGTTCCCACTGCAACCCAATAAAACACGGAGTAGAACATTTGTTCCCACCTCCCAAAACAGACGTTTAGCAAAACTCTCCCAAACGTGTAATCCTTTATTCTTAGCAACGATGCAAACTGTCTGGTTTTATTCACAATAAGGAATAGGAAGGTCCAAAAAAAAATCAGCAAAATGGATGGATGGTTCTTTCCTGTACCTCTAATACAGCCTGCAAGATGATGTGATGCCATCAGGAGAAACTCAAGGTGAGCTTTCAGAACTGTCCCTAGCACAGAAATAGTTACAGGTTTCGTACCAGTACGTAAGACTGTCCAAAGTGAGAATGCCAAAGAGCTGATTTGAACACCAGCAGCTGGAGGCAAGAAAGAATCAACACCTCTTTTATTTTTCCAAGAAGAAAATCACTTATGACCCACCCAACAAATTTTCATTGTGTAGATCAGTTCAAAAGAAAAAACTACCAACAACTGTTATCACAAAAACCTTTCTAATATTAGAGCTATGTATTTTTACACCAATTGGGTATTGCAACAGTGTGTAACTGATGTGAAACCTGTCAATAATCAATAAAAGCTTAAATATATTCTTCCTCACACAGAATCATACACAGCAAATTTAGGAAAGGGGGAGAGGCTGAGGTTCTTTTTCAACCAGAATCTCCTCAAATAATAGGTGATTTGCAAAAACTTACTGGAATGCTTACAAGAAGTAAAACATTTACTTGCCTCTACCTCCAAAATTGCTGCATCATGGCTGTCTCTGCTCTTAAAGGAGACCTGAAAAGCAAAAAAAAATTGGGCTTGTGCCCTATTTTGCTTCTTTAAGATGTTTGACAGACATGAAGAGTTGAAACTAGGGCTTTTGTTTTACCCTGTGATGGACATAAATTACTCCTTCTTGTTTACACTTGAGACTGAAATTTCAAGAAGCCATAATACAAGACAACCTAATAAATGAAAAACAACGTGCAAGAATCAACAGAAGCTAAGTCACAGAAGAACAAACCTTTTTTTCCTCTCACCCCTACTTCTTCAAGTTCTTCTCCATTTGAGTTATGAGCAACACAAAATCCTTTCCCAGATTTAAGCATTCTTGCACTACCACTATTTGTGATTTGCACACATATTTATGTTTTAACATTGTGCATGCTACAGAAAAAAAAATGGGGAAAAAACCCAGAAATTTGACTGAGGTTGTATTTAAAAAAATTTAACATAAAAAACAATTAGGGAAAACTCAAGTCCTTTTCACGCACTCTTTACAGTTCTAAATAAGAAAATAAGTAAAAAAAAATTGTTGTAAGTTCTCTGCAAATGGAAAACAGTGAAAAATCCATTAACCAGCTAGCTGTAAAAGGGAGACAAACATGACTTTCTCTTCCACTACTAATATAGCCTGTAAGACTATTTCCTGTGTATGCCGTAGCGATGCAGTTATCAAAACAGAAAAGCTGCTGCAATGTATTTTCTAAGAATTAGCATATTTCATCTTATAGCATTAGTAAAATAAAATTTATACTAGATGCAAATGAGTATAGTTTATTTTAAAAAATGCCCATTACTGCTGGGGCAACTTGAATAGCTCATCAGTATTAAGTGAGATGGGATGGCACCATGTATTTCCATTCAAAAAACTTTTTCAAAGCCCGTTCTTATTCCTTTGAGGCACACTTCAATTATGTAATTACCATACATGATTTTATTTTAAAATTTATTTTTCTAATTTTTTTTTGTAAAAAGGGAAATTGAAAATGCTGCTTATGAAAAACATGCAGACTTCAAGAAAAATAAAAGCATGACTCCTGAAAATAAGTAAAATATACCTGAAGTACATCTTTAGAAAACGATTTAAGACAACAAATTCTCATAAATTATATATCACTGAAAAACTACACTCAACCCGTACAGGGTTGTAATTAATATTTTAAGCCAAATCAGTGAACTGGCTGAAGGTCCTCATCATTACACACCGGGAACGTGATCTTCCTGAAATCCTAAACCAACACTAGACAGGCCAAAGACCTGAGCATCTTTACCACAGGTCTGTTACCCAACTCAGCTCGCTGTTGTCAACAATTACAATGTTACTTCTCCAGCTGCAACTAGCAAAAGGCACCAATTCAAACAATACTGGCACTTTACTAAATCCTCCAGTGGCATAATTCAAAAGGGGTTATTTTGATTTGTGGGGTTTGGGACAGTTGGTTTGTGTTTGGGATTTCTTTGGTGTATTTTGCTTTTGTGGTTTTTTGGTTGGTGGAGGTGGCATGTTTGGTAGGGGTTTACTCTCCCCCCATATACAAATTATAAACAGAGAATGGAACTAAATAAAACCAGGAAAAAAGCAACAAATTTCATGTTTCTTTAAAATATTGGGAAAAATTCTTTATTCAAAAATGCACCACAATTAAGAAAATGAGGTTTCGTTTAGAAATTACTTACAAAGGTCTATAAAGAATCAGATTTCAAGATCACACAAAAAACTGTTTCAAAGCTATGAAGAAAAAAAAATCACAAAATTACCGTTTTTTCCTCCTTTCTGTTGAAAAATAATTGCTTTCATCAAAAACTCCTTACTTTTCTGGGTGAAATATATGGTGACATAGCAAGCTAGAAGTTGAAGTGAAAATATTTTAATGCAGACACTCACAAAGCTCATATCACGGAATGTGACAGTGAAGTTTAACTTTGCAGGTTGAGTCTATTTAACAACCAGCTGTCACTGAAAATAGCAGCCCTGGCTCTGCTACTCCCACTGAGCTGCCTCTGCTGCTCAGACAATTGTGCAGGGGCCAATTTAGGAAACTCACAAACTCAAGTGACTCCTGAGGATGCACATGAAGCAGCGGGAACAGATGTCCTAAGGCCTTTAATGGGAACTGACCATCACATCAATCCACACATAGTGCCGTACCACTCACAGAAAACCTGCAATAATTTGCAATAGAGAGAAGATTTTTGTCCTCTGAGGACTACTAATATGATTAGAGCTCAGGCATTACTCCGCTTAAGAGTGTGTGAGCCTCTTCAATCCTACATAATTTGACGCAAATTTAAGTAAAGACACTTCGAATTAAATTGTAATTTAAGGACATCTGTGGTTACTTCAATATCCACTATATCACCTTCTTAAGGAAAAGTGTATTTATATTGTGTAGCATTCACTTTAAGATTACCAAACATATGAATGATAAAAACATATTATTTTTTTTAATTATGTTTTTATAATACTATGCAACACGTAGTATATATGCAACTATTTATCTTGATACCTCTTCTGCCTATGCAATTACTCCATACAAAGTATCAAATCCCATTTAAATGTTAAGGAACAGAAGTGCCTATCTGACTTTGGGGGAAAAAAAAATCTAAGTAATCAAGTAAAATTGAAGTACCTCAACTATCAGTTTCAATGCTATCCTACACAGTAATTTGAAAGAAATTAATCTTCTGCTGTAATTTACAAACAGCGCTTAAACTGTGTACTCAAACTTCTTGCTTCAAAACCATATGGTCTCACAGGGAAAGACACCTTCCCAGAAATGTGCTTGCCTAAGTCAGAAAAATCATCAGTGAAAGTTGTTGATAGTATTTTTTCCCTCTGTTAGTGAAGCACGTTTTAATTATTCAACAAGTTACTCTAATACTCAACAGAAGTAACTGAAGTTTCCAATGCAAGTCCTGCTCAGCTAAGCATACACAGTATAACCTCCATATCCTCCCCGTTCTGCCCCGAACCCTCACCCTGCAGGCAGAGTTAATATGATTTACTCCACTTTTGTAGGATGTCACATTCTTGTGATGGGGACAAAAAGGTGGAAACAACCTGCACTAAAACTTTATTGACTGACTTAGTACATAACATACAACTGTTTAGCACACCAACACTGAAGCTTCACAAGGCAGGGAAGGCGTACATTGCAGTTGCAGTGTATGCAAAGTAAAAAAGTAGGCACAGCTCATCATTTATAAAAAAAGTTAAAGGAGAGCAACAGCATGAAATACACAGACAAATCAATGGATGAAGAAAGAACTTCAAAAAAACATGAGGTGTCTCAAAGCAAGACGGGATGTTTTTATTTGGGCACTTAAACACATACAAACTCTTTCAATAGCTTGCTCTAACACGATACAACATGTAGGATAACGTACCTACTGGAGTTTTAAAACATTGCCCCATTTTAGGCAGATGTTACTTCATTACTCTGAAGATACCAACAAATAACCTCTTAAATCTGACTAGGAAATGGTACACAAAAATGCCACAAATATTCAAAAACACAGGTATACAAGTTTTTCTAATACACCTGTATAAGAAAAGGCACTAAGAAAACAAAGAATTACACCAAAAGAGAAAGTTTGCACTGTATGTGTTCACCAAGAGTCCAAAGAGCAGAGAAATTACCTCTGAATAAGCACGTAACACCTGTAGCTCTAGGTACAGAAATCCTTAGTACAAAGCTCCACAGTGAGCTTTTCACTTTGTACATTTCAAATATTTCCCTTACATATGAGCATAAGCTTGGGGTTTTCTTTTTGTGGTGTGTCACTAACTGCACACAGTCCCAGGACACTGAATTCCATGCATTCTGCAAGTTCTCTATGTCCTAATGTTCAGCCCATCCTCCAAGTAATTCCGTGGCTCTTAACACTACTAATCACTGTAAATGCTGGTATGAAGAGCTGAGTGAACAGACTAGAATTCAAATATCTAGTTTGATATGTATGAAAAATCTCAGTTGCAGAAAGCAAGAAAGTGTTTATCATCTTAGAAAATGTACTTGCAAAAATCACAGATAAATAAGCATTAGAAAGGAAAACCCTTTTGGGACACAATTCTGTGGAGACTTAACACCTTGTTCTCAGTCTCCTCCTGATCCCTCAGGCCTAATTTTTTTCACCTCAAACTTGCTGCATTTCCTGTTGGCTGTGCTGCCTCACTTCCTTTTTAATAACTGCCTTGCAGAGTCTCAAATTGGTCACACACCTGAGCATACTTTACTTCTTTTTTTGAAACAAGCAAAAAAATCTCCAATAACCCTGCCTGTTTAAAGTAAGTTTACTTTTTTAGTTTCTCTAATTTAAGGCCAGTAACAAGACACACAACAAAAGACCACTACTCTAATCATTAAGACTTGCTGCTGAATACTGCTCAGGATTAATAACGATTGGCTATTACAGACATGTCACACAGTATGACCAAAGTANTTTTGTGACCTGTGTCGGATTTTGATAAATTAGATGGTACCTTATACTACACTGAAATTTTATTCTATACACGTTACCCATTGTGCCTCTTTTTATACTTAAGCTTAACTCCTAGTAATTTTTTCCCAGTTTTAGAGACTTTGCCCAGAAGGAATAGTCAGGATGATTTAATCTGGCCTTCAATATATCATAGACCATTACTTTTCAACAGAAAAAGAACTGCTCTGACAGTAATCATTAAAAATTGGTTTAGAGTGTATCCAAGGTCATCATAACTTGACTCTGCTAATACAGGGAACTAAAGTTTGTTTCTAGATGGATTCTTCACATTTTCTCTAAGAGAAATCTCTATCACTCAAAATCTGATTTAAAGAAAATTCTTAGCTTTGAGGCACAGATATACCAGCGGCTAACTGGTAAATTCTCCTTACTTTCTGTCACAGTAAATTTTGAAATTTTACACTTTAACCTCATTCTCAACTGCCCAAATGGCTAAAAAAATGGACAGAAGGGATAAAAACCATCAATATCATTGCTGTCTACTTTAAAAAAATCTTAGGTAGTTGTGCTCAGAGTGACCTCACTAGAGAGGATAACTTCAAATATCAGATGCACCAAGTACATTGTATGCAGTCAAAAACTGGAAGTACAATTGTGAGACATACTCTATAGGTCCCAACCATAAATAAAATATCGTATCGTGAAAAACATTTTCAGTTTTTTAGTTGTTGATCCTACATAGGCAGGATCTGAGCCTGCAGGAAATTATGATTCATTGTGTACCTCTGCAATAAAAACCAAGTTTTATGACATGCTTTCAGCAGGACTGTTTTCATCAGAAAGCAAAAAGCATGTTTAGCAGGTGTATATATATTTCAAATGACAAGTACCATCAACTCAGATTATACAGGGAGATAGAGGGTCTGAATTTTCCTCAGTGGTACATAAAGCCTGTCAACAGAATGCTTAACAGTGCTCTTCTGGATGACTATTTGGAGAGCTGCAAGCTTTCAGCTTCTAGATTTTTCATGTCCTAAAGCTTAGTAGTAGAAGAAAGTGTAAACTTTTTTTTCTACAGTTAGCAAGATAGTAAGCTTTTCCTATCTCACCAAGTGTATAACTTAACACAATCATTTTTGTCCAACTTTTTAATTCAATTTGTGAAAAATGGTCCATGGGGTGAGTGCAAAAAATTACCATATTTGTGCATTGTAGCTGGCATTTCTCAAGTGAGAAAAACCCTCCAAGATCTTAGACTGGAAAAGAGAATTCTCATTCAGCTTTAGACTTAGGAACTTCACTCTGGAGCACAATCAGACACACAGCAGTTCCTCCCAAAAGGAACTGCAAGTCCTACAAAAATAGTAAAGAACATAAAGGGAAAGCATGCTTGTCAAAAAGGATCCAGGAAAGGCAATTGTAAAGTTCGATTCTTTTCCACATCTCAACACAATACATAATTTCAACACAGAAATCTTCATCTCTTCAGGAAGAGCTGCATGTAGAGGTTATGAGAAAATACAGCAAATTAATATCTAATCACAATTGGTTATTACAACGTTATTTTAAAATTTTGTATACGGAAATAAATTTCTCTAAAAGCAAATATAAGAAAGAGTTCCTCAAAACTGAACTACATAACAAAGAAAATACTCAAAAAATGCTAACAAATTATTTTCAAGTGAGCAAAGTCAATGAAATGTTAATTAGAACAATTTAAGCAGAAAAATGTGACAGCCTTGTTGCATTTTCTTTACAGGGAATGAAAGTACAGTGTGTCCATTTAAGACCATTCTGGGAGAACACAGTCTTTGACTTTATTTGAGGCTGGAAATTTACACTGAATGCATGATGGTCTAAGGAAACCTTAACAGAGTGGCTTTGGGATTACAAAAACTGTCTGTGGCTAGACAGTGTGGGCTGCAGTCCTCACCTCCAAAGTGAAATGAATATTCAATGTCTGAGCAGAGGAAGCCATCTAATCACTGCAGAGCCTAATCCTAAATGGATGAGCTAACACAGTTACACTAACACTGTGCTGCAGCGCTGCTTTCCTTCCATGAAGGAAATCTACTAATCTGAATCCATGTCAAACTCACATTCTATGGGGTTTTTTTTACAGTCCAGAAAAAAGAAAACTGGAAAAAACTGCTAAAGAAACAAAGATAACTGCACTTCAAAATG
>VXAX01008062.1:394354-473560 GCA_013399835.1 Leptocoma aspasia
GCTAACTGGTAAATTCTCCTTACTTTCTGTCACAGTAAATTTTGAAATTTTACACTTTAACCTCATTCTCAACTGCCCAAATGGCTAAAAAAATGGACAGAAGGGATAAAAACCATCAATATCATTGCTGTCTACTTTAAAAAAATCTTAGGTAGTTGTGCTCAGAGTGACCTCACTAGAGAGGATAACTTCAAATATCAGATGCACCAAGTACATTGTATGCAGTCAAAAACTGGAAGTACAATTGTGAGACATACTCTATAGGTCCCAACCATAAATAAAATATCGTATCGTGAAAAACATTTTCAGTTTTTTAGTTGTTGATCCTACATAGGCAGGATCTGAGCCTGCAGGAAATTATGATTCATTGTGTACCTCTGCAATAAAAACCAAGTTTTATGACATGCTTTCAGCAGGACTGTTTTCATCAGAAAGCAAAAAGCATGTTTAGCAGGTGTATATATATTTCAAATGACAAGTACCATCAACTCAGATTATACAGGGAGATAGAGGGTCTGAATTTTCCTCAGTGGTACATAAAGCCTGTCAACAGAATGCTTAACAGTGCTCTTCTGGATGACTATTTGGAGAGCTGCAAGCTTTCAGCTTCTAGATTTTTCATGTCCTAAAGCTTAGTAGTAGAAGAAAGTGTAAACTTTTTTTTCTACAGTTAGCAAGATAGTAAGCTTTTCCTATCTCACCAAGTGTATAACTTAACACAATCATTTTTGTCCAACTTTTTAATTCAATTTGTGAAAAATGGTCCATGGGGTGAGTGCAAAAAATTACCATATTTGTGCATTGTAGCTGGCATTTCTCAAGTGAGAAAAACCCTCCAAGATCTTAGACTGGAAAAGAGAATTCTCATTCAGCTTTAGACTTAGGAACTTCACTCTGGAGCACAATCAGACACACAGCAGTTCCTCCCAAAAGGAACTGCAAGTCCTACAAAAATAGTAAAGAACATAAAGGGAAAGCATGCTTGTCAAAAAGGATCCAGGAAAGGCAATTGTAAAGTTCGATTCTTTTCCACATCTCAACACAATACATAATTTCAACACAGAAATCTTCATCTCTTCAGGAAGAGCTGCATGTAGAGGTTATGAGAAAATACAGCAAATTAATATCTAATCACAATTGGTTATTACAACATTATTTTAAAATTTTGTATACGGAAATAAATTTCTCTAAAAGCAAATATAAGAAAGAGTTCCTCAAAACTGAACTACATAACAAAGAAAATACTCAAAAAATGCTAACAAATTATTTTCAAGTGAGCAAAGTCAATGAAATGTTAATTAGAACAATTTAAGCAGAAAAATGTGACAGCCTTGTTGCATTTTCTTTACAGGGAATGAAAGTACAGTGTGTCCATTTAAGACCATTCTGGGAGAACACAGTCTTTGACTTTATTTGAGGCTGGAAATTTACACTGAATGCATGATGGTCTAAGGAAACCTTAACAGAGTGGCTTTGGGATTACAAAAACTGTCTGTGGCTAGACAGTGTGGGCTGCAGTCCTCACCTCCAAAGTGAAATGAATATTCAATGTCTGAGCAGAGGAAGCCATCTAATCACTGCAGAGCCTAATCCTAAATGGATGAGCTAACACAGTTACACTAACACTGTGCTGCAGCGCTGCTTTCCTTCCATGAAGGAAATCTACTAATCTGAATCCATGTCAAACTCACATTCTATGGGGTTTTTTTTACAGTCCAGAAAAAAGAAAACTGGAAAAAACTGCTAAAGAAACAAAGATAACTGCACTTCAAAATGACAGATCATAAAACACCTTATCAAGTTCTTATTTAATGCTTATCACTGTTTACTTGGCATGAAAGGGCAATTGTGTGGTGGTAGGAACTAATATACATTTATTGACTTTATGAATTACCTACAGAAAATGTAACCAATAATCATGTAGCTGCTTATTATTAAATATAATAATTTAATGAAATTTATCAGTTAGTATGCCCAGAAGAACATTTACTATAAAAGAAAAGCAGACTACTTAAAAACATGCCAGTTATGATCTAAGATGGGCTTTATAGCGTTCTTTCTGTAAACCATGATCAATTCAAACAATTGCAACTTTTTTTTTCTAAGTCTGATTTTTCAGAGGACTTCGCTTGCATCCTGTGATATCACAATGTTCCACTACAAAATAAAATCTAGCTTTCCGCTCTTTAACAATAACACTCTGATTAGGTTTTCAACAAAACAAGAAAATCTTTCAAGTTTCCACACCTTACCAATTCTTTTAAGAAACTGTTTTACCTGTAATGATTTTTTTGTTTGTGTCCTGGTTTTGTGTATGGTTATCTCTAAGACCAGTCATTACTGCTAACCATTCAGTATGTGCAATATGCCTTCTGAGCAAACTTTATTAATTGCGCCCAATTACTGCAGGCAACTACTCTTACTCTGCATGTGACCTTTATTCACCTAACAGTCGAAGCTCTGAAGTTCTACTTGAATTACCATGCACTACCATATCCACTGAGCTCCTCAAAAGAATTTCATGTACACACTTTAAAGCTGCTACAGTAATTACTACTTTTCACTTACTGTTTCACATTTTTGGCCAAATTAGTCTAGCATCAAACATTCAGCTTTCACTCCAGAATAAAAGCTCTTCAAGCTTGCTGAACACAGACCATCCAAATTTCATAAGGAAAGCAACCAACCATTCCTTAATCTCTTTGGATAAATGAAATAAAAAACATTTAAGTGTTACTGTAACAATTTTATACCCTTTCTTACTGCCTACTGATATAGTTTGTGTATTTTCAATGATAGAATATTCTTCAGCATTGGTGTCTGAAATAAACAAAGACTACTAAATCTTCTATGTCAACTGCTTTGCTTTACTCCTTGTTATTTCTGCTCAGATAGCAAAAAATAGCTGCTACTCAGAGAAGTCCATCTCAGACTGCATTAGGAAACATGCTTCACATACTTGGAATAGAAAAACTCAAGTCAAAAACTTGAACTAAAAAAAAAATCTGCCATTTAAGATATGTAAGATGCCATGTTATGATACAATACATTTTCAAAAACCACTGAAATAATGATCAATGGCAACAGATGCTTCCCACAGAGGAATGAGAAGGAGTAAGACAGAGCAAGCATCTTCCAAATTTGTAATTCTAACACTGCAGTTGAGATTTCTTTTTTTTCTGCTTCTACTATAGCTATTGTTATTAAACAGCAGGATTCAAGAGTCACAAAGATTTAAAAAACAAATAAAATAACCAAAGCTCACCATTCAATAAAATAACCAAAGCTCACCAAAAAGACAGAACTCGTTTGTCTTTACTGTCACTAGGTTCATGAAAAACCAAAGCCGTCTCCAAACAAATGAATATATCCTATTAATTTTCTTCACCTCACGTCTCCTCCACCAGATAAACGAGGGCATTATCACTGTTTAATACAAGTTTTAATTGAGTACTGTCACTGGTGGGAAGAAAAGTGTGGAACCACTACTTTCCATATCAAACAAAGCAGGTAATTAACAGCTACTCTGGCACAATCCCTTATCACCAAAATACACAACACTGTTAAGTTCTCTCAATGCGAATGCTTTGCTTCAACAAAGAAAAGCTGATGTTTTAGGGTCACATTCACTCCTTTAATACACAGGCATAAATTTACTGCTCAGTCAGACACCTATAATTAAACACAAGAAGAATATAATTCTAATATTCAGACAGGCTTGCATATGAGTGGGATATCTCCCCCTTTAAAGATGATTGCCTTTCATTTTTTAGTTTCAAGCAGCTACAGTTCACTTAGTTTTGATTACACAGCAATTAGATATGCAAATACAAGAGATCTAAAAAAATGCTTTTTCAAATGTCAGATTCTAAGTAATCAAGCTTATTCTTTTCTCCTGTACACACCAGCTATTCACTAAATAGCTATTGTCTTAAAAACATTCCAACAGACTGCATTTATCAGTGTTTTAGAAGCAATGGGAGTGCACATTACTCAGAACACCACTCATCAGGGAGCGAAATCGATCTTACAATTACTTTAATATATTCATGATAGTGGTTAACTAAGCTGAAACTAAGTATCATCTTCTTTGGGCATTTTTCCCACCATTGTTGTTATCAATATCCAAACTCACTGCATCATCAAATTAATCAAAACTAATTTGTTTATATATTTAATGACAAACATGTTAGTAGTAAATGTCACAGCTAAAATCACTGAATTGTGAATATCAATATTTTTTCATCGTATATATAAAATCGATTCCAAATTACTATCAATTATTTATTCATTGTATCTTACAAATACGCTCACAAGAAGGAAGTCACTATGAAATGATGTGGTTAGTACAGTTTTGGCAGAAGAGCCATTCTGACACCTGCCCTTTTTCTTTCTCTCCCCCGAAGGCCCACAGAGACTTTCTATTACAAATACAGACTTAGAATTTCCCACGCATCTAGACCACATATAAGGTCTTGGTTCTTTGTGACATATTTCACTTGGAAGTAGTCCACAGCTTGAGATCCACTGATCACTGGTTAAAATGCTGGGAAAGGATGTTTGACAGCCGCTCTGAAAAGAGGAAAGTGAGGAAAGAGCAACTACTGCAGAACTATATGGACTGGCCTATAAAATATTCTTACCCACAGCTATGGACAACCACTGACAGTTTGAAAACTTGTTCTCACAAAACTCTAAAACAAAAGAATAAAATGGGATGGGGGCAGGGGTTGGTCGGTTGTTTCTGTAAAAGATCACAAACTCACCTCCAAGCTAACAGGAGGGGGGAAAAAAGATGCCTAAAAGCAAGCCCATGTGTTCAGTGACTCAGCTGTGCAGAAATGTACAGTAACAGGGGAAGCTGAACCAGTTCTTTCCTCAGGCTGAGCTTTCAAGCTGGGCAACTGAAGTAAATAGAATGTTTTCTTAGCTGATTCCACAATCACCAACCACCCTTCAAGACGTCTCTCACAGGAGCACAGATCCTTTTTCAAGGTCAGGAGAGCAGCAAAAATTACAAGAGATGCCTGATTCAGAGGTCTGTTCAAAAACCTGAAAAAAATCAGTTTAGCTCTGCAGCCCAGCTGTAGGCCCCAAAACGTTCTGCTAAGTCAGATCCAGGAAAAATGTGGAAAGGCTTTTTACAAGAACTTTACATGAGCTAACAAATGAATATGTATGTGACAAATTATTTGACATTTTGAGGGTCTTCAAATTTCCTTTCCCCCCCACCCCTTAAAGACTCAACGTGATTTTCTCTTTCCCTCCCCTTGCAACACAGGAGCCTTATTTAAGCAGCCAGTAAGGTAAAACTCATTGCCTGTCAGCTTGCTGTTGTTGCCCATGCAAAGTTTATATTCCTTCTGTTGCTTCTTCCCTAAGGGTCACTATAAACAACAGTTTGAGCAGCAAACAACCTGTGTATTTGAACTCCTACCCACTACAGCCTAACATAAAAAAATGATACAGCTGACAGGGGAACCTGAATAATTCCCTCCCAGTGGTGCTCCTGCAAACACTCCCTCATCTGTTACATGGTCCTCTCCAAGAAGACACTAGGAAAATCCTGTATCTACTACTGTGAAATACCAGGATCCAAAAAGCATACTCAGAATGCCACATTCCTGCCAATTTCTGTGTCTGGCAAGATTGGTGATACAGCACTGTCCAATCAAATTTACAGTACTTAATGTTGTGGCTTGCAGAAACAGTGAGTGAGTTTAACAGGAACACAAGTAATATGCCAAGTCTGACTTACTTAAAATCATTACACCTTAATTAATCTGCCTCATAGATTCTTTTACTATAAGTCATGAGCCATGTATTTGACTGCAAGTAAGAGGTCTGAAGCCTGCAAAAACCAAATCAGACTTCATTAAGAGAGTCAAAACACATAAACAATAGTAAATGTGTTTTCCTCTTCAAAATGTTTCTGCAGGAGTATATCTGATTTTTCACAGAAATGGAGAATTGTGGGGGTTTGTTTTTTTAGGAAGGTTAATTTTACTACCAAATGAACTATTCCAGAAAGGTACATTTCAAGCTAAATTGAACTTATCATTTAAAAGGCTGGATACTGAAAAATTCCACTAGTCAGGCTGCAAAAAGCAGTTTTGGTATTTGCAGTACTCTTGGGTCCTCACTGCATACTAATTTCCAGAGTACCTTCAGTATTTCAAACCACATAACTTCAAAATTTATCACTTATTTTGGTTTGTAATACAGCTTACCTTAAGACCTTTTCTGATTCATGACGTTGTGAGTCAATGTGAGCTAGCATATTTAAATTCTAGGTCTTTTTGTCAGTCAAAATTTAAGTGAACATTCAGTTCCATCATTGTCAAATTGACACATAGGAGTATCTCACAGCCACCTCAAAGACTGCTTGGTCGTTTATGGATCACTTACTAGCTGGAAAATGACTACAACATACTTTATCAACACAGAAAAACCTCTATTTCTCTCTACAAAGTTTAATTTTAAATCTAAACTTTGTCAAATACTAGCTTTGAGTTCTTGAAACTATGTATCAGTAACAGTATATGCCAAGTTCAGCAAACCAGTTAAAATAGCTGCCAAGACTCCCAATAGCCTAAAAATTAAACTCCCTTGAATACATATGGTTGTAAATATGGGAACATTTGAAATCAATAGCTTAGAATCTTAAGTGGCTTCGAAATAATTCCCCCACGTGGATCAATTAAAACTGTCAGGTACTTCAGGTGGATTCAGTCAGCTAAATGTGGTTTTCAATTCTTTATCACTCTGATTGCCACAGAAGCATTAATTGTTCCTGTGTGACTGAACAGTCCAGACAAACATTTATAAAAATACTCTGAAGAGCCCACAAGCAGTGCCAGAGATGTTATTAATTATGTTATGGGTCCCATCTTTCAGAAAAATATTTCTTTCTTATTCAAGAGAAACATGCAATTGCTAAAGTTCACAGCAGCCTTACCACAGAGTGGACCCAGTGCTGCGACCACTTCACTGTCACAGTGTTGAAAAAAAATCCAACCAAGAAATCACCACAATACCAATATCAAATCAACATCATAGAAAATAATTTCAAAAAACCTTCCAGATAGTTAAATAACCCCATACCAGAACATCCAATTCCATAAAACGCTGACCTCACTGGACACAATCGTGTCAACCTTGTGTCACAGCACCTGATCACAGAACAGTACAGAAAGATTAGGAAGAAAGTAACACCTCCATCAGGTTTACCAGACAGAAAAAAAAGTCTAATAATTTACGTAAGTATTTACATCCCAACATTTAAGTTACATGCACTCACTGCCCACATGCCAGATAAAGGCACTCAATTAACAGGCTGTTCTTTGCTCTTGAAGAAAAATCCCTTCCATTTGTGCATGCAAAATTACAACTAGCACACTTGCAAAATGATGCATAGAAGAAAGGACAGTTTGGTTCATAATTACAACACCTATTTTTAGTTGTGTCAGGAATCAAAAAGGTTTCAGAAATTCTAGCTGAGATACTAATTAATCTTAAACCCTTTATTTCTACTTAATCCTCATGTCACAGCTACAAACTTACCTACAGAAACCTGTAGCTGAGTGTGAGAGCAACTTTGCTATTTACTCTCCACGCCTCTTCAAAAGCTACTGCATTCATAGCTCACGTTCCAGTAACTTCAAGGCAAGCACACTGGTGAATTTGCATTATCACCCTGACTCTCAGGAAATAACTTTCTTAGTATATTTTTGTTGTTGGATTTTTTCTTCCCATTCAGATAGTCTTATGCATGCTAAATAATTTTAACTGTTAGTTAGTAGCATGGAAAGTGTGTCACTATTTCCTTTTGCCTTGTGTAATCTTCCCTGACTGCATTACTCAGATTCCCGAGTTACAACTCTGTTTTTAAACACCAGTGTTTATATCATTTGCTACCATAATGCAAATATATGAAGTGTTGCTAAAAACCAAAACTCAGTTTAGTGCACTTTCATGTCATCCAATTGTATTTTCAGAGAATAAATGAAGCACCATTGAAATTAACCTTCCTTTTATTACAACAATTTATAATGCACATGACCAATGAGAAGGAGGTACTCAAGGACCAAGATGGAAAAAGATAGCTAGAGAAGATTTCTAGAGAGAACTAAGAGAAACCTTATGTCAAACCAAGGAAAATTAATATAATTTATGAAATAAGGGAGAAAGTCATAAAAGAGAGAGGGGAAAAAAACCCAGAAAAGTTGACCTAAGTTCAAAGTAGCAGAAACATTCGGAAGAGGAAGGAGGGGAAGAAGAGAGGAAAAGGAGAGAGAACCACACTCCCCAGGGAAGTGGTCCCAGCATCAAGCCTGACAGAGTTTAACAAGAGTTTGGACAATACTCCTGGGCACATGGTGTGATTCTTGAGGCGTCCTGTGCAGGGCCAGGGGTTGGACTCAATGATCCTGAAAAGTCCCTTCCAACTCAGTATATTCTATGATTCTATGTAAGACTCGATAAGAAAAAAAAAAATTCCTGTAGCTTTTGCTGTGAAAACGTAACTGCTCTGTAGATTTTTTTGGGTTACTTTCCACAGTATTATACATATGTTCATTCCCCACAAACTTTAGTTTTTCACACATCAAAACATCCTGGTGTTTCGCAGCAACTGTGTCAAATTCTTGACATTTTTATACTGACTAGACATCTTCTCACTGTACTGATTCCATCCAATTCTTATCAAATTTTGTACATAATTCTGTAACACCTTTTTATGAAACCAACCAATAATTTGATATTCCCATTTTTTTCCTACAGCCAGAGTTTTCCTGTTACTTCAGCTGCCAGTCAAACCATTCTGTCAGGCCCATGAAAGCTACTGCCTGAATGCAGTCGCTGTTTTGCAACACCCAAAACCAGCCTAATGTTTTCCTCATTTCAAGCTATTAAAGTTAGGACAAGATTTTGTCTGTCACGTAGGAATATAGTGCTGAACTGACTTATGAGTCAAATTACATTCAAGAATCACTAACATCAACAAATGCATCAAGAAAGCATAAATACTGTGTGTTGTGTTTGTTCCATGGCAAGATTGTGGCACTTAAATCAGATAATTTACACAGAATATCAGATTCTACTAAATTAGACAGTCTCTAAGCATTGCTTGGAGTGTTCTACTACTCTAAGACTAACAAGTTCTCCCTAACAGAAAAACAGATTTGTGTACATGGCCTTACCAAACATTTAAATAAATTTTCATCCTTTCATGCATATGCTTGACACATTCTTTAAACAGAGCTGTTTTGAGTTGTAAGCAAATTATTTAAGATATATTCAGTGTGCATGCATTTCAATGAGTCCTGTATTTATCAAAACATTCCCCATTTACTGCCTAAAAAGATGTGAAAAAATGTAAAAATTAGAAGACAGAAGCTGCTAATTACTCTCATGAAAGGTTAACAAAAACGTCCAACTGTCTGTCAATAAATGCCTCCCTCTACCTTAAAAGTGTAAAGACTAACCATAAAATATTGCAACTATAGCTGGATAAACTCTAAAGTGAGGATACTCTCACATCCTTATTAACATCTACGCATTCACCTGCAATTCAGCTACCTGAATTTCATTCATATGATTAATGTACAGTACTGTAGGCCATACTTGGCAGAAGTGTAGCCTGTGATTAACAATACCCATTTCAGTCTAAGTCTAGGCATGACAAAGGCTAATACTAAGCCAGAAAACCTAAGGAAGGTCACTATCTATAAACAAGTTTAAATGGCAAACTGATCGCTCATTTTAGGGAATTACACTTTGTGATTGTTACCATACAGCTGGCAAGGAATCCAGTACCCTGCACAATGAAACAGATTACTCATCTCTATCTGGAAAACAATAAAATATCATGAAGTCAAATATCTCTATCTTCTAAGTATTCAATTAGTAATTTAAGTATTTGGTTTCAGCAATAGTGGTATCTTATTTTGTGCTTACTCTTTTACTCCATGCTAAAGAGCCTTCTTATCAGTCTCAATAAAATTGCTAAATAAGACCCTGAGGAGCCATATCCACTGTGGTAAACAACCACCTCCCTGTATTCTGCCTGCCAGAAGCCACCTAAAAAATTAGGAGAACCAATAACTGCCAGGAGCTGACAGCTACTCAGGAATCACACAGGCATGCTGCTTTCCCCCTGAAACAAGCTCTAATTCCATTCCCACATTTAAGTAGACTCAATCTTCATGCAAGCACAAGAAAATTCCCACAAGCTTCAAACTAAGTATGGCCTTTCCCACACAGAATTGCAAGCACAGTTGCATAATACTGAACAAACACACTGAAAATGCGAGCCTGAATACAAATTATTTCTGGTAAGCAAGATTATCACAGCATTAATGCTTAAGAAAGTTACATATGTTACCATGAAAAAAGTTTCAGGTTACAGTAGATTTTCATTATTTAAACCTTGCTTCACTACTTTGCTAGACAAAGTAAAATGCAGATAGATGTTTGCAGACAATTTTGTCAGCATCTCAAAACAATTCTGTACAGTCTCCCTAGCCTTTCAAAACCTCTATTCAAATGCCAAATACAAACTGCTGTGAGCTGAAACCTGGTCCACCTCTTAGAACACAATTACCACTCTCTGTGCTTCCCACCTCTCAAAAGCTTACGAATAATTCTGCAGAAAGAGAATTTCTGCCATGTACAGGATGAGTCAATTCCTGTTCAATAGACATCGCATTTTAATTTATAAACCAGACTTGTTTATACACAGATGTTCAGGCAATGATTCAGGATTCCCTTGATATATGTTTTTCCACTACACTTCATGCTACTTTTCTCCAATTTCAAAATAATCTAGATTCTCTCACTGCTTGCTCATAAGGGTTTCTCCTCACAGGGAACTGACAGAAAAACAAATATAAGGAAAGCATAATGCAAGCTGATTTCAACTAGCAGGGCTTTGATTACACTTCTACAGTCTACGGTTTCCAGTGTACTTAATGGCATTAAAAGAAGTATTTTGTTAAAGTCAGTAATTTCCATATTTAATTAGCTCAATAACCAATTTAACTGCTCTCAGAACAAAATGACATATAATGAATTTTTGATAGCAAAGTTAATCATAGCCAAAGGCTTCAGCTACTTTTCACATTAAATAGGAAAACCTATGCCTTAGCAATGTTAAAATCTGCTCAAAGCTGCAACTTTGTATTGAGCTCATGTAGAAATATATCTAATATGCACTGGATATATTTGGTAGCCAATAAAGGGCGAAAGTATGTATGAAATAAACCATCTAAAAGATGCATTGCATCAGATATGTATCAGTAATTTTTTCTGAAAGACTAATATTGCCTTGCAATAATTTTTAAGGTCCTCAGGCACCCAATTTTTTTTCCCTTCAAAATAAAACCATTCTGCTCTTGAAAGTAAGAGCGTTCCCCTGGCTGCTATGAAAATACTCTTGAAATAAATTACTTCAAATAAGAAGCGTTTGTCAAATCTTATATAAAACTTCAGGAAAATGTTCTCTTGCAAAATTTACATTCCCATACATAACTATGCTAGTTGTGCCTGCATTCTTTGCTACTGTCATTGTGAACTGAACATTTTTAACTTAAAGAAAAGACGTATGAAGGTAAGATTGCAAAGATAATACTCTAGAAACTCTGGAGTACAAAACCCCCATGCACAGGCTTAAAGGGAGTCTGCTGTCAGTGGGAAATAACATTTATTACCTTCACCACTGTCTAGTAGAAACTCTATTCAAAAGAATTGAATATTCACTAACCTTCAGCATTTAATTTTATAATTAAATCAGTAATTTGGTAAAAGGACATTTTTTCTGTGATTTTTTTTGTCTATGCTATTAGCTATATAGTATAAGCCTTGAAAGGGTCACTAGCTCAAATACTACCAGGATACAACTAGAGAGACCTCTGTTTTGTCTGTGAAAAGAGAAAAAGGGCATGCTTCAACAACTCTTTAATAAAAATAATAAAATCCAGCTTTACAACCCCTTCCCCCCGTATTCCAAATAGCTAGTTACAAATTAAATGAAGGTTTTGAAATTGAAACAAAAAAACCCATTTCCCAAAGTTTTCACTACTGAAAAAAAAAAATTAGCTTACAAGCAACCAAAAATATTTTCAGCACACCTTATGTTTTACAGTGAAACTCTAGGAAGGCAAAGCATTATCAACTACTAAGTATATTCTTAAACATCTGCATTAGAACAGCAGTTGTGATACAGTGAATAGATATGTTTACACGAATACTTCTTTGTTCAGAGTTAGTTTAAAAATAAAAGGCCAGTTATTGTAGTAGCTAAAAATTAAGCATGAAAAAAGTCTCCCAAGACTGATCAGTTTGAGAAATCAAACTTAATCAAGACATACATGCTTATGAAAAAGTGTGTTCAGAGGAAATTTCACTGTAGAAGGCCTTGAAGTTTATGAAGTCAAAATTCCCAGGGTAGTTATCTTAAACACTTGATTCTGAATGCCTTAAGTAATTTTCTATTCCAAGTTTATTACCTGAACGCAGCAGATTCAGGACACACGCTGTACAAGCCTGTCTCTATCTCAGCTAAGGAGGCTGCCCATACAATGGCTTTTCATGGATACTCACGGAAGTTGATGGCAATTCAAATAAACGTAACAGTCAAACGCTTCCAGCTTCGATTTGCAACAGAAATTAACAAAGCAGAACACAGCATCTCAAACATGCTGAGCTGCTGCTCCACACTGTCTCAGTCAGATTCCAGTAAATAGAGGTCTATTTTTATAAACAGCATCCTTCAGAATGGACATTGACAAAGGATTCTGTTATAGATCTAAATGTAAAAGTAAGCATTTGACCTAGATCCAGAAACTTCAACAGCATTGTCAAAAAGGGATTTTTTTTAAAATAAAAGGACAGTCATTCTAGTCATGTATTATGAATATGAAATTGCTCTCACTTTCAACATGTCTCTATCCCCAGTCATTTAAAGTATTTTTTCCCCTAATATTCCTAAAGGTACTGACAAAGAGTCAAAACCCCACCTTTGCAACTAGTTACAAAATTTTTTTAAATTGCCATTCCAAACCACTATTTGCCAACACAGACACATGCAATTGCCAAACAGCCCTGGCATGCTTTCATGTAGAGGCATGTCTTGGAGGCAATAGGCCTCAGCTAAGGAATTTACTCCCAGAATACAAGAACAATGATGGCTGGTCAGCCTTCCATTTTGAAACACAGAACAACTTCAATTCCTTGCACATGCTAAATATATTCCATTTCAATATGAGTGTCAGCACCAGAACTTTATGATTTGTTCACACATAGTACTTTTCACAGAATATAAAAGCTAAGCATCTTATAATTAAGGTGGCAATAACAGGGTTTGCTCAAAAAGGCAGTACAATGTATTAATCAATGTCACTAACATCACTTTATTAGCTAAACAGTGTTTAAGCCTCTCCATTGGAAAACAAAGTTTATCAGATGACATTTCAAAGCCTAAAAGGCAAAAAAAAAATTACAAATATGTAATAGAATACAGCATGTAAATTTAATAAAATATCCTGATCACAAGACAGATAAATTTTTCCCCTCTGATATTTTCCTCAAACTTTGTGCAGATACCAAGAACAGAGTTTCTCTAATTCCCATTTAGCCATACTATAAAAACAGAAAAAATGAGAGTTTAAAGAAATGGAATTATCTATTTACTGTAACAACGCTGCACAAGTCAAAGGTCAAGACTGGTACTAACTGGAAGCATGTCTCTCATGAAACCTTATGTTTCTGCTTGCAAGGTGAACAGGATTGCAGGAACAAGTAAGCTGGAACAAGTAGGTCAGAAACCATAAATCAGTTCAAATCATCTAATACAGAGTGAAGTGCAACAGACTTAAAGCTGCTACAGAGGACAAAGGCACAGAGTTCTTCCAATTTAGAACTGCACAGCTGCTTGCCCTTCCATCTGAAACTACCAATTTGAAGAAAAAATTCTGCATATCATAATAAGATGGCTTCCTCATGAAGTAAAAATGAATTATGCTCTCTCATCACACACTGTTCTAGGGGAGATTCTTGTCTAGAAGTAGAAAGAAATGGAAAAAACCCAACGGAGTTGACCAAGGCTGCCACAAGTCAGCAGCCTGATGCTGTTGGGCTTCATATTCCCCTCTGAAGTGAGGTACTGGCAGCGTGCTAAAGAGCACAGGGCTGACTCCCTATGGGCACATCAACATCTGTTTTACAGAATTTGTGTAAGGCAAGGGAGATGCAAAAAAATGTTTTGCTCATCCATCATTGGACAGTCTTCACTACACACATTCTCTAACTGGTGCACAAGTTCTAGTTCTCTTCTCTACCTAATGAAAGGTGCATTCAGACTAAGCAAAAAAGTGCCTTGGTCTTAATAAAGTTACCCATTCATTAGCTTTTGATGAATGCCTGCAACCCCTTTCCACTTCCCAATAATCTCCTTCAAGTACCCCTAGGCTCTAATCAAAGTATTCTCAGTAATTAAGGTTTTGATTTTAAATTTGTTGAAAGCTGCCTAGAGAGATATTCTGATTACCAGCTGAGCCTCAAATACAAACGATTTGAGGATTTCCCCTACTTTCTGAGGGGAATCTGTCAGCAAGTTTCAAGATGTGATGCCAGTTCAAGTGTTTTGGACACATGACAAGGATTCCTAATTCATTACTTCTTTCATAAGACCACAGAGCAAATCAAAATTCTCTGCAGAGCATATCTGGATGGTTTATTTTCCAGCATGTCAGTCTTTGTATTTTCTCTTGGATTCTGCAACCACAGGCAAAAGTACATGGACAGTTTATTCTGCGTATTTAGTATTATGTAGCTGTCATGTAAGATTGACACTGCTTTAGCAATTATTCGTTCCCACAACCAATAAACTTTCTTTTATAATTAGCACTGGGAGATCAGGTTGGCAGGTATAAATTATACTCACAAAATACACCTAAAAAATTAATCTGCATCTCTTAGGTCCTCCAAATTTCCAAACTATTCAGCGAAAAGAATCTCAAATGTTGACTTTTCTAAACAACATTGACTCTAGAGAAAGGAAAGGGTTTTAAAAAAGAATTACTGTATCCTAACCTGCCATAAAAAAATAGTATTACTTCTGTATTTTATACTTTGATGTTCATTAGCATTTTGAACTACAACCTGAAAAGAGAGAAACCATTTAAGAAAATGAAAAAAGGTGAAAAAGACTAGGGAGTTAATCTGTAAGTATAATTCATCAGGAAAAGAGGCAACAGTCAACAGCAAGAAGTGTCCTTGTGCCCCAGACTGACAGATGTCACTATTCTTTCTTTTGTCTGTGATCGTCATGTCTTAATTCAGCTTCCAAATCATTATTTTCACAAGAAACATCTTATTGTTGTGATCATAATCAGGACTATGAAATTCTTCCCACTTCATCAACAGTGGTATAGCACCAAAAAGTCTGCTCTGAAAAATGTAAATTAATGACCAATACAAATCACATCAGGAAAGCAAACGAGCTGAAAATATTAAGAATTGATGGCATGAAAATCAGTTTTCTTAAGGAAATTATTTGGCACTCAACACTGGTTTACAACCTATATCATACTGTTTGGTATACAAATACATTATAGTATGATATCATTCAAATACATTTCACACTAACTGCAGTATTATCTCATTAAATTATCAATGGTCAAGTATTTTATGCTTAAAAATTGTAAGAGGACCAATTTCCAAGTTCTAATGGGCATTCAAGTGCTGACTGGATCAATTTCTAGTTTTTAGTGTGTACGAGGTTTTATCTGATTGGCCATACTTGTCCTTGATGAAGGTAGTTTTCTTTTATTACTAAACTTGAAAACACAGGTGACTCACTCACGTGGTCTCAGTTCTTATAATCTTAAATACAAAACTCCTGTAACTCCCACAGCTCATTCTTCTGTGAATTGTCAAAAAAATACCATTAAAAAAAAAAAAAAAAAAGGCATGGAGAATAGGGGACATTAGTCCAAAAATACTTCCCCAGAGTAAACCTGCCNGAAAAAAAAAAACCAAAAAAAAAAAAAAAAAAAAAGGCATGGAGAATAGGGGACATTAGTCCAAAAATACTTCCCCAGAGTAAACCTGCCCAAGCTGTCTTGAGAGACGACTTCCCACAGGACAGGACAGGTTTTGAAGCACAGTGGTAGGAGGACACTACACCTAGCAGCCACCTGGACATGGTCCAAGGAAACCTGGACATGGTGACTCTGCCTGAGGAGAGAACCGCCACCACTCTGTGATTCTCTAACCCATATTTCACAAACTCCAAAACTTACACCAATGGTAGAGTAAGACAAAGGACAGCGACAGTATTACAGCAGATTATGAAAACAAGACACATTAAATGAATTTGAAGCAACACATGTATAAGCTCTGGGAAGGAAAAGATGTTTAACTGGGTAGACATTAATTTTCTATTGTAATTGTTATGTACTACATATGTATCAATAGAATGTATTATGTGGCTGATCATGTAAGGAAAAGAATTAAAAGAAACCGTATTTCTGGGAACAAAGAAGAAACACTCAAAACTACAGCGGAGATGTTGGTGTAATTTCAGCATCAGTAGCAAGAGGTAAAGGGAAACAGCTAGAAAATAAACCTAGGAAAACAGAGTTACCACAAGAGCAACCTGACATTCAGGAAGGCTCCACCATGCAGTTTCCCTAGTCATATGGGTAGAGGATGCATATTACAGGACAAGGCAAGAACAGCCCTAATTACTCTGCACCTCTACCTGAACACAAAACAAAACCAGAAATACAGTGCTTTTTGGTTCACTCAGACAGAAGTCACTACCAGAAATACATCTAGACCTTTTTTTTTCCAATCCACATTCCATGCACAAATCATTACTTTGGTAATTCAATATTAGAAAGTTATTAATAAAACCTTTGAGGTGAACAGCTCTTTCCTAGAAAAATACATTTAACTTCAATTTTTACCCTTACGTTGTCAAATGTGACACAATTGTAAGTTACTTATTACTTAAGAATACTTTAAAATTGCTAGTTAGACTCTCAATTGCAGAATTGTGGAGCATGTACATTTTACTTCTTCAGGACAGCCTGTGTTATTTACTAAGTCTGTGTAAGACACTAGATAACAAAAAAACATAATAGTAAGAACACAACAAGTAAGAATGAGAGACATGAGCTTATCCTCCATCAGAAAACAAAATCATACATCTGAAACTACACTGCCCTTCAAGACCTTACCTTCTTTTTGTCCCTCATTGAGCCCTTCCCTCGGACCATTATCTTGCATCCTGTTTCTGCCTCAAGCTGTTTAGCTGTTAGTCCTCTGGGCCCAAGGATTCTTCCAACAAAGTTAAACTGAAAGAAAAAAAAAAATTTCTAAAACATCAAGTAAAGAAAATTAATTAAAAATTTTACAAGGTGTATTTCTGTGTCTAAAAATATCAAATGTTTAATGGCTTAGGACACCACACTAAATGCCTGAGGTTGAAAAATGAGTTAGGTACTGTTTTCATACATTAAGTACCCATGTGATCCCAACTTTGGGGATACCAGGTTCAGGTGAAACTAGGTCTTTTAGATGTAACATCAGGTAGTCTGCATCAGCAGAAGTTCCGAATTTCCCCTGCATTAAGTTGTACAAGCTCTTACAGAAACCCCAAGCTGCTCTCCCTCACCCCTAACGTGTCCAGCCAGGCTCATCCATAGGTCAGCAAGGTGCACCATGGCAAGGAAACACACAGGGGCTGGGTGCTCAGCCTGGGAAGGACATTGAAAATAACTCTTCTTTATCCACCCATGCCACAGCATTTCCTTTAGAAAAAACAAATGAGGCCTCTTACATGTTTCTTTTAGGCTTCATGGGCAACATTTTGTAAAAATATGGTTTTGTCATACACACACACACACACACATACATATATTTGTATACATCAAAATTTATGTGTATATACAGACACAACGTAAGCACATCACTTTTTGTAAGCTGTATAATTTGTTTAGTTGTACATACAAATAAAGCAAGCATTTCATGTTTAATTGGCTGACTTCAGCAGACAGCCCCCTGCCTACACACAACACAGTAATACCACCATTTAGCCATACATAACATTATTTCCTAGTTGTTTTCAAGACCTTTTTCCCTTTCATTATTTTCAACCACACATTCTGAAAATTATGACATAGATTAAAAAAGCACTAAGTGATGGTAGCATTGAGAACACAGAGCAGTAGTCTGTGACAACTGCAGTGCAAAGATGAAGCATCAGCTCAAATGATAGATAAACTAAGAAATTTCAGACTGAACATTAAATTCAAAGAAGAAATTAAAAGAACAGAAACTCTGCTGTAACATTCTGCTCTGGATATTTTAGATCCTGGTAAACAAAGTTATTCAATGGAATTGTGAAGAAGTTGTTGGCTTTCATTTCCTCAGCTAATTAAAATTGGGCTTGAGTACTAAACCTCAATGTATTTGAAATCCTTATGAAACTGCGAAGACCAGAAATGATTTAAGAGTAAGCAGAAATTATGAATGCAAGTAAATTAAAGTTCTTTAAGAAAACTGTCAGTGTTTCACAGCAGCTAAACTATTCTGGGAATATATACTCCCAAAGTTATTTAGTATAGCAAGCTCAGAAAATAAAGACATATTATGAAGTCTGAATCAACTGTAGGGAGGTGAGGGGTGTGGAGTAAAGACAAAAGGAACTCGTGAACACACACAGAAACTGTGAATGGTAAGAAATTAAAGAAACATTCACTAAGCCTTGATAAAGCAATGAATTAGCTACAAGTAATAAAGTTCAGCTGTGAAATATTAAAATCTTACATGTCACATTTTGTGTTTAATACCAAAACTGTACCATTGTCTTCCATGAACAGTATCTTACTTGCTTTTCTCCACAGCCACACTTCTGCACACTAAAACTTTAGATATCTATGTCATTCCACCGATGATGCTAAAATAATACTGCAAAGCTGATTTTAAATCAATATTTTAACCAACACACAAGCTGACTATTGCTATATTCTCAATCTCCTAAGAAAAACAGCAGTCACTAATGTTTCATTAATTTGGATCATGAGTAAAAGAATAATCAAATAGTAACATACTTTGGATTAAAAATTAAATAGAACTATACAGGATACAAAGAAAAAAAAGGGAGGAAATCTGTATTACCCTGAAGTTTGCAACTTTATTCATGTCGTCTCAACATTATTTAGAATTTCTAGTTGAGAAATCACAGACTTAAAACAGCAACACAATCTGTTAAATGTTAAACCAGTTCCTTTACCAGTTACTCTCAGGATATGCTCCTTATAAAGAGCCCTCATAAATTGTTCCAAGGCAGCTCAACCCCAAACTGACGTATTAACACTTGGAGTCTTTTTGTATAGCTATTCCTTTATTCCTTCCAAACACCTGCCTGTTCCCATTGCCTCTCTTGGGCCCTAGAATTTGATAATTTCTAAAAGAAGGATGCCTAGACAAGGCAGTACTTCTACTGAAATCTCAACAATATTAAGTTACTCAGAACAATTTTATCTTAAAAATCGCATTCTAATTTATTAACACCAGTTGTTTCTTTCCCTCTCCCAAGAACTCCGTTATGTTTGTTTCAACATTCATTGTGCCCAAATACTCTTCTCCATTACCTCAGCCCTGATCCTTTCCCCTAGTTTTATATTCATATGAAACTTTTATGGCTCCCTACAACAGCGTATTGCTCTACATTTGTGTAATGAATTTCATGTTGTTGACTTCAGGCATGGTAGACAGAATTAAAATTCAAAACTGACTTTAAAAGCATTTGGTAATGACTTAATTTCTTTCTAAGCATACTTTCTATCCTACCAACCAAGTTTTCTTCTATGTGTTAGATACACAAGATGAAGGAGAACGCTGCAGAACCCCACCTGAGGCACACTCTTGATCCATCATCAGTAATCAATTATCACAGATTAAGCCAAGTACTGCTTTAACAAATGATCCCTACCTTTTGTACCAATGTATCACTGTCAGTATTCAGTTCCTCAGACAGCCACCTTAAAAGTCCAATCTCAGAACTCATAGAAAAACATAATTCAGACTCTTCTGTCAGAAAGACAGCGCAGCGACCAGCAAGACCACAACTCAGGAACGCAGAATAAGCCTTCAAGTTAGACAGTTTTGTCAGAATCCAGTTGTATCTGCAGCTACTGCTTCTCTTACCTGTCAGGCCAGCTAGACTATCAAACGGAATTATCAGAATGAAACATCTGACAAATTTAGAAGACCATTCTTAACATTTAACTCTATTTCTCAGGCTCTTTGTCTCATACTGTCACCCAAACACACTCATCATTGCATTGTGTTTCTCTACAAATAACACACCTGTGTTCAGGAATACTGTTTGTTCTAACATTTGCGCATAGACAAAGCTAAGAATACTTCCTTTTAATTTCCTGGAGTGTTTCTCACTTTGCATTTGAGTACTGTAGGATTCACCTCACCCCCAGAGAATTCAGAAATTAATTTACCCAATTTAAGGCTGCACTACTTTGAATGTATCTAACCTCACACAGGCTGAAAAGTAAGATGATGTTAAAAATTAAGCAGAAGTGGCTCAAGCTAAGATTAATTGCTTCTACATCAACAACACAGAAAAAGCAATCAAATGAAGTCAGTCTCTCCTTCCACAACAATTAGTATCTCTCTACACTCAACATATTTTGGTATGAAAAATTTTCACTCGTGGTTATTTCACAATTGTTTTTCCGAGTTTTATTTTCATGTGCTCAAATCATCCTCAACTCAAAATCAGAATTAAAGAAACAACCTCCAGAAGAAGGTGACACACAAACACAAGAGCATCCTAAAAGCCAAGAATTACAGGCATTTAGTGGAGCTCAGGTGCTGAAGTTCCAACCAGTTACACCCTTGTTGCTTCCCCTCTGCCTGTTTCTCTGCATCATCACCCTCATATTCCCTTAGTTTGCTAACTTTTCGTGTTTGAAGTTTTCAATATGTACAAAACACTACTGGATCTTGCTGGTGTGCAAGACAGTAGTTGCTTTTTTTTGAGAAGATATCCAAAACACACAGCCTTAAAGAAAATAAACAGCATATCTTGGGACACTGTACATGGGGATCTTTGCTACTCAAAGTGTTTAAGCAGAATGCATTCGGAAAGCAAATGTATTGGGAAAAAAAACTGCTCCAAATCCCAACGCTTCTACCTCCTCTGGGGTATTAATGATAATTCTGCAGCAACTCACGCTCCCAAGGAGTCAACAAAATTTCCATGCGGTGACCTACCTAACAAGTCCACTGCATAAAAAACCCTTGCTAAAAACATCTTCTATTCCCTACACATAGAACAACTATTTCCTAAGCAGACCAGGTGCTTTTATAGTCCTCACCAGTCCCCACACCCAGAACAAAAGTAGTAAAGAAAAGTAAGAATGAACCATGCCAAAGACTCAGAGCTACTGTAGTAAGAGACTATAAAGAAGTGTGTCTGGTTTTTACAGTATGGGAAATGCAGTGTTTAAGGATCTTTCCATCCATGTTAAAATCTGAGGAACTTCAGGCACACAAGTATTACTAAATTTCATACTTCTATTGTGACTTTTGCATTTTGTGTTTTCCTTTGAAATGTGGAAATAAGATGTGGCAAGAACTAATTTAACTGACGAAAAAAATTCTTTACTTCATTAAGGGAAATTAATTTGAAAAAATACAATTTGATTGAAATATCCAAATCTAGCAAGAAAGAACATAAACACATGCATTTGATCAAACAATTATTTAACTCAATTAAAAACTCATTTATTCTACCATCTTATTAACAAATGTTCCAGTGACTTACTAAACATTGATTTTGCAGAGCCAGTTACTTATCACTGGAAAAGAGCCAAAACAAGCTATTCTTCAAGTCTATTTCAACTTAAGGAAATCAAGAAAAGTTTTTAAAAGCTTTTATGTTCTTGGGTACAATGTGCATTTGAGTACTTTTCATACCCAGCCTAAACACTATTTTAAGCAAAGTCTCAAGAAAAGCTCAGTAGTTCCTCATTATGAAAAAACCAAAAGATGCTCTACCCTTCATGCTGACTTTAAGCATACTTTAAGATAAAATAAGCAGCTAAATTCAGAGAAATATTATAAAAACACAAAAAAAAGGAGCCCTTTCTTTACTAATGATTCATAACAAATGCTTTGCAATGTAACTGTGTTTCTGGTAATCCAGCATTAGGCTTCACCTTCCGATCCCCAGTTTAGAAAAATCACATAAATTCTAGTATTTTCTGTAAAAAAACCCCACTTAGTTACTACCATTGAGTACTTGTAACCATAAATGTCCACTCTTGATGATGTTATTTAACTCTTTACCTATTGAAGAAAGCAGCCTCAGTATAGTTATGTCATACATGGAAACAAGGTCTTCATTTTGAGACCACCTTTACATGTAATTTTTTTTTTAAAAAATCATAACAAGACAAAAATTTCAGACTTCTCAATCAGTTCGTGAGCAGCCTTGCCTTCCCTTATCCGTATTTTTTCCTGTTTTATTTTACAGCCTAGTTATATGTCAGACATAACTGCCAGGTGAAAGCAGATTTTCATCAAGACAGAAAACTATTCCTTATATTCAGCCTTCTCCATTGTCAAATCAGTTTTCAGATTGCATATTGATACATTAAGCAAACTAAAGAATCCCAAAAATGTGGTTTAAAATGTCCTGGTGGTTAGTCTGCTTTTTGAAGACATGGAGAGCAGCATTTCCTGCTCATTTCACTTTCATATGATTTTCCACACCAAATAAAAAGCATCTGAAGACCAGGACTTTGCATGGTTAAAATGTGTCATGGTTAAGAAGCAACTAAAACTGGATGTTATAATAGAGAACATCTGGCAATTTTATCTTAAGCAGCAATGCTGGTTGTCAGTTTAGCCACTTCAGAAGAAACCTTCCATGTCTTCAGATTGCAGTAGTCATGCTCCAAGACCATTTAGGAGATAACTTAATCTGACAGATTATTAAATTTAAACACAGACTAAAATGCCAACCATGGAAATGGAGTGATGAAGAGACACAAAGGAACTGCAAGACAACAAAGGCATTCAAAACAAAGCATGATGAATGTCTATGACACTCACAGTGGTGTTTGTTTAATGTGAGTACTCTGTGTGAGCAAGATTAACATTACTCCAAGGATTAATAAATTTCTTAAAGATACAATTAAATTCAAGTATGTATTTTCATGGGTGTTTTTTACAAAGAAAACCAGCTAATGCATTTAATTGTGACATTTATACGCAGACAAACTGGAAATACTACAGCAGAAGATAAAAAAGCATTATGCTGACAAAACAAATACAAGAATGAACACTGAATCCAATAAAGCTTTCACTGACCCACGAAAATGAGCAAATTTAGGTTTCATTTTTTTCATTGTCTTATTTTTAAAGGAATACTGTTTTATGATACTTGTAAGAGTTATTTTTCTGCATTTCTTAGAAAATCTTGCATTGCTCTCAGCTGAGCCTTAGACAATCATAAAAAAAATAAATCAGATACATATGGCTGATTTAATTTTTTGAAAGCATCTAACCTGAAACAAGTATAAAACCACTTGAGGTATTAGAAAACAAAACACAGTATATTAAACTGTAAGATTGTATACTTTCAGTTAGGTAGTTTAGGGTTTAACAAAGAAAACAGAGCTTGTAGCATAAAATTATAGATAGGTACCTTTGAGAATTAACTTCTGAGAAAGTAATCTGAAACATTTTATAGGATAAAAAGAAATGACAAATGGGTAATTTACTCTGCCTTACACTAGAAAGCATATGCTTTCTAGCAATAACATTTTCCAATATTTATTCCACTAGTATATCATGACCATATAACCATTTCCACAATGACAACTTTGTCAAAAAGTTGGCTTTTGGTTGTTGCTTTTGGGGTTTTTGTTGTTTTGGGTTTTTTTGTTGGGGTGGGGATGTTTGTTTAGTTAGGCTTTTTTTACAAGCACAGCTGTAGTGATGTGCATTTCTGCACACGTAAGTGTGCAAACACATACCATTAACTAGCATTTACACCTGTACACATGTAATTTGCCAGGTAATAAAATAGCAGCTATGGATTAAATACTCAACCTTACAGTTAACATTTACAGCCCCCACCTCCTTCTTTCAGTCAGAATTCTTTAAATACTCGAAACTGTTGCCACTATCTCCTCCCATACAGAAGATGATACCATTACATTTTTTGGGGAGGTTGGGATTAAGAGAACAGAAAGTTTCTTTTTCCATGACAACAAAACCTCAGATATATTTAATGCCTTTTTAAGTACTTTCAGTATTTTTCAATATTTCAGATATTTTCACACCTATCTCAACAGAAAACAGCTACACAGCTTTTGTTGAAGCAGTAAGAACTCCTATCAAATAAGAACAACTGCATCCCATACTCACTGACCACACTGTAGATTAACCAAAACCAAAGAAGGCCAAGTTTACATAAACAGCCACTTGTATACCTTTCAGAAATCAAGAGGGAAAAGTATAATGCTTCAAGAATAATGCTGAAATTGTGAAATCTTTCATTAACTGCATTAATGTGTAGTTTGAGGATCAAATGTCATCCAGCCGAATTCGGCAAGTTTATAACACACAGTTAAGAAAAACAGATTATCTGATGACATTTTAAATGCAGAAGAGACTGACAAAGCATATGGTATTATCATTGTAAATACAGTAAACACAGACAATAGTAACCACATTTAGAAGTTAATTTTTACATACAAGCTAACTTTAGGTAGTTGGCAAGACTGCTAGTGGCAACATGTGAAGTTGTTTCCCAAAGTCTCTACCAAACCCACCTACTATTGGTAATAGAAGAGTTGCTGCAGACAATAATGCATGAGAAACATTCACTCCATTCCTAAATACGCCATTGTTTTCTAAGCAAAATAACCAAGTAAAGGCCAAAGTACACATGTAGTGAATATCAGCATGACACATATAATCTGCTTATGTCAAATATATCCACTTACATTTGCTGTGTGTATCTGATATATACCATTCTAATACTATAATCAAAGCTAAATGAGAACTACTGAAGCATTTAAGTGATGAAGTTAAGTTGTAAATTACAAATGCTGTGCTGTATGCAACTTATACATACAAATTACCATTAAATAATCTCTTCATCACTTAAACACAAAAATAAAACCATTAAGGTACTGTAGAACAAAATACAGAATATCAACTGTCAGAAAATTAGGATCTGTCATATTTTCAATTAGGTACTTTTGTGCTAGATAAACAAAATGAAAACTCCTAGCACATCTGTTGAACTACCTATGAGATGTCTTCAAGTGTGAGCAATTTAATACCCAACATTAAATAAAAGGGTCACTACAGCTAAAATATTTAAAGCAGTTCTAATTCTCTAAAATTTGAGTGGTCACAAAGAAGAAAACAATTTCTTAGAAAGGAGATAATGAGAAGATTTTTTTCTTTTCTTTAGTGTATTAAATGGTTAAGAATAATTTTCAGTAGATATTTAATGCACTCCGACTGGTTCCATATTTATTTAGTACACTGCATACATTTTTAACAAAGATTATAGGGTTGGGGACATTTTGGGTTGGTTTTTCTTTTTTGGTTCTAGTTCAGTTACCATAATCACTTTTCAACATCAAAGCCAGATAGTAACTTGTCTTGTTATGGGAAAGAACTGATAATTATTGTGGGAGTAAGACTAGCTTGGTCTAGTTCAAAAACATCTGTAAAATATGTACTAATGCAAAAACAAACAATATGAACATAATTGTAATACGTTACTAAAACAGTATTTGTGCAGCAGGAGAACAAAGTTAACATTCAGCGTTTTGAAGTCTGATGTACTATACAAAAAATATCAGCATCTGTAGGAAAATGAACACATTAGTGCAAAGGTTTTGCCTATTACTCATTGCAGAGGTTCCAATGAAAAATTCAGCTACTAACAGAGGAAATGAGTTCTCTGCATACAAATACCTATTACTCTTTCCCAGAACTACACTTAAGTATTACGTAATGCAGTTAGTGTAGGAGTAATTTTGGTAACGTGTTAAATTCCTTTAAATTACATTACATTTAACTGGGGTTTTAAGCACAGCTTCTTAAAACAATTAGAACAGTACAGATTCCATGGGATGTCCAGAAAGGGGAAAGATCTCCAGAAACTTTATCAAACTTATTAGTAAGCACTATGTGGAGCAGGAGAGAACAACTTAAATCTCTCTTCTAAGTACTGGGGTATTTATGTTCCATGGCATGCATGAGTCAGTCTGCCTCAATGCTGTTTAACCTCTAACTCACCTCATCTAGAAAGGTGGTGCCATCAGCACAATTCAAACACTGAATTGTTCACATTGTGTTCAGAACCAAATAAAATCTCTTGAATGAACACACACATGCTGCAAGTCAGTTGGCTCACAAAAACTGAGCACAGTATTTAGCATTCGTTGGACAGCCAGTAAACAGACCTTGCCCACACAGACTCTGCACATAATCTTTACTAAGAAATGCTGATAGAAATTTATCTATGTTTTCCAGTAAAACTTCATTAAGAAGACAGTAAACAATCAGTGATGAACAGCAGCACCTTGTTCTCGCTACAGGATTAAGAATTGCTGCCTTCCCTTCTTGGACATCAGCAATATGTGTTGAATGGTTTAAGGGATGGATTACCATAACAAACATTTTGGTCTACCTAAAAATTTTCTCATTATTTCTTACTGGTGATGTTCTCTAAGTAACATTAAAAACAGGTGGTACAATAAATCAGAACTTTTAGGATTTATAATATGACAAACCAGGATTTGTTTCAATTTAAGATTTTGTCACTTCAAGTAGTTCTATTGTTTACTAGAATCACAAGCATTCAATTTTCAAAGGCTGACCCAGAGTCCTATTCAACTACTAAGTTCTCTTTGCTAGTACCTCTATTCTGGCCTTGTAATATTATTTAATAAATGAAATACTACTTCCAGCTGTGTTCTGGAATGTGCCAAAATAAACAGCACACCATATAATTTCAGATAGAAAATTGAGGTTCTATTAACTGGGTGATTAATTTTAATAGATATATTGGTTGCTACAATTGTGTTGTGTTTATGAAGCACCATCATACAATTAAAGCCCCAACACCACAGCAACATAGCCATCTTAAAGTAAAAATATCAACTTACTGCTTTTCATACATCATAGAACAGTTAGGGTTGGAAAGGAACTTGAAGATCTTGTAATTCCAAGGGCAGGGACACCTTCTACCAGACCAGGTTGCTCAGAGCTCCATCCAACATGGCCCTGAACACTTCCAGGGATGAAGCATCCACAGCTTCTCTGGGCACCCTGTTCCACTGTCTCACCACCCTAAGGGTGAGGAATTTCTTCCTAACATCTAATTTAATTCTACCTTCTTGCAGTTTAAATCCATTCCCCCTTGACCAATCCTAAAAGACCCTCTCCAGCTCTCTTGCAGGGTCCGTCCAATTCCTGTAAGGGTGCCACAATTTACACACTGTAATTCTGCAGTTTTAGCTTTGTTGGTAGAGTTGACTTGCCCATGACAGATTATTACAGATTATTCGCATTTGTTCCTGACGGAGCAGAATATCAGCCACTGATACAGTGATCATTCAGAAAGCGCAGAATCTTTCTGATCACTGCAGCTGTAAGCTAGACAAACCAGATTATCCATGTGATGTCAATAAAATACCATTTTTTACCCAGCAGACCACATCCTAATGCTTAAAATGCTCCTTCAAAAAAAAAAAAAAAAAAGGCATTAAAAAGTATAGCTGGGATTTAGAATGAATTACTAAATCCTTTAAATCCACATCATTCACCTCTAATAACCTCTGCTGAAGTCTTTGAGAGCATGTTTAACTGACAAACAGCTTTACAAACCTCATGTAAATACATTAGACCAGATCTATAAAAAAATGAAATAAATAAAATAAAAATCAGGCTAGCTTTCCAGGTCATTTTAATAATGGTAATAGAGCTTTCTTGATTAAAGAACAAAGAAATCTCAAAGCACAGATTAAAAGATAAAAACAAACTAAAAGTAATACACTGAAGGATACAACTTTTTTTTCCAAATTCTAAACTTGCAGTTTAAAGGAGGATCTGAGTAAATTAAAATTAAATACTTGGTGTTGTCTCTGTTAGGTATTGAAAATTTTAATGAAATATAATGATAGCTAAATATTTATCTAAATAAACTTTTTAGCACTGAAATTCTAATTAAAGTGACAGAACCATCTGAGTAGCTACACCAAGTTGGCTGAATGCATTACAACTAATCAGAGAAGCCAAGATACAGTTTTCTTTTGTCATCTGTTTGAAGTAGGTATCTGTCAGAACTCATCACCAAAATACAGTCATAAGAATTCAGGGCATAGTAATTCCTGTAGACACAAAACTCAGTATCTTCAAAATGTTATGTAGGATGCCAACTTTACTTTCATCCATTGAAACAACATTGAACCACTAAGACAGTCTTCCCGGAAAATGTATTTTCAGCTCCTTCGGGCAGAAGATTCCACTTTATTTTTTAAACACAATGTATACATGTGTTATCACAGGTGGAAAAAGAAAAAAAATAATTTCTATGTTAACACAACAGTAGTACCTTTAATCTCAAAGGCATTGTTTTCCCAGATTGGCTGCTAAAGAGCTAACATAATTTCTTCAGCAATTCTTTGATCAATTGGGAGATCAGTCTATCTAACAGCATACAAAAAAATAGGTATCCTAACCTTCTAGATTTGGCAGATTATCACATCTAACCAATATTTTCTCAATTTCGTTTTCTAAAAACTAACCCAAGATGTAAACATTTATGCCAAGAGATTTACCATTTAGTTCAAAATTAAGTGAATACTAATAAGCTTTACTGTCCAAGGATTGAATAACAAATCTTTTTTCATTTTCCCATAGAAAAATTACACCCACCATATAGTTTAGGCATTAAGATAATGGAAGCTTCAGATGGAAGGTAGAAAGCAATCCAAATCTAAAGGGAGAGCGTTGTTTTTTGTGAAAATGAATGCCACCAGAAGAGCTTACATTGTATCATCAAAGAATCAAGAAATTTCAAAACATTGAAGATGTTGTACTCTGTAAGTTCCTTTCAAGAGAAAGAGCGGAAGTCAGATAACAGACTACAAAGGTAGAGACAATTTAAGAATAACTCTTGAATTACTGACCTCTAACATAAAGCTATAAAAGCTGTGTGCTTCTGTTTTTCACTGTGCAGAATGAAGCAATCACTTGGAAAAAAGCTAATACTATCAATAAACTGCATTAGGTATACAGAAGGAATAAAGGCAAGTTTATTAGATTAGCTAAATTCTGTTGATATTTATTCTGATATTTTTGCATAATGTAACACATAGGTAATATTGGCATTGGCCAAACAAGTTACAGAATTCAAAATGAAGATCCACAAAGACCTGCTGTGATTAATTAAAAAAGGGAACCAGCACTTCAGAAACGGCATCATGTACTGAACATGAGAAGATCTTCAAATTACTATACAGCTCCACAGCCATAAATCTCTCTATACAGAGGTACATAAAAGAAGTCAATCTGCCTTAACACAATACATCAAACTCCCTGAGCAAAGCAGCTCAAATCTCTCTAATCTCTTTTATTCAAGGCCTGAAAACCTTATCTGGTGCATCATCCTGCTACATACAATCCACGTGAAGAGAAGAAAAACATACACAAATTCTTAAATTATTGCAAGACTACCTCAAAACCATAGAAAACTACACTGACAGTACTACTGTAACAAGCAGAAGCTGCTCCTATCATAGGAAGAAAACCAGCTCTTAACATTAAGACAAATGAGACCCAACAATCACTGTTGCAGTCGTGTAAAAGCTGACACCAAGCTGCTCGGTTACACCTCGCTTCCACAAACACTCCAACAAACTTTCAGGAAGAGGACAGACCAATTCCCACTAAGAGCAGGAAATGTGCAATTTCATGATCTCTCCCCATCCTGTCACAGTATGCCACAGCACAAGGAATACCAAAATCAAAAAGGGAAAGTCCTCTCCACTCCAGGCTTTAACCTGTATTACAGACTCTCGTCTTCAGCCCACAGCTGCTTTCAGGGCCCTGTTCCAGCCAGCGTCAGAGTGCCACCAACACAGACACTCCCTGTCAGCACAGAAGAGGACAGAAAGGCTTCCTCACTACCACTTTACTTGCTGAGGAGCCACAGATGAGGTTTTCCTCTTCACTTCTCTTGGAGTCAGCTGTAAGACAGTGGCAAGAATCAAGTCTGGGTTCAAGAACTAAACAGGTTCTTGAGAAGAAACTGTAGAACTCTCAGACAAGAAGAAGCAGCAAAGAGAATCAAGCAGGACTAAGCTTTCAACTAAGGTGCTGTATTTACTTCAAGCTTACTTCCAAACAGCCTTCACTGCAAGAACTAGATGTAGTTTTAAGCTATATGTCAAATATTAACCTTTTAAGCAATTAGACACAGATTTTTTTCAACATTAACGTTCCTTTTGAAAGTGCATCAAATATAAAATCATATTTAAATCACATGGCACTTTTCTATCTCTCTAATAAAGATGGGGATACTATTCAAAGGCATTCATTCTTTCATCTATTAGAAAAATAAGCCTTTTTTTTTTCTAAATTAAGCATTAAACTCCAAGATACTTAAGTATAAAGCTGTTTCCAAGAGTCTCATTATGGAGCAAGAAAACATCAAAAGTACGTTACTATAAAAATCGTCTAACAAACTGCTTGGATCAAAAGTAAATAAGCAAATATTTAAAGTAATTTTATTTGGACAACAAATGAAACATTCATGTCTTTTTTACACTGAACAATCTAAGTTTTAAAGTAGCTTTATAAAACATATCAAATTTAAAAAATTAACGTTACTAATAAAAGCACTCTTCCAAGATTTCTCCTTCCAAACTCTTTAACCTTCTCTGTCATTAGGGCTGACTGATAAGCCACCAGCTGTTTTTTTTCTTCTCGGTGCTACAATGCATTCTCTTCCTTTTTAAGGCTAGTATACCCAAGCAACAAACAGCAGGACTTTAGCCAGCTGCTAGAATGTCACAAACCTATATATTTAGCTCCCATCTCATTTACTGCCATCCCTCAGTGTCACCCATTTAATGTCCCTCTTGCTCCAGCCTCCTGACATTCCTGACTGAGCTGACAACACTGCAGGCTGGATCAGCAGACAGAAGCCACAAGAACACACAACGACAAGGCAGAGACCTTATCAGTTACCAGAGACAGAAGCCATGCCTTGTCAAACACACTCAAGCAAAAAGCCTTTCGGGTTTTGCTTCCCTCCCACCACTTTTGGACTAATTTTTACTGTTTATAAGTTGTGTAGTTGTTCGCATAAATATTACCTTCAGATCTTTAGTGAAATGGCAATTTGTTCTTTTAGCATGTTTAATTAGCAACATTGTTTCTTCTTATAGGGCAAAAATGCCTTTTTTTTTGTACACTATTTGCTTCGCCTCTGATTTCTCAATACTTTTTATACATCATAATACAAACTAAAGTCACATTTTCTTTCCATTTAATATTGGTTTTAACACTGACCCTTTTCCTCATGCCACAAGTTTAAAGAGAATCTTAACTGGGTAGTTTCAATTCCACTTGAAATAACTAAAATAATATCCCTCAAAATGATTTTTTTATGCTACATGTTCTGTTCATGTAAAAACACTAATCTAATTACTGTCGTATTTTGGAAATAATTGGATTTTAAATTGCTTAGAATTATCAACATAAGTGAGAAAGCTGTAAAGATAGACAAATTAACAATTTCATGGTTTTAAAATGGGAATCTCTGTTATCATTAGATTCCCATTTGCAATTATTTAAAGGCCCACAGAACAGTTTGGTAGTTCCCTCCTTTAAGTGGTCATAAAACCCTTTAAACAGTAATTGAAAGATTGTTAACAGAAACTCTCTCAGGAAATCAGATCCTGTGAACAATCTAACAGTAGGCATGCTTAAGCAAGATAGTGAATAATCTGTTTCATCCTATTCACTAAGATGAGGTTTTCAGAACAGTGACAAGACATGAGTTTCAATAACACCAGGAGATGAGTAAAAATTGTTCAATTCCATGCTCTACTTGGGAATCGTGACACATTTATCTAGAGAATTAACAAGTTGTGCTGTGTGTAAATCGGTCTCCCAACCTAACTGTAGGATCCAGCAGTGCCCTCTAAGCCTCACAGTTTACATCATTAAACTCATATTCCAGGAACAAAGGATCCTCAGGATATACAGTCCAACAACTAATTTCCATAATAATACCTTTTAATTAGATGTGACTACATATGACATTACCCAAGGCACTTGAAGTTGGCAATTTAGCCATAGACTACTTGCATTTCTCAGTAATTGCAAGTGAGAAAGATACATTTAAGTTGGAGCACCATTGCAGATAGTGATACTATAGTTAAAAATACCAAGCAGAAATGGAATTCTTGTACTTAAGGGACATTACTCTCTTTTTTAATTTACCAGATAAATGCAGTTACTTTTCCTCCTCTCAACAGGAAAAACTGACCTCGCAGAAACAGGCTTTGAGGTTATACTCAAGTTTATGCAAAGAAGAGGTGCTCAGTAACCACTTCATTTTATTTTATTAGCTACTGGAACTTGAGATTAAGTTCTTCACCCCTTTAAGGCAACAGATTTTATACTGAATTATTCAGTCTTTTATAATTCTAAGTTGCAAAAATATATTTATTTGCCACCTTGTAAGATGGGAAGGGAGCAAACACAGAAATTGCACACTTCCAAATCAGAAGACCTCAGTGCAGTACTACATAAATAGCAATTACTATTTTTTCCTCCATAATAGCACTCTTTCATAAGCAAAGTTAAAAATAAAGCAGTAAAGCATCTCACCAAGCAACTAAACCCCATGATAAAGATGCATAGTAATTGTTTTGTGGGTAAAGATAGGCCTTACCAGTTAGAGCTGTGATGGAAGTTTCCATATTCAAGCAAGGTACTTTGAGAAAAAAATGCATTTTATCAAGCTTCTGAAGTGAGTGAGAAAGTAAGGTGTTTAACATTCCTAAACATAAACATGCTTTTCATTCATGTGACTGATTTTAATTGCTTAATTTAGCTGACTAAATTGTAATTTATAATCAGAACCAATATTAGATAATTTTTGCTTTGCTCCTTAAACTTTTACACACATTTGAGAATTGGTAACAAAACTGCAATTTCATTCATAGAGTAGAAGCTCCATAGTGAAACAAACTGAATTTTATGAATTCATAGGGGAAAGTGAAATCAGAATTCTTACCTCATTTAAGACAAATCAAATTCTGAAATATCTGTTTCTATCCTTAAATATATTGAAAATACTTTCAGTATTTCACAAGCAGAACTACAAAACCTCACTTTCTAAATAAGCATCACGCTTAGTCATAGTTTTATATACAGTTTATACTACCCCTAATGAATGTGTATATACTACACATTCATTAGGGGTTTATTTACCAAACTAGGTCTAGAATTTCATTCCATGAAAATACTGAAACACATCAGAGAAAGCAATTTTAAACTGCGTCATCAAAACAAAAGCAATCCCCCTTCCAAATTTTAGAACAAAACCCAGCAGTATTATCTAACTGGTAGCATTTCTCATTCTACTACAAACTTTAAGTGATATACTTCAATCAAGTGTAAAAGAAAGATTAGAATCTGTCAATGCCTATTTGCTGTTGTACAAGTATTTCTTCTAAAAAAAAGAAATTATAGATTTCTCAGTGTTAACCAAATTTGAAGTGAAAAATTACACTAATAATTCCATTTGTTCTGGAAACATTGATAAAAAAAAATCTTCTCTAGATATTTACAGCTGCCATAATCAGTAAACTTGCAAAATTCAAACCTAAATCTGCAGAACAGGTCAGAAACACAGAAAGCAGCAGAAATTTCCTTTAGTGTTTTAAGGTCTAATCTGCCTTGTTTGCTCTAAATGACTTCTGCTAAAAGCTCTTAGCAACCCCTCAAGTCTAGGTTCTAACTGTTAGAAGGCAATACATAAAAAGACAAATGAGTGAAAACAGAAAAGCACCTGAAACATCTTAAAAAACCCACCTTGCTGGGAGCATGAAAGGGTCCAGGCCCCACAACATAAGCACTACAGAGTTACATGCTCCAGCCAGCATCAAGCCCTAAGAGCAGCAGTATTAGAGCCCAGGAATACAGTGATAGATAGTATCTGGATATCAAATCATACTGAATCTATTACCCTAAATATTTACCATTACAACACTGCTAAAAGAGCAGCTTATCAACTACTGCTACATTCAGGCCCCATTTCTAACTAACTTTTGCCTTTTACTCTGGGATTTTAAAGTAAGGAGATGGGTACTACCACTTCTTACAGTTCTGTGATGACCAACATCACTGCAGACACTGCAATAGAAGAGGAACTACCTCATTATTTATTACAGGAGAAACAGCAGAAGAAAGACTTATATATCATATAAATCATAAGGCTTTGAGATGTACTTCAGGTTTACATGTCAGCCTACCTGTCTGTAGTGACTTAGGATTTACAGATATTTATGTTCCACCCTCTCTATACTACAAAGCCAGAGTTTCACATCTCTCTCTCGCTTTTAGCTTGCCCATCAGCTGACCCACAGAAAAAAGTGTAGTCCTTCACAAAAAGTCAAAGGCAATTGTTTACAATTTTTCCAGTTTTAAGGGCAACATTTGCAGAAGAAAAAAAGATATGCAAAATATTATTGTGGCTAGAATAATTTGAAAAAATCTAATGAGAATGAAGCCCAAGATGCACTATTTGAGTATGTGTTGAATTACATCAACTTTGCTTCACTTTTAATGCAAGTGACATTTATTTTTTTAAAAAAGGTAACAAAATTGTCATGCAAGTTCAAATTATAAAATTCAAGCAATTAAGTTAAATATTATGACCCAGACATTTAAGATCTTGATTTGAATAATATATTCATTATCATCAGTACTTAAATACATTAGCAATATAACAACAGGTCATTTCCAGATGAAACTGCAATACAGAGATATATGTTTAATGCACCATTCACATTTTTAGACCACCTGTACTTCACAGGAAAAAAAGTAATCTGGTAAACTACTGCATATTTAAGACAACTTCAAATCAAGACTTAATTTATAATCTTCCCAAAACAAGCAGTCCCTGTATCACTGACCACAGGGCAGTGTCCTCTGACACCACAGATCACAATGTTAACAACCAGAACGAACTCGAATTTTCGGGTGAGTATGTTCTGAGAGTTTATAAACCACACAGCTGAGAGATATTGATCAAGCTTACATCAGTACTCTAAAGAGACAGAAGCCTTCTGGAAAAGCAGTAATCAACCTAAGCAACTGAAGTGTTGGGTGGATGAATGTACACAATTAGGACAGGTGCATGAGCTTTCCTATATAATAAGAGACAACTGAGTGCAAATAAGGTGTAAAAAAGTAACTGGCTGTTCATCAAGCAAAATTATTTTTCTTAAAGTAGTGAGTGTATTGGAAAGAAAACAAATTCACTCAGTTTCAAAGTAGTGCAGCAAATTTCAAAAGGAATCAGTGCCTTCACAGAATTCACTACTATACACTGTTCTTAAAGGGAAAAGAAACATATAAAAGTTTAGAACTGTGAACTAATATTATGCCAAGTGACTGAAATTAAACAACGTTGTTCAACTAGTGTTTTTACTAGCACTAAAAAGTAGCAGAAACTAATTTCATTAATTGAGTAGATCCATACTACAACTGATGAACATCTATTAGCTACAGAAACCCAGAATCCCCTTTGCAGAGATACCTATTGACATAGCATTTGCGTTTTATTTCCAATCCAACATTCCAAACCAAGGCAGATAAACAACAGTTCTCAAGCAATGAAACAAAACATGGAAAAAGGAAGGAAATGCCTAAAAGGAAAGTTTATTCCTGAAGCTGGATTTGTATACAATCTTCCTCTCAAGAGGAAGAAAACCATAAGAAAGAATACGTAAGACAACCAAGTGACCAGCATCAATGAGACACACATGAGGAGCAAAACAACTCTATTCTTCCGAAATATGGAACAACTTCAGATCCGAAATGAATGCTATAGATGCAGCATTACACTGAAAACTTTTCCTTGACAAGTGATGTACACTTTTAAATGTATTGGTGACTTCAGAAATAGCATAACCTCAAAAGAGCACACCTTTTTAAAAAAACTCAACCATGTTGCTCAAAAGGCAACTTTTTTCTTTTTTTCTTCTTTTTCTTTTCTAATTAATAAGCACCTCCAAGGTTTGTGGGCAGACCTAATCCAGCAACAAACAACAGACCTTTTACCACTGTGGGCATGTAAACTGATTTTTACCTAAGCATATGATTTATGAGAGATACAAACAAAAGCTGGTATTCTGACTGGAACTCAAAACTACTTTAAATAGCAATTCTAGATTGGTCTTGGTGCCATCTTATCCCAGCAAAACACAGAGCAAACACAATTAGCTAAGACTTGCATTTCACTGACCTACCCATATGAAGTTACCAAACTCCTGCTGTCCTCTGACTGGAAAGCATCGGATTACTTTTGCAAGGGCAACTCCATAAAAATCTGACTATACAAATAGTAATACCTGAACTACAGAGCTACTAAAAAGGAAGAAATGTCTGTGTCAAAAGCTGACTGACCACTGCAGGGGGAAGTGGTGAAGACAGCATGGTATTATAATTGCCAGGTTAAGTTTCTGAGGAAAGTACTACAGCTTAGTGCTATAGTTCTCCTTTTGTCAACTAATTAGAGGGGAAAAACCATAATCTTCAATAAAGGGTTTTTCTCCTTGTATTTCCTCCTTCCTTAAAACATCGTGCTTCTCAAATCCCATATGCTTCAGGAGTCTGTTTCCACTCTCTAAAGAAGAAGGAAGATCTGTTCCTGACTCTTGAGTAGCAAAGTACAACTATTCAGGATCCTGATGTCTAAACAGTAATTTGTAAATTCACCTATGTGTTTTAAACACAAGCACTACCATGCTCTGTTAAGTATTGTTTCAGCACTTACTCAATATATTTCCATGTTTACTGCAGTCCCCAATCCTAGTTAAAGTACACAGGACATTAATTCACAAAAAACCACCAACAAGTTCAGCAGGTGTACCCAAGCATACCTGACCTTACAATAGTAAGCAAAAGTATCATGCTGATTCACTTCCTCATCTCTGTATAAAACCCTTCTTTCCTAAAATAAATATTTCAAAGAACAGACTGAAAAAAACCCCCAATGTAAAACAAAACAAAATCAGTATGCCACAAATATCTGCCTCACAGCTGACCTTTCATTACTTGTATTTGCACCCAGCTCTCCTAGACTTAAATCTTGCAAGAGCTAAGAGATTGCCCACTGAAAGCCTGACTCAGAGTAGAAAAGAAGATGAGCTACAATGAAAGGCACTACAGGAGCAAAACCAATCATGACAGATGCTGACTGCTAGACCTATTTCAACAAGTTCCACTGGACACTTCCTTTGCAACCTCAAATTTTGTAATTCCCACAGTTAAACATTTGTAATAAAATTAATTTATTAGAATCATTTTAGTTATTTCATCCACAGAAAAGTAACAGATATCTTCAAACTATTTAGACTAATTTTATACACTACCATTTTCCTTTAGCACTTGGCTTCCCCATATACACAGAGTCCTCTTCATCCATGGTGAAGAAAGGCAACCAAATGTCTAGCACTGGCTGTTAATGTCAGATTAGGGGATTTCTACCCTTACAAGTTGGACCTGTATATACTAATTAAAAAAGAAAAAAATTCCACTGCTTGCTGCAGGGAGTGTCAGATACATGCTGGACATGGCATGTGTATCAATATGCATATAAAACTAGGAGTTTAATATTATGGTGCTAATGTGAAGAAGTTACTAATACAAGCATCGACATAAAAACATGGTGTCCTAACAAATAAGTTCAACTTTCCTAGCACTACCAGATACAACTCATTTCTTCTCCCAGATTTGCAAGTTTACTTTGAAATACATTAAGAAGAAGAGCACTGCCAAAGCAAATACTACTTACTAAGCTCTTACTTTACTTGTCTTACTTCCACCCTGCCCTCCTTTTCTTTTTATTTACACACACAGAAAGACCACAGGATCTGCAAACAGCAAAATAAGGAAGAATAACATGGGAAGAACAACATTAACAGATAGATGACAAGGTAATCACCTAACTTAATTGCACTAAATTCTTGAAGAGTTTAAGAGGGAAAAAAATAATGGAGATATGGACCAAGTTAATTGGTACTGCTGAGTTGACGCTCAGCCTGCAAGATTACTGTATGGGACTAAAGGACAGGATTTTTAATTGCAATGTATTTTAGACTGTCTTCCATCCTTTTGCCTTCAAGTACAAACATGCTCTGAAGATTTGACCAGCTTATTAATGAATAAAATTATGACAATGTCTGTCATCCAGCACCAAAAAACCCCAAAACCAAAACACTCACCCCCCCCACAAAAAAAAACCAAAAAACAACAAACCCCAAATCCTCCAAACCAGCTATTGAGTGTTTAGCGTGGTTCAAAAAATACAAAATACAAAAACTGTCAAAAGGTGATTCAGATGGTCAGTAATGGAAGGATAGCTAACAAAACATTAGATAGAAAGTGTAAAAAAAAATCTTCATACAGATATTAAGGCATGTCTCCATTTTAACAGCATCTAAACCAAGGGGCCTTTTCTCAATCCCTTACCATGTGCAACCAGAGCACATAAAGCCTCTCATGAATATAAAAATTTCAAAATAAAAATTAAATTTTTTGTTCCCATTACTTCTATTAGAATTAAGACTGAAAATTAGTAATATAACTACTTTATGTTATTTCATGTACATTTGTACTTTCATCAGTAGCTGACTGTTTTCCAAATCCTCCTTCAGCCCTGCCATTATTCTGTATCCCAAGTTTATGTACGGAAACCAGTTATATTCTCTCTTTCCTTCCAATTGCAAGGGTAAACAAGGCCAAATCTTTTACCCTCCTTCCCTGTTTACCACTAGGGAATGAAAAGCTTAAGTAAAAAAATCAGAACAATAAATAAAGATGATGTTATCATTTTCCTAATCCATATTAGGGATGCTATTAAACTCTGATACTACAAATTGAAAAAGGATTTAAACACTTTGTCAGTAAGTTCCCCATAGTAAAATGAGTCCCTGTGTTCATGGTTGTGTTGTACTAATTAAACAGTTTTAACTAAAATGGTCAGAAAGTACGCACAAGCTGTTTATCACTGCTGGCCTTTGAGCTCCAGTATACTCAAAGGACATGCTACTTGAGATGTGATAATTACTGAGTTCTTACATTTTCACTGAAGAGACACAGAGAATTCCAACAGAGAATTTCACACTAATCAGAAAGAACAGGGTACTTATTAATAATAAAGCCATGATTATAATAGAAAAAAACATTTATTCAGTTCAACATTTGTAGGTGCTAATTCAAAAAACTGTTTAAATTTATATCAGGCAGAAAGTTTAGTCTCAGCTCTTTAGGGAAATCCAAGAAAATTAATCATTTATCTGAAGCATAAGAAATGCTAAAGACTTTTAACTATTCACACACAAACAATAGTTTCTCCTCCATTCTTCTCCTTCTTAAGAGCTCAACAATTTCTCTGACATCTTTTCTTCTTACTTTTTAAAATTTTGATGGAAGTTATTTTTCCATGAACTGGAAATGTCTTCAAACTCTAATACAAAAGACTTATATGAGAGTACAAACATTACACTGTAGAGAACTCACTTTTAACTTAAGGGCAAAATATGGGCAATTAATAGAATTTCATTTCTTGGGTGCCTTCTGAAAAAGTTCTCTCTCAAGTTTCAGGAGCATATATATATGGTTCAGAAAAGCTAGGTATCTCAAATCCCAGTTTTAATACTAAAATTTCTATAAGGATTAAACACCTTTCAAGGGTGCTAGAAGAAAACAAAACAAATAAACCCAATTGTGTAACAGTAACTTCCTATGAAAAAAAATGTGCCACAAAGGAGACCATCCCAACAGTTACAAAATTCTGTGACTACATAATGGAAAAATTCTCCTTATTAATTCAACACACCAAAGAAAATTAATTCTTGCTTAGCAAGATTTTTGTACATCTTTCACTCACTAGTACAGAAGTAGAAATTCAGACTCTGCACAGTCAGCACTTAAAAACTACAGGCTGTTTCAGTCAATTTACTTTTTGGCAAGTTGAACCTTGCATCAACTATGGCCTTCAAATAATTAGATTAAAAATACTCAATATGCACTAGTATAAAAAAACAAATTAGGAGCCATCAGGCTCCTATTTTAGCTATTTATTTTAGCTTTTAAGTTTAAGTATATATATTTTTTACTTTGTATGGATAACCAAAGGATAGTAAAACAGTAATATCACAGTGATGCAGGCTATGAAAATTTTCTGTTCCATCTTTTGTGTATGTTTATATATATACATATATAAAGCATGTTTGTTTAAACTTATGGTAGACCACTGTTTTTATGCCTCACAAGTAACTTAGGATTCTGTGCACAAAATGGCACTATAGTACTATCCAGGATTCACTGCAGTCAACTAATCAATATGCTCAAAATTCTAAGTCAAAAATATTTACCTTAAAAAAATAAAATAATCAGCAAAATGTTAGGATGTTCTAATAAACTTTTGTTATTTCTGTTACTAAAAATATTATTAAATATACATCAGAAAACCAGCTTCTGGTCATTCTGCTCTGATCAACTTTAGGTTTATCCAAATTTCTATCTTTGTAATACATACAAGATAGTCAATTGGAAGAAAATTATGGCAATAGAAAGAATTAACTAGATTTATCTGAGAAACTCACTCTCATAGTCTATACAGCATGTCTTTCCTATATCTCATAGTCTATACAGCATGTCTTTCCTACATCTGGTAACAATTAAATTAACTGCTGAATATGAGTAAGAAGTTTCATATACTGTTGCAAAAATTCTCACAGGTAACAATTCTATCTTTATATACAAATTTACCTTTATTGGTGAAATTAATACTTAGACGTGAATTTTACACTTTTTTTTTAACAAGTTGGAATCACTGTACTCTAGACCTTCTGAATGCTGTGCTAGCCTGAATGCAAAGCAGGTTACTTAATTTCTAACTTGCAGAAAGATTTTAGAAATGGCCTACATACCAAACCACAGCTTTTTATTTCTATGTAGTTGTATATTCTAGTTGATTAATTAATTATTGAGGCTGTGCAGATCCCATTCCAAGAAGCAATGAACAAATACAGGAGCACACAGAGAACACCGGGCTTGGCTCCCCAGTGAAGCTTGAACTGCCAGCTCCCACCACAGTAGCAGAAGCTTCACATTTTCTAGCACACACTTCACATCATCTCACAAGAACCAACAGCCTTTTTATTCCAGGTCACATGTACACAAATCACAAGCTTCTCCAACTTGAGAATGCCTAAGAGTTGATTAAAATAAATTAGCGACCGCTTCAAGGCCATTCTTCAAAAAGCAAATGAAGAGATAGCAGTAGCTAGTGAAATCATTACTTTGTCAATAACTAGAGACAAACTCTTTCCTGCTTATTTACACTATATTTGATAATAAACTGGCAGTAAAGAGCTAAGCTGCTAAACCCCTGATTTCTAGAACAGCAGCTTAATAGTTAAGGGAACTCCAGCACCTTTTTTCTTACTCATAATCCTCGTACAGCAGGCATCAAGTTCTGTAAAAACGACAACAAATAACTAAGGCAACTCTTCACAAAGAATACACTGTCAAGTTATGAAACCAATATTTCAGTAACTAAGAAATCTTTTTAAAAGCCACTAAGCAATATAATTTAAAGATATATGAAGGTATTAAGTCCAGAGCTACTTACATGGCTTTGTGGGACAATTGCATAGGACAATTCCTCTCAAAAATCTGTAACTCTGAGGAGTTCCAAAAGAATTACTGGTTTTGGTGTGGGGACATGTATGCATGTACACAGATGTACGCAGACACACATATGTTTAATTTGGAAGAAAAATGCAATACAAGAGGAGAGAGATGTCCTTAGTGCCAGTGCAAATTCCTTGAACACTTTTCCCAGTACAGGTATTTTAACCCCAAAGCAAAACAACTACGTGAAAAGTTGAAAAGGGAGAAAGGACATTTGTCTAAATAATCTGTTCTGAATAAGGACTTGCACTTAATTTTCTTAATGGAGCATGGCACAGTGAGGTTTATTTAGAGGTCTCTATGTTCTAAGCAGCACTGAAATAATAAAAATGGAAATACTCCATTTGGAGAGCTTAATCTAATTAAGCTACAAAGAAAAGCCACAGAAATACACAAGTGTTACCTCCATTTTTGCTGTTTTGTACTTTCTTCCACTTTATATCACTTTAATGTGCAAATCCCTTACTTGGACCCTGCACTCCTCTACTGCAACAGAACCTGTAAATTCTATTAGGGAAGAATAACACAGTTTCTTATTTTGTCACTGATCAATGAAAAGGGTTGGGGTAATTGGGGTAGATTTTAAAAGGACTATTTTTCCCAAGTAGTTTTTAGAAACACTTCAGACCAGATGAATTCAGAACAGTTCTAGTTAAATGAAACCATTCTCCTTCAGAAGGTAAGTGTACAATGGAACTGAACACCCCATGGAGAGCACAATATTGACAGGCAAGCAAAGAGTTTTGCTAAGCAGGGTGGGGAAAGGGGAGAGGACAGGACAACCAACCCTGAGATAAAGACACTTCTATAAGCAACAGAACTGGTTACACAGGTATGGGACAAACAGTAATTGAGACTAAGTCCAGTCTCCAAAAGGTCTCTGAAGGGCTCCTGAACATTCTGCAGCTGACTTTTAGAGACACACCAAAAGGAAAAAAAACCATCCCAAGAACTACTTTCCTCCTAAAATTCACTTCACAAGTGTTTCAGGATGGAAAATACTGAATGAACAAGGTAATTAGGATCTTACATCTATGGTTTAGCAAGCCATACAAGTTTGGTATTTAACACAACCTTCTTCCACTCACGCTCACTGCAAATCAAGCAAAGTGGAACATACACTGATTCCCTAGTATGCAAAGCAACTCAGCATGATCCAAGGGTAGCATCACATGAAATTTACACTTAGAGACGACCACAAGGATCAAAAAATAATTTAGGGACTAAAAAGACATACTTACATCTGGATATTCTTTTACAGGCACATATAGTTTCTCTTGTAACTGTACAATAGGTCCCACAGCATCTGGTAATTCTGCACTTCTCTTCTCCGTACTACCATTTAATGTGTCGTTATACATGTCTTTCCGTACTCTGCTAATTTCTGTGGGGGGAAAAACGTATATTAGGCATTAAATACAGCAACAGATTATAATCTAACATGACAATCTTCCCTTTCTACTATTTCCCAAATCTTAATGCCATTTTCTTCCTCTTCTCATGAACATCATAGTAGCTGAAAAATCTGCTCTGGTTTTGTTCTTTTTCTTCTGTTTTGTTTGGGGGTTTTCAACTGGTTTTGGCTTTTTTTTTTTAAATTGCAGCACCCATCCTTAAATGTCTTTCATGTCTGTAAATTTGCTGCCTACTCATCCTGTTTATGCTATTCAGCTATTGAAGTAAAAATTACTTGCACCTCCTCAGAACACTTATGAGATTGCTCACATCATTTAAAAGGTGTATAAAAACAGTTTTTATGGTTTTTTTTAAATAATAAAGCTGCTAGAAAGCAAAAAAAAATTAGAAATCTCTACCTAATATAAAAAATAGGAAAAATACATCTTATACAGTACTTTTGCTAGTTATGGGATTAACTGTAGCCCTTGGAAATTAAATGGCGTATATTTCAGCAATGGGAAATAGGACAACTTAATGGTGCAGTTCATGAGCACATGGTATGACAACAAACTGGTAGATATTGTTCTACAGACTACCCCCAAAGAGATAAAAAAAATAACAAAGTCAAGTGTGGTATCAGAGACATGGACAAGCTAAGCTCTCTGTGCACTCAGAAGCCCTACTACTTCATTTCAAAGTAGCGAAAAACTCCTCAACAGCACCAGGGAATGTCAAGGGTCAACTTTTAAGCACTGTTTCTAGCATTTGCACCTGTGTTATTCACACCTTAAGGTACTTATGTGGAAGATGCAGTTTAGTAGTTATAAACGAGGTAGTTAAAAATGGGTAATTTGACTCAAACCTACATTAGTGTCACTAAGCTGTAACAGTCTGAGAATGAACACAAAGCTTTCTTTTGTTTAACCAAAAAGGACATTTAACAACAAGTTACATTTTACTTCAAAATCTGTTAAACGTGGTATTTAAATTGCTGCTCTAAGAATCACAAGTTTCACATTTCATAACTTATGGAGTCCCAAATAGTGCAAAAATGTTCTCAATGAGTTTATTTCAGTATCACTGAAGAATTACTTAAAATGAATGTATTAACCAAGTTACAAACCAAAAACTAACATTTCAACAGAATTGTTCCCAAAGTATTAAGACTGACAATAGCATGGACTGTAAACAAAGCAATCAGTAAATCCAGTCTTTTACTTAAAATTGCAACAACTGCTTTCAAAACCTTCAGAATTAAACATGACACTGAAAACAGATATCTTTTCATCTAAATACAGGAAGCCACAAAAAGAAGTCACTTGAAACTCTAGCAGCAGACAAGAGATTAATATAACCTCTGTTTCATAATCAGTTCCTTCTCTGGCAAATGAACAATAGCTGAGATTTCACCACCTGAAAAGCTGTGGGGTGGGAGAGAGCATCAGAAAGAAGACATCTCTGAAATGCATATTCTGGAACAAGTTGTTTCTCTGCTGGAAACTGACACAGTCATGTGTACTGTATCATGATTTGGTAGTTAACACCTGTTTACAATGGGGAACACAAATTTTGTCACCGTATAATCATAGCTGAAGGAAAAAAATCCTCATCTCCTTCTGCACAGACAATTTTGGCAACGAGCACAAATTCCTCAGAACTACAAGCAGTATTTATACTGGCTTCAGTATGTAAAGAAATTCTTTAGCTCATCTCTTTGAACAAATGCTACTATCTTTTGGCATACTTTGTTCCCTTTTCATTCTCTTCAGATTTTCCATTAATTTACACTACACTGAAACAAGCTATGCAGTCTGCAGAAGTACTGAAGACTGAGTAGCAATATGGTCATTTTTATTTATAGTTAGCAGCTCCTGAATAGCTGTACCAAATATTTTCCTTTTAAAATATATCTTTTATGCAGAATATAATCACTAATGTTGGATATCATAGTCTTTACAGGAGAAAACAAACATTTATTTTAATCATTCCTTTGCAAATAATCCTATGCCACATTCATGACACTTGAAAGCCAATCTTTCAAAACCATACAGATGGCAGGCGAGCTGGCTTCAGCTCTCCTCAATTTCAACTTGTGTGAAACATAAGCTATCTATCATGCTTTAAACTTTATAGAAAATCAAGACACCTACCAACTCAGTGGAGTAGAAAACTCCACTACAGGACCAGACACCTGAACTTCAGTTTTCTTTGCATGTGTAAGTTTGTATTTTCTTTCTCTACGTTCAAGCCAGCAGTAATGCTAACAAACATCAGGACAGGGACAGCCAGCTACAGCAGTATCCCTTGCTCCTCAAGTGCTACCATTCCTTCTGTTTCTTGGCATTTTTCCTTCTATCTTGTCTTAGATACCTTCTCTAAGACCTCAGAAGAAACATTCAGAAGCAACAGATGAAATAACAGGCATGTATTCCCAGTTTTCTTTAACTGCTGATCCAGCCTCCAAGCTCCACTTCTGCACAACACATTATCTATGAAAGTCTCTTTCCACTTCTCCTACATTTGACAGAACTGAAGGACTGCTGCTTAAATGATGAAACAGTTAAACAAAATCTCTAGTTCACCCTTTAGTCACTCTTAACTATAGATGGAGTACAACCTATCTTCCTTCCTAAGGTATTAGTGCAGCTGACCACAAGCATTCTCTCAAATGCACAAGTCATGAAGTTATTTGCTTGATATGCCTCCTGAGTTTTTTCAGATTCTGCTGAATCCTTCTACACATCTGCAAGACTACTTTTTTCTTTTTATGACTAACAGCAATTTTCTCACATACCTGCCTCTTGTTTAATCACACCTCTGGTGTCTCGACAAGACTCCATAAAAATATTGACTTTTGATGACATAACCTTTCCTTTTATGGTGTCCATTACACCCAATTCAAGATTCTAGTCTCTTGAGTATCTTGTAACTTTGCCACTTGCTTTAGGCAGTTACATGTATTGACAAAATTATGTGGTGCTGTATTTTCAGCACCTCCCTCAAGTTTACCAGGAGTTAAATAAGGTTTCAGAAAGAATCAGCAGCAGTATGTTAGAGGAGATAAAAGCTATGCTCTCTCAAGCTCAAGCAAGTGCCATTTTATCCTGTTCTGAAATACATTAAAATACCTAAAAATCTGAGGAGTAGTGCTAAAGTAGGAAGGCCAAATCCTCCAAGCACACCTTTTTATTTTTTAGCATTGAATTCACATAGCTTAAAAAAAATAAAAAAGCAAGTCAAGTAAACAGTCTTTTATTTCAATTTATTTCACATTTCTCACACACTACCAAGTAGGTCTTCTCTTGCACAAAAGCTTCTTTGCTATGTCTCTCATGAAATCACACTTTCCAAGTTCATTTGTAAAGCTTTAGCTCCTTCACATTTACAGTTCTTTACAGATTCTTCCCTCTCACAGAAAGCCAACTGATTCAAAAATAAGGAAAGCTTTACTTTCAAAGTGAACATCTAAGTACAATTCCAGGTACTTTATCTTAATGCTGCAGTGGTAATTACGTTGTGCAACACTCTAGGGATTTAAAAGAGTGTTAGTAAGGAGAGATACTTAATTATAATAGTAGATATGACTGAAAAAAAAAGGCATACAGCAGCTTCCCCAGATCTCCAAAACCAGTGAGTTCTGCCAGTGCATTCTAGAGTTCTGAAAGGATATAAGTACTCATCTGTACTGCAGGTAAAAGCAGAAACTCATGAAGAATTTCAAATACTACATACATCGAATACCTACGATATTCACCTTTAACAATACCCTGGTCTATATATTCTAAGTAATAAGTTTTAGTAGTAAATGACAAATTTGTCTTGCTCACAGTAGGGTAGCAGAGAAATAAATTTAAAAGAAAAGACAAACTGGTTTCAATAGCTTTATCTTGTTCCACCTTAATACAGCATGACCTAGTTAGCCATGGTAGCAATGACACGCATTCTGGTCCAGAGGACATTTTTCTTCCTCTGTCCTGAAACTATTGAAGTAATCTTTTGTTTCCTGTATCTGCAGAGCATATTTTTCAACCTCTCTAATACCTTTCTAAGATATGTTTTGAAGCGGGATATACTGTTTATACTGGTTACATCTGTCTACAGACATATACTGTTTTGATTTCTTCATTAAACTTATTCTTCCCCCTTGAACACACCAAGAGCAGTGTTCATGTGAGTGTTTGTCATCACATTAAACACCATCAAGAAGTTACTCATTTTCAACTGTCAGTTATTCCTTCAGAGGAAGTAAGACTCTGCACACGTATTTAAGCCTGCTGGGTTGAAACGTAAAATAGGTTTGCATAAACCATTCTGCAAGAATATTCAAAGTAGGAAATCACTGAAAAGATTCAAACCCTTCCTGTCCCACCACTTTGAAAACCACTTTCATCATCCGTGGCCACAGCTTTACTATTTCTCACCACTAAAGCTGCTTCTGAATTACAAAGTTTTATCTTTTGGAAGAGCAGCAGACTTACTGTTTTTAAATTGATGCATTCCTCACTGTAGTTTAAGCTAGAGCTAAGAATTTGAAGAACTAAACCAAATCTTCTAATATTCCAATTTAGCTACATCCGTTTAAACAGAGTTAAACGGATGCCACTCTCAGCTTATGTTTCTTTCCTAAAACCATGTTAAGTCATCAATGCACACAAAAATTCATTTTTGAAACTAAGAAAAGAGCGCCTTAACTACCATTCATTGTTTTTTACAACACACAGCAAGTGGGAGTGGAACAATCCAAAAGTCAAAATCAGCAAGAGATACAGAATTAATCAAAACACTGATCATCATCCAGCACCAGCAGGCATGTTTCCTGAACCAAGTGAAGCACCAGGCTTTGAAAGATTCTCAAGCACAAGCTAGTTTCCATATGAAAAATAACAAAGCTAGGAGCAAATGTTTCAAGTTAAATGTTTCAAGAAGTGAAAATTAGAGTTATGGTAAGAAAAACAGTTATGTTTATATAGCTAAAAATCTACATGGTACTTGGATCTCACTGATGCATGGAACATCAGTTTCAGTTTTCTACCTTCTCAGAGAAATCAAGCCATGCCCAAAATATCAACGACATCAAAAATTTTACAGCATAAAAAATTTTATGCAGCGTAATTTTACATATTTTGACAAGCAAAAATAATTCTTATAATTTTTTTCTTACAGACTATGACACTAAACTGAAGCACAAATAAAGCCTTCAGTATTTCCATAATAGCTTTTTGTAAAAAGTGAAAATTTCTAATAACTACCTATCAGAGACCACTTTTAGTGAGTCTACTCAAAAGCACATGATTAGCATGCATTGCACTGAGGGGGCAGGTGAGGAACTAACTAAATCAAGTACCTTCTCATTCTTTACTACTATGAAGTGTAATTTTTCTTAATGCAACAAAATGTGTGCAATAAGTTAGTATTTTTGCAAAGTGTTTTTATCGTACACAACTACTGCTAGGTCATCTTTAGGCATTTTAGAGTTACTTTTAAGCAACAAAATATTTTTTTTCCAATCAGGTAAGTCCCTAAACTAGAAAAAAAAGGTTACAGACACTAATATAACAGACATAAAATTATCACTTCATAGGATCCAAATCCACTGAATAGGGATCCACGATTTATACACCAATGGCAACCAATTCTGTGTGCCATTAAAGCATTATCCATTAATTAAACAACTGCAACTAGATACCCGTTAGTGTTATACAATACACAGGGTGTCAAACAGCATCCAATCATATTGCAAAAAATAAGGAAAATTGTCCCTAAACTGGGACAATAAGATAACTAATAATGGAGAGGAAAAAGTAGGAGACTGTTATATTCTGCTCTTACTTAAAATCTCTGAAGCCCAGTGGATTATAATTTCTCTTGAAAGTGTTCTAAAGACTAACACAGTGCATGTGCTCAAACTGAAACACGAGTAGCACGCTGAGTTCATCCCTTGCACAAAAAGATTCTTGATGACACAGCATGTACCAAATTTCAGTACAACTTTTATTGTAAAAAAATTAAAAGAAAAACCAAAGTTTTTCCAAATTAATGCACTAGATCAATAGACACTTATTCTCTCAAAAGAAATGAAAAAATACGTCGAAGTACTCGACACCACCACTGAGAATATGGCACACAAGTAGTTCAAGAGCATCACAAAAAAAAAAAAGGATTTGCATTTCAAATTTCAATGAAATTTAAATCCCCTAATGCTTTGGAAAAACTATAGGTACTTCTCTTTTGCTCCTCAGAGCCCAACCTAGCAGTACACTTTCGATGATTAAACTGTCAGTCCAATGATAAGTGGGCAGCACTTTGAGCAATTTGTCAGCACACTTGGTGTCAAAATTCAGTCATTTCTTTTTGCAAGAAGAGCCTGCAAAACTCCTCCTTTTGTGGGCAGTTGTAAGGTTTGCATCAAACTGACTTCAAAACCAAATAGAGCACACTCATCTGTTCTCTTTGTAAAAATGTCAACAGCAAGCTTTAAAGTGCTTTATTATTGGTGGAACATTGCAACTCATGTGTTTTCTAATCTAGCAGCTTTAGTATGCTTACTTGGCAAAGAAATAGCTGGTTTTATTCATCACAATTTTAACAGTCTTCACTGTTAACACCAGGGCTGTTTGCTACTACTGCTGATGCAGCAGAAATAGCAATGCTAGGAAAAAAACAAGTAATTTTTAATATTGTGCCACATGGACTTGCACCCCGCATGCATCATCAGTACACATCTAAAATGCTGGCAAGCATTTACACTCCCCATCCCTGATATTAAAGCAGGGAAATGCCTGAGCATCAGGTAAACCAGATTCATAACATCTGTCCTTCAGAAACCAACACGCAGTTAAAAAAAAACAGACTTAGGATCAAGCAAAGCTGATAAAACAGTCTATTTCTGACAAATTTTCATATATCAGCAATTTTGGTCTAAAGTACGACACTGAACTCAGACATAATAAACTGATAAAACTTAAAACAGTCATCCATTTGTTTCCACTTAGTAAAACTTGCATTTGTATTATTTAACATTATGATATGTCAGAAAGGCCAGAGCAGGTCTAAAAAAGTCCATCAATCCCGCACTACAGCTGCCAGTGGCAATCTGCATTTGCTTAAAAAAATAATATAAAGAAGATTAAATACAGTCTCCTCATTTTCTTGGTAAGCTCCAAAAGCTGTACATTTGGGATGAAGTTCTTGTATTTGTCTCATCATACCCCAGAACTATGCTCCAAAAATCTAAATATCTTTAACATAAATATCAGTTTACAAGTTCCCAAGAGGATACTTTAAAGAACTTTTCAACAGTCTACTTGGCATATTCGACTATCATAATACAGCAACTGTCATACACTATCCATCCACACCCAAATGAGTAGCACTGGAGAATGCAGAGTTTCTTGAGGTGAGTAATTAGCTGATACAGAGAAAACTGTAAAACTGAAGTCTCTCAGCATAGCACGACTGCTGAAGCAGATTTGGTGGCTCATATCTGCATCAGGCTTAACTACCACCCTCTCAAAAATCTACTCTAGCTCCCGTTGGCAGAAAGTTACCCCATAATACTTACAGAATAATATAATCAAATTAGGTTGTAAAAGCCCTCTGAGATCCAGTCTAATCTGTAACCAAACACACCAACATACCAACCAGACCACAGCATTAAATGCCATGTCCAGCCTTGCTTTAAAATGTGTCCTCTTGACCTGTCTCTGGTTGCCTGGGAGAAGAGGTCAAGCCCCACCTGGCTACACTGTCCTTCAGGGAGCTGTAGAGACTGACAAGGTTTCCCTGAGCCTCCTTTTCTCCAGGCTAAACACCTCCAGCTCCCTCAGCTGATCCTCCTCTGGAGGACTTCTACTCCAGACCCTTCACCAGCTCTGCTGCCCTCTGGACTCGCTCCAGCTCCTCAAGTTCTCCCTTAGTTACAAGCAGCACAGCTAAACGTACATGAAGCATCTAGAGCTATTCAAAGCTCTTGTCTGACTGTTTTTCTGTCCATACCCAGCAGCATAAACCAAATGTTTATCAGGTAACCATAACTATAAACAACTTGAATATCTTAAATGTGGGAGAATCTGCAGTAGTACTACTCTGTGTGAGCTACTAATCACCAGAAAGGTCAAAGAAAGGAGCCATCCACTCTATGAGATTTAAACAACAGTGTTACTTGGCACACTTTAAAACCATCAGCTTGACAGTATCAGCTCGGACAGAACTTCTATGGTTTTAGCTCATCAGGTGGGTATTTTCTTACAAAAAAATATGTTACCTCGGTTTACTGTCTTTTTTTTTAAATTGATCTTTGTGAGCAATGTAGATTGACTGGTCTGCAATGGACCTTCTCTAGCCACACACCATCCCATGCTCCCTTCACACCAGAATCAACTGCTGTCCATTTTCCACAGGTATCTTCTTCATATGGAATAGTGTATTTACATTCAACAACTATGAAGTTATGTAACAGGAAGCTCTCCAGTAAAACCAGAAGAACATTCTCCCCAAATGTATACTGAGTACTTCAGAACAGAACAGCCCAATTAATATCAGAATCACCTGGAAATCCCACACTATGCTACTCTGCCAAGAAGTGCAAGAAGTGCATAAAAGTAAAGGGCAAGACACTATTTTACAACCTTCAAAACAAACAAAACTAATTTAAATGAATTTGTGGCATAGACCCTTCTAAATAACGAGTTCTGACGTTTACTGTAAAATTAAAATTACAGCTGAGTTACCTAAACATTAGAATTACTTATTAGTGGAACTGAGAAGTAAAAACTACTAAAAAAACTCCACTTGAAAACTAAACAGCAGCACCATTCTCTTTCCTGTGTTCAAGGGGGCACCTTAAGACTCATCAATTTCAAAGAGCAACCTAGAGCACATGCAGAGTTATTTTCTCAGTCTTTGGGAACCATCCACAATGATCCTCCACAGTCAGCAATTACAAGAAAGCATTCCATTGGTTAATGTACTCTTTGTCTTTTGTGTGAAAGGAGTGAGGGATTTTTTTTTTACTTCCATGACCACCCAAAAATAACTACCTATTCACTAACACAGTCACGTTCTGTGAGCCTTCCCTCTCTTTCACTAATTGTTTTAAGGCCAAAGTAAATTTCATACATTTTAACATACAAAGGCAATCTGCAGAAACACAAAACTTGGTCGCTTATGTAAAGTATTTCAGGAAATGTTGGGAAGTGAAGATGCATATCCTCCTGTGTTCATCCACAGTTTTTTATGTATTTCTGCATCACAAAACTGAATTTTCTACATCACAAAACTGACTCTTCTATGTGTTTATGTACACCGTGGTCACTGGATACACTGAAAACCACTAGATGTCTCGACCATACCCTACACGCTTCATGAGTTAAAGGGGAGAAAACAAATTAATCATTATTAGCTGATTAGTTCTGAAGTATTAACATTACACGTTCTTTATTAAAAGAATATATAAAAACTATACTGCCACTGAGATGCTGATGAAAACACTTTATAATCATAAAAACTTATGTTTAGGCACTATAGGGTTTGTATCCATGACATCTAAACAAACTGACTGCTGCTTATCAAATGAAGAATCTACCTAACACTATAAGAAACACCAAAATGTGAGAAAGCAAGCATACCTAGAGATAATTGACTTAGTTAATAAAGTGAACATTGCCAATTTTAACCTGCTAGCATGTCAAAACAAAGCTATTCCAGTATTTGTAAGAAATGTCTTTCTCTATGTATTTCTGAAGTACGATTTCATAAGAGGCTGACCTGACAGCTTTCATCACTTCAACTGGAAGCTAATCCATCTGAATAGGACTGACTAGTGCCTCTCATTCCCAATTTGCTTTTTCTTAGCTGATCACGTACAACAGTAACACAATCCCACTTTTATACACACTGCTCCCCATCACACAGCATTGCTGTAAATGCTGCCCTACCTAGCTCTCTCAGCACTTTATTCACAAGACGAAGAAAGTAACCATTTTTGGTTGACAAGTACCAGCACTGACAAGGTAGTCGTCCACAACATTAAATACATTAACTATTGCACTGCTCTGATATAAATTACATTGCAAAGATGCATTGTGCAACTTCAAATTAACTTTTAAGTATTGGAAGACTTCCCAGAGTTAGTCAGTGTATAAACAAGATCTCTACTTAATCCCAACCACTACTTAACCAAATACATAACCAATGCTGTAGCTTAAGAAATTTGACAACACAGCTGACCAAACTACAACCCTCAATTAAGCATTACCCACCTGTGTTAAAAGATTATACACATGCAACGCACCTGAAAACTCTTGAGTTGGATATAGAATAACCAAACATGCACTCATGCAGGAAAACACTCCAAAATTTGGTTCTAAAGTAAATATTCCATCCAGATACATTAGTCCAATTTTTATTACTTATACTATGTTTCAAACACATTCAAGAACTTTTTAAAAACAGCATGAAAGTCTGTAAAACATATGACAAATTTACCACAGACAGACAGCACTAGACTAACACAATAATTATAACAGTGCTCAAGAAACAGCAATGCTAAGCTGAATTTCCCATGGAATATTCTGCATAAAATTTAACTAACGAAATTTGGTTAAAACCAAATTTTTTTGGTTTTAACCAAATTGGTTAATTCCCTGGTTAATTCCCTGGTGGCAGGGAAGTTGGAACTAGATGATCTTTAAGGTCCCTTCCACCACAACCATTCTATAACTCTATGAAATAGGTACTCCTACAAAGTTCTTCAAGGTATAAGCTAAAACAAAGTGGCAACAGCTGTGCCAAAAGTAGAACTGATTAAAAGAAGGTTGTCAAAACATGATTAAAAAATATATTAAGAACAATACATATGCTAATAGAAACAGGTTTTGCCTTATTGCAAATTGTAATTTATTACATAAACACAACCAGTGAGAAAAATTTATGGATGATAAATATAACTAGTAAAAAATTTTAGTCATATCATTAAATACTTTAACCAAGGTGTTGAAAGGAGTTTAAAAATGGTTGTATGTATGCTAGGTAATACATACAGAGAAAAACTACTTAAATATTGTCACTAAGTTCCTCTATTACAACTGTTAAACAACTTCAATATCACGTTGAAGTGATTAAGATAACCAGTCAGCTTTGAAAAGCTGATCATTTTTCATCAATGTAGAGGAAAAAAAAATCCAGTGCGCTTGAATTCACTGCAAATACATACACCTCAATAATCTGCTAAAAGATAAATATACCTATGTAAAAATGGTTCTCCGAGGAAGTGAAACCTGGCAACAATCAAACTAAATCTCACATCACTGAGACCTAAATTCAAGGTTAAAAAAGTAGGCTGTTGGTAACTGTAATTTTTACTAAAGCTGAGTATTTTTTCAGACTTGAACATAAGTTAAAATGAAGTGACATATTAGTATACTAATCTAATTGTTATCCATCCTTTTGTACCACACATTAGTTCAGCCATCTGACTCAACACATTACCAACCAGCAGGAAATCAGCAAGGCAACTAACACTTTCTAAACATGCAGAGCCAGCAAAACCCTAGGGAATCAACTACAGCTACCGTCATCACCCTCTGACAAAGTGGGAAATAAGAACATTGCTACTTACATTTCTTTTCCTGCAGTGAAAGGTATTAACGGTTATTTGTCCTGTTTTATTTTTTTTTATTCCACAGTGAATGGAATGTTTAACTCAACTGCAGTTGAGTATGCTAAAACCTACTTAGATCATCTTACAAAGTCGTTTCTGTCAATAAAAATCAAAACTCTCCAAAAAAACCACTCCATTAAGAGTATTTTTATATTATAGCAAAATCCCATTGACTCTCAGAAGTCTAAGTAGAGTCACGTTCTTTTTCCTCCTTTACATGACAAACAGATACCTGCTGTTCAAAAACTACAGTGCTACCTGCTCTATTAGGTGGATTCTCATTTCAACCAAGACAGAACTAGCTCACCCCCTTCAAGCATAACAGAGCTTTCAGTCACAATGAGAATATAGTTAACCTGTCTACTACATAAACAGAAGTATTTGGTTAGTGGTACTACTCTAGAAGCAATCAGAATAAAACAGACTTGGCTGAGCCTTCTAATCATCCTTCTTTTTCATTTTACACACAGCATTGGATTTGCATATAACATCAGTCCCCCATTAGGCAGATCTGCCTTGACAGGTGAGGCAGCCAGAGTCAAAACAGCCCTCAGAGTATTTGGGTCACTATAAGTCTGAACCACCTTGGAGATATCCTTGTAAAGGTACACAGGTAACTTGGGCTGTTTGACAGGAGATTCCTCGTGGCATGGTTATGTAGACTCTAACAACAGCAATCCACTAAAACCTAATAAAATAAAACCACAGCCTTTCTTCAAAAAACAACAATTGCACACTGTTTAGGAATGTGAAGAGGTGACTATTCCTTGATAAACTACTACTAATACTTTAAGAGTTGCACAATGTAATTGTTCTGGGAACTATGACAATATGACCATATACTCTTGGTTCCAAAATAGCAAAAAAATGCTATTATTAACTGAAATAATTCTTCAGACTCCTAATCCTCAATTATTATTACTAATCGGTAACATTTATTGCTATTACTGCATATTTAGGCCCTGTCTTGACACCACATCAATAAAATATCCCCCTCAACAATAAGCCCCATGTTTCTTTCCAATAAATAAATATACACTGTTTTGGTCTTTATCTTACTGCCTAAGTTAACATTCGCTTGTTCAACACCGATTTTCCAAGAAGTCTGAACCGCACTCTGCTGGGAAGTAGACTTATATGAACAATCTTGTGAAACACATAAAGCAATGAAAGATGTCCCTATGATATTCAAGACATGACCAAACAAAAAACACCTAGTAATGCTTCAGAGAACTTCTGCCTGAGTCCCCCCCAGTATCAGAAACATCACTCTTCTAAAACAAGCATGCCTGAAAGTTCTCATCTGTGTGCATCTTATGGATCACTTTTACTGCCACAAAAAACTGTGCTCCTATCTGCTAACTTGCTAAATTCAACCAGTCAGCTAGGCTGGCATTTTTCCACCCAAAGACCTGTGCCACATGAAATAAGGTATTAAATGACAGCAGAAGAAGATACTGTCCCGCAGCATAGGAGGAATGAGACAATTTGCCTCTGGGTTTCACAGATATTTCCTGACAGCAAAGACATGGCAAGACTCCAAAACTTGGGTTTACTCCAGGCTCTGGAAAACAGTTTCCTTTAGCAGACACATACATTTTGTTTTCCTCACCCTGAACCTTCTCCTACTCCCAAACTGTCTTTTCTCCACACCCAAGTGCCATTTTCCACCTAGGGAAGATACAATTCTTCATTTCTTTAGTTAGTCCTAGTTTTCACCCAACCTCACTCTCAGTATTCTTCCAAAGAGTCCACAAACCATGAAGGATGGCTACACCTCCAGACTATTGTGCTCCAACACAGTTATCTTCCTGTCTAAAAAACCAATTCCTTCATAAAAGTTGAGAATTGAGAAGAAAGCCATGTTTTTGTTTACAACACAGAAAACTCAGACCATTCTTCCAAGTCCATTCCCCAAATCACAGAAACTCATAACAGCAATTACATGGCTTTCTCAGGTTGGAGTGAAGCATCCCTGTCCTATAAGACAGCTCAGTAAGGGAGGCTGCATGGAGGTACAGCACACATTCAGCAGGATAACCATTTTGTGCTCAAACTTAAGTGCTCAAATCCAAACACAATCTATCTCATTTAAATCTAGGCAGACTTCCAGACAAAATGATAGAAGTACTCACTTTAGCAACCTCTCCCAGAAAAAAACTTAGGAGCATTTTGTTTTAAAATACTAGGACTTTTTTTGCCCATGTTCATTCTTGAAAAGTTTTTCACTGCTTTAATTAAAACCTAAACCACACACTTGACATGAGAAGCTTCAGGTAGTTCAACAAAGTTAAAACAGCAGAAGAGGCCATTTAGTGGAATGTATAATGCAAACTTAATCACAAGTTGTATCAGAGGTATTTAAAATAGAAATGACAGTACAGCACATTCCAGAGATCATATCTGCAGCTTTACATTACATAATTCATCCATTTCTTCAGAAACACACCCATACTCTGAATGACTGAAAAAGGACTTCAATTTATACACTAGAAATACAAGGATTACTGGTACCATGTTAATAGTGTATTTATTTTCACTGTTGTAGTGTTTGGTACCAGATACACCAGTGAAAGATAGCATCACCTCTGCAAGCTTGCCTGTAAAGTCACTATTTTAATTTTGTTTCATGTTTATCTTACACATCTTAAGGAGAACCACCTCCTAGTAAAACACACAAACCACTAAATATCCCACAGAAACACCCCTCCCTGCCCTTCCCCCTCTCTCTCCACCCCTGCTAACTACCCCCATGCCCCCAACATGCTAAGATGTATTTCAACTTTAAACACAGGGTATCAAAATGGAACTGAGATGAGGCCTCAACTACACACCAGCTTACTCTATTGCTTCCAACATTAATTGCCAGAACTATATTCCACCCAAGCAGCTGAGCCATCACTCATTAAATCCCAGCCATGCACAACCACTAATGGTATAAAGCTGAGGCTACATTACCAGAAGGGAAATAAAATTTTAACACATACCGTGTTGAGCAGGAGAAGAAAAGTTTCATTTTTTTCCTCCAATTAACATTCTAGACTTGTTTTTACAAGCTTTGAGTAAAAAAGCAGCTAAAACCTGAAGCAGCCTTTAAGGCTTCCATTTTCATCTACTTTCTGTCTCTTTTTCTCTAACTCTTCTCTTTCACCTATTTTCACATACTGGCTGCAGGGGGAAACATTTTTTTTTTAAATCATCCTTTATGGATAACAAAAAAAGCAAATGGTACATAGGCAATCCCCTCCTGCCAATAGACCTGCAGAACATCTGGTAAGGAGCTTGACTGCTTTCAATTACATTGCACAGTGGAAAAAAAATAGAAAAACAAAAGAAAATGAAACCCAAACAAACACCAGAAAAAAAAAACAGCAAACCACAGAAATACATAAAAGAGCTTTTTGGGGTCCTCTGACACTTTGAGAACTCATTTCAATGTGATTTTCCTACAGAGCATGGAATCACACTATCACACCATAAAGTGTTCTTGGAAGTACCAAAAAGCACTCTGGGTAAAGTCTATAAAGCTCCATACAATGTAGTGAAGAACTAGAAATACAACCAGTAACACTAGTTATAATTACTATTCAAAACAGCCTGGATGCATGGTGGATACATTTCAGCCTGACAGGGAAAGTTTACATGAGTAATATTCTATTAGTTTCCCTCATTACTGTGGCCAGTGTCAAATGATAACATCTTAGCTGGTATAGTTTCTCAGCTTGGAGAAGCAACAGCCTTGGTATCAACTACCATGATTCCTCTAAAAACTTTGAAAAAAACAGCTTAACACTGAACTGCAAATTGCAGCTGTGCACTTCAAAAGGAGAGTGAACACTGGGAGCGTTGCACTCCATTTAGTGCCTCCCATGATCCCCCAACTCCTCCTCAAAGAGCAAATGGAAAAAAAAAAAATCCACCATAACATTTTTGGGAATAATCTCTGTCACCTGCAACACCTCTCCTGTAGGTCAGTACTGAAATTAAAGTGAAACGTGAAGGTACTGCTGACTGCATGAGGAAGCATGTCATCACCTCCTCACAACTTCCTATACTGAGAGGAGATCCTAAATTAAAGTTTTTAGTTGGTATCAATATAAAAGAACATTCTGTAATGAAATTAAGAGACCAGTGTATTTAAGCTCCTCTTATTTACTATGACATCACCCAATTATTTCAAAATTGTGAACAAGACTGTTTGCATTGAAGAAACCTACTAAAATTTACACTGTTTCAGCCAAAAGTCAGTGAACTGACTTTTGATCTCTCAAAGAAGTAGCAGTAATTAGTAAAGCCAGGAAGTAAATTCAGTTTCCTACCGCCTTCCATTCCTTTTCCATTTTTGAAAAAAAAGTAATTAAAAGACAACTCTAATTTTACAGATTCACACCCTGACCTTAACAAACAGCCAGCTTTAATTAAACAATCTCTTGCTTATTAAATAATCTGCCTCTAACACTATTCTTCATCTGGTTAACAACATGAAAGATAAAAAGTTGCACAGGAGAAGATGTTTCTGGGCTTTTTTTTTTGTTTTTAAAAACATCTCACTGAAATACCAAGAACAACAAGAACAAAACTGGACTTCAAGGTGTTCATAAAGTTTTCTCAAAAGACATGACCTCTAATTTAACTGATTTTATCAGAACCAAATGCACAGATCAATTCCTTAGCTTGGGAATGACTAGATGCCCCACCCAGAAGTCTTCATTAATGATAAATGTTAATTAAGGTATGTTATTTACTAGAGACAAACTGAAAACAGCTTTACAAATTCAGTCAACAAAGCAAAACAGAAACTAAACTATGAACAGTAAGGCTACAGTAAACAATACTTACGAAAACTATGAAATGTTAGTACAGACTGAGACTCTACAGGATGAGTGGGAAAAAAATGTGCTCTCTTATTTGCAATGCTAAGGTTCAACAGTAACAATTCAAAATAAAGTGCACATCATTCTGAGTAGGATAACAAAGACATTTAAAAAACAATTAATATTAGGACCCCTAAAGAAGCAGAACTGAAAATAAGAGAGTATGTTTAAAATAAAACAATGGTTATCACTGCTAGGCGAGCAGTACACAACACACAAGTTTAAATAAATAAGAAAGCCAAAAGACAGACTGTCTTAATCGCAGTTTATGATAATATCAAGATGTTTTGTACTGTGCACAGTAGAGAATATTTTGCTTCAGCTCAAGAAAAAGCTTTCTGAAAGCTTAAAATGTAGATATCAGTAAGGAGAAGTAGAAAAATGAGGTGGAAGTAGACAGCATTATATATCTGGTTACAATCACAGACCTAAAAAAACCAGTTTAGTGAAAAGATAAAGAAGACAAGAGCAGATGAATGGCATAAAGAAAGCCACTCAAGCCAATTTCCCTTGTTAAAACTCAAGGTGAAAACCACAGTGGATCAAACGAAGGCTGCAAAAGGAAACCCATTCTGATACACTACAGACAGTACTTTCAAACTGCAAACACAACTTTATGCAACTACAGAGGGTAAACACCAATGTAGTCACTGTTTTTGGAAATAGGCCAATAGGTGCCTATAAGTGCACCACACACAGAGAAACAGTGAAAAAAAGTTAGAATGGGCATTTTCTCTGTGTTGATACATGCATAAAACAAAACAAAAGGAAAAAAATAACTTGAAAATCAATCTACACCAGGTTGAAGACACCACAGCATTAATCGTACACTGCACTGAAAGTAAAATGCTACTACTGGTAGTTTTGAAACACCTTACCATTAGTTGTAACATACATTACAACTCACTTTTAAGATAACATTGAATTATTTCAGTTTTTAGGTTTTATGTTTGTTTGATTTTAAATCTGAAACTTAGCAAAGGTGCTAAGTTTGATTTTAAACCTGAAACTTGGTAAAAGGTGAATGGCAATACAGAAGCTTAAGTCTACAAAGACATTTAACCAACAGGAAGAAAGAATGGTGAAAAAAAAGGTTAATAATAACCAAATGGAAGATGCAAACAACAGTAACAGCAAGCTGTATGAAATTATTCCTGTTCTTTTTATAGAAGAAAAAAAAATTGCATAGTTAAGAAGGGAACACACCACTCATCCCAGAAAAAACTGCATATCTTGAGAAAGTTGTAAAAAAAGATTAAAAAATGACAATATAAGAAAGTTCACTACTCTGGAAGAAGGACACTACATATCCCAAACTACGCACAGAAGCTCAGAAGAAACTAGATATTTGGACCATCAATCCAAAAGTCAGCTTTGCTATACCAAGTCTCCTCCCTTTGAAGAGTAAGAAGAGTTACTAATTGTAACAACACACTGCTGCTGAAAAATGAAGTTTTTTAACACCTCTCGCACCAGCTCTGTCTTAGTAGGCCAGTTCAACTCACGAATCGAGCAAAAGACTATTCTTAGTCATTTTCTGGTTTGCTTGATTAGCTTTCTTCCAGGTTACTGAGCTGAAACAGATGACTGAAGAATTCACTGAATACCACAATTAGCCAAAACAGGGATACACCTTCTCCAACAAGAATCTACTTTTTGCACCATCAAGCTGCTAAATTACTTCAAAACTATCTCCTGTAACTTTTCTCCAAGGTGATTCCAGTAATTAAAACAGAAACAGGTCCTAAAGCTATTTTGCACTAAACAAGTTGGACATTATCTTTTTCTATAGTAAGTAAACACATTCCAGTTTCATTTCTATTAGTCTTTCCTAGTTCAATAGGTGCCTCTGAATGCTTCCAGACAGAAGGCAATAAAAAGCAAAGGAACAGGGTTAAAAGTTATACCAGCTAACTCTGAATGCCTGTATCTGAACTTGTTAATGTGTCCACTTGAATCTACTAGTGTCTTAGAACATTAACGTAACAAGATTATAAATGCTACTGCACATTTCTCAAGCAAGTTAGGCCACAACTTTCCATGATGAGAAAATATAGAAATTTATATTGAAAATATATTCTATAGGAACTTGATTCTGTATTTTCTATAGAAAACCAAAAATAATCCAGTATGGTAACGGACAGTCAAGAACTTGCCAACCATTTATTTTATTTTGCTACAAATCTACACTTTCAGCAAAGGAATATGGAAAAGTTATTCATTAACTACAGATATAGTGTGGGACAGACTTCCAAAAACTGCCAAAATCAGGCTCAACTGTTTTCACCACACAGTGACTTAATAACCCTTATGTCCTCTGTTTAGTAAGAGTATTACCTCTCAGGAAGCTTTACTTTAGAGAAAAACAAAAAATGAAGTAATAATTTAAAAAATAAAGAAACAATAAAATCCATCAGAAACTGGTAACAGGTTTGATTTTCTAAAGGGCATAACAAAAATAAATCATGAACAAGAAATGAGCGGCACCTATTTCATATACTTGCTATAAAAATTCTTCATGCTAGCCAATAAATTAGGCCATATTTTACCTTAGGGATCATATAACCAATAGAATCATTCTAACACATACCTTACTCCTGATGTCACTGAAGAGGAGAAACTGGACCAATGAAATGTTTGAAGGAATAACCTTAACAGATGACACACTTGATATTTGAAGTGTTCCTATTCTCTTCATCTTGAAGTCTGTGTCAAAATCCAATGCTGTTCATTCTTACTCCCGACCTGAATGATCATCTCTCAAAGCACTCAAAAGGGCAGTCCAAAAGTGTTGTGGGTGAAGACATTCAGTTCAGTGTCCAACTCAAGTATATATTTCTGAATTAATTTTCTGCAATTCTTTCTATGCACACATGATAAGCATGCCATCTTTTACTAAGCTTCTTAAACAACGTTTTGTCTTCTCTTTTTAATATAGTGCTCACCATACATGGGAATCATATTTTTACATTCAGCTCCTAGTTATCATTTAGGAAGAGCATCAGCATTTGGCACTACTAAATATAAGGGGTTAAGATTTGCTGAAATGTATCAGTACCAAAAAGTTTGAAGAATGCTGTACTACTATCAGAAATTATGTTAACATATTGCTAGAGACTTCCAGTGGGACTTCGAGACCCGTTCAATTATTTATAATGCAAATAGTCTTCAAATAAGGCTATGTGGTTTTTAAATCTCCGATCACATCAGGGTTAAATCTAGCATAAGGGGAAATCTGTGAGGCAGTTGCTAAGTCTCAATTAATTACACATATTAGGTCCTACTTTCTAAAAGGAGCAAGCATCAAGCAAATAAAGGGACAGATTTTTCCAAAATCCTTCCTGTGTAAAGTTTAAGCAGAAAGGTCAATTTTTTTTTTTTATTTCTTAAAAAAACAATGCAACACTGTAACTAGTTCTTAAATAAAGGAAGACTAAAGAGTCATCCATCTGAACTAAACAGCCCAAGCAAAATACCCTGCAATTCCTGTGTTCTCCTCAATGTCGAAATGGGTGGATAAATTTAAAGCCTGCTCTCTCAGGAGTTGCTTTATAGGCAATTTTCTCCCAGTGTCAAGGTCTGCAATTTCCATTTGGCTGCCAGTTTGCGATTAAATTCATCACCTTTATTATAAAAATGTGCTGCACTCCACGGCCTGCTGCACAAGAATCGTAAGGAAGACATTTTTCACTGCTAACAGCAGCATCATTCCAAGGCAGCCATCACATCCATTCAGACATTAGCGTCTCCAATGTAATGCAAGGACCTATCGCTCACCTGAAAAAGCCCTAACAGCAGGTATACCTCAGAGGAACTTCTTCACAGGTGGCACCTTTAGTTCAACTTTTTCAGTAAAAGCCACCATTGCACCTCCTGCGTTAAGTGCTTCTAAAAGTCAGCGGTTTAAAAACAAGTGTTGACGTTAAGCTTGCCTACTTGCATTAATCGAAACATTTCTAAGGAAAAAAATCTGTCCTCGTAATGACTACACCTTCACATGCACCTTGCACTCCTTACTGAAATACATTTTTGAGCATGCACCCTGTGTGAATTTTTGTTACCTACATTTTCTTGTCATAGTAAGTGTCCCTTTCTTTCCCATAAACTTTTTTCAGATATTTCTGCTGCTTTTTCTCACCTCTATATGATATGTTTTTTCTTAAAATATACTTTTTGTCTTTTGGACAAGCATGAAAAATACTCAGAAAAATATACTTAATACTTGCTATGTTACATGTTTTAAGGTCCTCCTCTGATAACGAAAAGGAAAGGCCCAATCTTCCCTCTGCTTCCTTTTTATAAATGCTGCCTGAACTAAGCAGGATGTAATACAAAATTTGTACATTAAAAAAAAAAATACTACCTGGAAGGACAGAGCAGCAAAGTGATAGCTAGGAGTAAGAGCTAAGTAAAAGCCACATGCCAAATGTTTACAAAGCATGGGAGTTATATTGGTTTGGATTTCATTGAATAAAAGACTTTAAATTCCAGTAAAACAATAAAAAATAGTATGTAATAAGCAATTAAAAATACTACCCTTTAGTATTCAACAAAAAACGAAGCACGAAAATGTCATTTTAGCACGTGAAACAGCTGTATTGGTCACACTGAAAGGTAATCAAATTGTATTACAGGTAACCAATATATATGCACAGCGTGACAATTTCACACGTTAGCTTATTTAAGTTTTACTCTGTTATCTTAACTAATGGTATACTTCAAAAGGTGCATTTTTCACCATGTGTACCAGTTTCCAAAATATTTTGTAATCAGATAAGCAAACAGTATCTCATACAAAGCTGATGGATCTCAATAGTCAATCTATCTTCTTAAGTCATTTCATTTTATGTGGCCACATTAAGTGAAGATAACATTCGAAAGAATGTTGTTCTGGTCAACTCTTACATGCCTTTGCAAAACGCAAGAAAATATGTTAAACCATAAATCTCTGATACCTAGCTGTCAGACGTTTAAAACTTAAGTAAATTATGGGCACATACAAAAATATTACTAAACCTGGCACAACTGAGATGTTTTGCACTGTACCAGATGGGTCCCATGAAATGAAATGAAATGAGTGTGCCATCTAGACTTCAGGGACTAATAAAAATTACATATTCCATGGCATTAGCATCACTGTAAATTAGACAAATCACCTGAGAACCCATTTGGTGAACATGAGCTCTAAAATTCAAAATTAAACAACCAAAGGCTCTTTAGTCCTATTTGACTAAAAAATTAACTTAAATTGCAACAAAAACTGGCAAACATTTGTTCACATTTCAGAATAATACCAGAAACTCTCTTCTGGCAATAAAAAATGGTATCTTGTCACACTGTAACTAATTGGTTTCCACTGCAATGCAGCATAGAAAGCAGATTCTGTCTCAACTTTACTGAAAACAATAGCTCGGTATTTGCAAGCTGAAGTTCCAATTATTTCACAGCCCAGTGCATTCAACAGTTGGCACAACAAGTTCCGGGACTATTAGATGAAATTATCAACTAGATAAGATAATGCAGCATCAGTGTTTACCTCTTGCCATTACAGCAAAAATTGAAATTGGAGCTTTCCTAACTGAAACTATGATGAAAGAAGGGTTACTGTTTTGTCATGTTCTGTAGAATTAACTAAAACATGTTTTATTATAAAGGAAGGTGACTTTGCAAGACGCCAATAGATATCAGACGATAGGCAAAAACCAGCACAAAAAAATCCACATGCAAGTTTGCATTATTACATGCACTATGTTCCATAAATAAATTTCAGTGTAAGAAATGCAAATATCAATTTTGCTTCCTATTGAAAATAAAAATCTATTTACATTACTTAATAAAACCAGATAGCTTTATTTTGAAAAAAAAGGAACCTAAAAGTGAAGATTTATAATGCTGGAGTTTCTAATGCATGTGTTCTTCATTCACAGAGAAAATTTTTGAAGTACAGCAGATTCTCAACTCCACCCCTCTGGCTTTACACTTCAGCAACCTGGTGTACAGCTTTTAATTCCATTAAAAAAACTAAGTCACTGTAATAATATCAAACCTTGCTCATAGAGACAACATTTGTAAGTTGCTAAGTGCTTCCTACTACTATAAGGGAGAGGTATTAACAAGTTCCACTGCCACAAAAGAGAGGGGGGTAGGGAGAGAGCACAGGAGATAGAGTGTACTCATGTCTATATACACACATGGTAGAAATAGACAGAGAATATTAAAACAAAACTAATATTTATTTTAACAGTCTGGTAGCCAAGATCTCTGCTACTTGCATAATTAGAATGTTGAAGATAATGTAAGTTTTTTATGGAGTAGCTACAGAATCATCAATTTTCTCCTCAGCTGACAAACAAACTCACTGAAGAACAGCTTCTTTTAGGAACAAAGTCAAAAAAAGTCAAAAAAGTGCAATCCACCGAAGAAACCAAACATCCAATATTTCAACTGAATGCTAAGTTTAGTTAATGGAATTTTTAGCAGAATTTTACAGGCTTCTAACACAGCATAGATTTCATTTACACTATTTCCATCTATCTCTTAAATCTACCAGAAAAGATCTTACAAATTAGGATTTTATATTCATGATTGATTTAAAGAACAGACTTACTACATTAGCAGGACCTGTACCTTGACTACTATGTATTAAACATGTTATAAGTTCTTTTTTTCCAAGCCCATTTATCATTAACACTGTTAACAGGTTCTATCACCTCATAAAGCTGTCCATTGTGGGGAAAAAGTTGAGGGGGGTGAGGGGGTGGGGACGACAACCTGAAACATTTCATGAAATATTTACAGCTAAAGGTACTTGAGCATCTGGAACTGGCTTTAATATCCTTGTTCACGAATGACAACAGCGTGGCTATTTTAATGGAATTTAAATTGAAAGGTTCAGATGCCCTAAAGACAGTTTACCACAGAAATCATCCTATAATAACAGCATACCAATTTGAATTTAGTAGGTTACATCTCTTATATGTACTTTTGGTAATTAACATTTTAACATTTTGGAGCTCCAGTGTTGCAAACTGGACTCCATAGATTAATATAATTAGATTCTCTACATCTCAACTGGGGAAAACACCATCATACTCACTAGCTCAGTAAATACATAACTTAAGTAAGTCCTAAAAAAAGAATAAATGCAGATAGGTGAAACAAGTTTCCATTCACATAATGGTGAACACAATTTTATTTTGTGATCTCATTGAAGTTTCTTGTTTCAAGTTTTTACTTCAGCCCACGGCCAAGGACAAATTACTACATTGCAAATGCCCTTAAATCAGTGGTCTTCAACCTTTTTCACTCACGTAACAACAAAAAGGTGTCCAAAAAAAGTGAAGGCTCAGTGTAGCCTATTTAAAATCTCCCAGTAACAGATTTCCTTTTTCTTTGTTATCTGCAGCAACTCTTCATATGCAGTGAGTCTGCAAACAGTAGATTGAAAAACATCATTCTGGTAACCCATATTGCTTTTCACTTAGCTCCATTAACTTTGCTAACAAAAAAGATGCTGTCTACTTCAGAGAGAAAGTGGTCTCAAAGGTCTCATGTCAAAGACTATTTTGTTTTCATGCAATTTCCAAATACAACCCCTTTAGTTTAGGAAAAAAAATCTCTTTGATGTTACCCTTTGTGCCAGTGACTGCAGTGTTTCACTGATGGTGCTGCAAAATGAAATATGCCTGCTCTGTAATTCTTTGCTATGTCAGAAAAGGTATGGCAAGGAATGGCTAGAGTGACTCAGTGTGACAAGGATGAGAAAAAATAGCACAGATTGCATTGGAAAAAGACACTACATGCAGAGGAAATCTTGATTAGGTTGTGCAAAAATTAACATCAATGTAAGGATTTCCATCTCTCTTAGGTAACATCTCTCTTGAAGGCTTAGTAAATTGTTGTGTTATTTTTTAAATTAGCAACATTTTCTGAGCAAAAAGACACCCCAGAGCTCAAGGAAATATATTATGATTTTTCTCTTCCTTTCATATAATGATCTGTTTAATTTAGCAGTTTCAAAATCAACATATAATAAAATTTTTGCAGTTACTTATACCATAATGTGTTTTTAAAATGTACTCTGTCCTTTCTATTAATTTTTTCATTATACCAATATTGATAGGTGCAAACTATTGCACCCATATTTGGCATTAAGTTTCATTAATTAGCTCAACAGCTTGGAAATCATTCAGATTTCATTCTTAACAATATTTATTCCTTCACTTTCCATGGAGGGAATAAAAAGCCCCAACTTTCCATGGCAGGGGAAGGTGTGGGAAAAGATAAAAGTTTATAGCAGCGTAAGTTGTGTTTCAACTATATTACATCCTATGAGAAACTACTCACCCATGACTAGACTAAGAAAAAAGCTCCTTAGGGCTTTATTAGTATCCCATGTTTTATCTGAAATTTAAGACTAAGAGCATACAATAAAAGTTTGAAGGAGACACTGCAATATACTTCTGATTATTTACGAACATGTTTTAGTTATTAACGGCTGCTGAAAACTTTCAGCAGCCCAGATGCTTAATCCAGAAAAACATACAAGAAATGTAGTTTAATCTGTGCAGCAATTTATGCTATAACATACCACTATACTAGTTATGACTGCTATATAACATACTGAAATATTTGATACAGATTTCAGTACTGAACTGTGCTCAGGGCTCAGAAAGCCTGTACATACAGGTTTACTAACCTAAAGTCAGTCAGCAGGCAGAAAAAAATCCATATGATGAGCCCCAAAGTAAAAAACTTGACTATTATTACTTTAAACTGTTCTCCATGTATCAAGTGTTCAATAATTTGATGTAACAGAAAACAGTCAAAAACAATTCTACTACCAGCCATACTAAATGGGATTAGAAAGACCTATGCACATGACAACAACCACTTAGTTATGCTATTAGGCTGAGAGAAGAAAATCCCCCCTCAAATTCCCAACTATTTTCTTTATCCTGGAGGGGGAAAAAAAAATTAAAAATTAAAATTTAAAGTAATTGCTAACTGAAGTGACAAAGTAACTGAAAGCTGTGAGATCTAAAAGACTAACACAGAACTTGAAGGAAAATTAAGTTCAGAATAAAATAAATCTGCCTTAAAGGTAATTTTTCCGAATTTTTGAAGCCAAATTAGGTTGTTGAAATTGCAAGGATCAAGAGAAGCCCACAAGTCTGTCTCCAAAATGTAACTCACATTTATCAATACTAAAGACTGATGTAAATCTTTTTCAATGAATGAAAAACCAGTTGTCCATCTGTCATTTTAAGATGCTGAATTTAGTAACCTTTTTGGACTGTAGAAGGGACGCATTTCTTCTCTATTCAGCCCCTCCTCACTTAATTACTCAGCGTACACCTAAATACCAACTGCCTTCCCTCAGCACCCCAGCGCTGGCTGGAGCAGCCATCTACTGCAGCATCCATCTCTCTCCAATTCATCACCGTCAGCTTTCTTGCTGACACTCTTCAGAGCTGCCTCGCTGATGAATGGCTCTGTTATTCATCCTATGTTAATCCCAGGCTGACGCAAGAATACCTTGCTGAAGACACTTAAAAGTATTAAAACTCAGCACTACCAAGTGCCCCCAGTGTGCATTAAACCTCCCATTTGGAACCAACATGATTCCTCATGAATAGTTATGAATAACATACAGTTACTAAATCAAGAGGCACTACGTTTATGTACCCCATCAGCTATAGACAAAGCTTCCACACAGTCCCATGCTTCTCTGGAAGGTACCCCCCAATTATTAGAAGTTGGAAATACTTTGATCCATATAGAATTTAGCCTCGATTTACCCTATAATTAAGATGATATAGAGCAGTTTTCCCATTCTTCCACCCCTCAAAATGTCAGTATGTATCTTATGTGCCACAGGTCTCTAAAAAAATTTTTTGAAGTTCATAATTTTAATAAGCTTTTCTCAAGAAAGCAAGTTATACTTTTTCTCCTTTCCAAGATGTATTTGATCTTTAGGTAATGTTTTTTTCGGGTGGTTTGTTTTGTTTTTTTTTCATAAAGGATTATGCTAAACTTGTCAGAAAAGTAAAATTTATCCACAGAATGAACACAAAACCACTGCAAGAAATTTCAAAATCTGACTCAAATCCCCATAAACGTATTAGAACAGCCAAATATAATTCCCTTCCAAACACAATTACAGTCACTGATTTTACACCTGAGATACTAAAGTATTGTTCTTCCTCTGAAGATGTTTTAATACACATATAATCCATCTTCCTGATAGAATCTTAATCAGAATTCATTTCTGATTCCCACCACATCATCTGTGCTCAGATTTTGCTCAAGTCTATTTGAGCACAAAGTTGACAAAAGTACATGAAAAGTGGGAACAAAAGAACGTGCATAACAAGTCTTGCTTCAGGTTGATTCAGAGGCAGTATCAGATTTCCATAAAAGCCTGAAGTGATTTAAAGCAGCAGTAATTCCCTCGTAAACTGACTGTATATGAGCCTCTCTGACTATACTTATCTTTATAGATGATAAGATACTTAAGCAATTAAAGAACTATCAACAACTTGTCTCTACCAATGTCTAACACACACCACGTTCTCTCTGCACAGCCAATCTTCACAGCAAAAACATCACACTTTAAACAAGACAGCTGGGCCTATTACAGCATTTTAACCTTCAACTTTAACACACAAACCAACTGTTACGGGAACACGCCTGACAACAGATTGCACATGTAGTATTTAGGCAAAGTGATTTTGTAAGTTTGGGTGGGGGCTGATGACTGCGACAACTTTCTGAGAAATTGTCCATGTTGCTTTATGCTGGAGGGGTGCAGCTCATGCTCCTTCAAATGGAGACAAACTGAAAATAACTATAAGCAATATGATCAGCAACACTGTTCAAAAGCAAACAGCATCGGGTCAGAGAATTATTTTCTTAGGTTTCTCTGCTGGAACAGGAACACAAGACATTCACAGCAAAGTGAAGTGGATTTGGCCTGCTCTGCATCTAAAAATTGAAAACTGCACATCTACTTTTAATATAATTGTTTGCAGGTTATTAGATTAAGCTGCATTGAGAAGAGTATTAACTGATTTGTTACTGCTTCGAAGTCTGATAAATAAATGGAAGCATTATGCAACATGAGCTCAATGTTTTAGTTTAGCTGCCATTTAAACTTACGAACCAGAACATTAGGGTTGTATTAATACTTGTCTAGCAGATCTGTTGTTTATTTTTTAAAATTTCAGGCACCTGCCATCTCCTACACATTAATGAAAAAAATATACTGTAGCTAGGAAAGGACATTCTGACCAACTAAGGGCTATAGTGATTTCTAAATCAGTTCTTTAATCGGAATTTGAAAAAGAACCACAAAGGTTCATTATTTCAACAGCTAAAGGGTTTAAAGAATTCAGCAAAGTCTGACTTCCATCTAGTGTCAGCTAGTCTGCAAATAAGCACATCCTTAAAATTCTGAATGGACTAGATGCACAATCAGTTGACATCAATTAGGAGCTCCAGACTTTTAAGTAAATGTTTAAGCAAATGCACTTCCCTCCCCAAGGCACTGCTCTACATCCTCAGTATCGAGCCACCTCAGCCACCGCGCCAACACCGCCGCTCTGAGATCACACAGGGGGACTGAGACCACAGCTCTGATCCAGTTGAAAAGAAAGCCAGCACCACACAAAAACAAACTCAAAAAAACCCTGACCGGTACAGAATATCAGCTGACCTTTTAAGCCAGAAACTGATCTACCAGATAAGAGTATAAAATACTGTATTATCTTCCCCTGCCCCTGCTCTGACATCAGCAGCCACTCTGATGCATTACTCTCTAGATTACCTAGAAGTAACTTCCCAGCAAAGTACCAAGATTTTAATTGTTTGTCATGCCAGCATGTTTTTACTTTTGAAATCAAGTCTTAAAGAAACATCAACATTTGTAAGGTTATACATCACTGAAGTGTTAACTGTTCCAACTAGGAATACCCTCAGATTCCAGTGAGTTATCACGCAAATTGCTCCATGGTTTATCCCTTCTAACAAAGGGTATCCTGAGGACCTTCGCATGGGCACTTCCTGGAGCACTGAAATTATAGTACAAAGTATCAAAACCCTGCTGTGGGGTACAGCCTGTGCTGGAAACCCAGAAAATCCCTCCAACTACAGAATGGAGTAAAGTAAAAAGTACTCAAGTGCAGCTGCAAAACAGTTAAAAATATTTTTAAAAGCGATTTAAAAAAAATTGACTTCCATGGTGCTAACTCAACTATGCACCACCAAAAACATTAAAACATCAATAACTACCTACTGCCATTTCCCTTCAAGAGAACACTTTTTTGCACTGAATTGAAAAGCAAAATTTACTATTTGACACCAAGTATAAAAGAAAACCAATTCTAAAATGAAAAGTAACTGAAAATGTATTTTCAATTTCTACTCACTATTTCAAACCACGGGAATAAAATAAATAAAAAAACCTTTCAGCATTACCACACTCATTCCAACCACTAACACTGCTAAAACAACTGCAGAGATCAAAAAAGCTGCAACTTCTAGTGCCGAACTCAGGCAACAGAGGCTTAAGTAACACAATTCCACTCCAACTTGCAGTGTCTTCTTGTTCTCAGACATGCAGCTAGTCCGCAAAAGACACTTTCTAATGGAAGCCAGAATAACACAGTGCAGGGGCAGTTCTGCTAATGAAGCCAGATTTTATTTCTCTTTAGTGTTGCCACAGCTGTTTTGTTCATTCATGCATAAATTGTGTCAAAAAATTTAAGCTCTGCTATTAAAAAGTAACTCTGCTTCTACTAGAAGCTTCCAAGAAAAACAACCAAAAGAAACACAAACCTGGACATTATTTTAACTGCATTGTACAGGGTTATACAGGATATTTTCTGAAGTCAAAAGTAAAAATGTAATGTTGCCTAACTTTCAGCAACCCCACTCTTTTTCTTAGCAAAGCAAAGGTATATAATTCAGACTCTAAACATTACACTTACTATCTATTTCAGGATTCAAGCAGTAATTTCAATGTCCCTCGCAGACACACATCCTCTTGCTAGCAAGACACAGATGTAGCTTGTGTGGTACTTCTATTGACCTAACCAACTGCATAGTGAGATTAAAAACACCAGCAGTTTTACTGTTCCTACTAGTTTTCTTAGCACTGGGTTACTAAATTTCAATGAAATGTTAAAATCAACAGAAGATTTTCATAGACTTCATTCTGACTAAAATCAATTCAGAAAAATTCACACGGCCGGAATGAGAAGTTGTGAGCTATGTTTCAATAAAGACAAGGGTCAGTGAATGAGGGCATTTCATTAGTTAACAGCTGTCCTGGCAAAGAATTTCCCCCACCTCCCCCCTCTCCCGCCCCCCAACATTCCATACAAGCAGTCAAATATAAACCATCAGTCTCCATGGCAGATTCCTGCTGCACTTCAATCAGCCTGAGCTGTCAGGACGGTCTGGTCATTAACCTTAACACAGGTCTATCCTGTCAGCCACAGAAATATACAGAAATATACCAGCATGTAATAATACATCTAATTAATAGGATACCTGCATCAGTGTGCATTCTCAAAAATGGAGAACACTTTATGGTTACAGACAGTAACTAAAGACAATTCAAACATACTCGCTCTTCTAACAAAGTCTACACAATTCAAATCATTGTAAGCGTCCCATTCCTGACCTGGCATTGTATACTCAGAGGAAAAAGTTTTAATCTAAGAATGACTGAAACAGATAACCTGGTCAAAAACATGACTAACTCACAAAAGTGACCAGTCATTTCATGTCTAGCCTTCTCTTCACACTCAAAGCACTCATCGAACATCAGCAGCTTCTATCTGTTGATGCATGTAAACTTCATTTTCATAATCAGGATATTCTAAGTGCTCTCTTAAAATCCGTGGAGTTTTTCTCAGTTGGTGGTGGTTGGTTTAGGGTTTTTTTTACCAGTTTACTATAATATTGACCAATACACATCCAGTTCTTCCCCTAGCACATCACAAAAGCACCGCATGCCACTCCCTAATCTAATCCATACTTGGTCAGTTGTTTCTAACCATAGCAAGGGATCTTTATACAACACCAGTTATTTTAGAAATGACTGCATTCAGTTTCAGAGGAGGAAAATGCAACCCAATTCCAACCTTAATGAACAAGCTGCATTAAACAAAAACGATCAATTCAAACAGGCCTCTCCCAGTTTAACAGGTCAGCTACTCCTGCATAGAACTAAGTCTACTGCAGTTACTCGTATTTAAAAAAAAAATAAGAATCAGATATTTTAACAATTCATTACTGGGAAGCAAAAGAGAACAAACCACTTTCAAAGCACGAGCTTAAAATAACTGTTTTACTAACTTGAAATTTGTATCAGTTAAAAAATACCTTTTTTTTAGTTACATGCCAGGTGACTGCAATCCTATAAATGCTGCAGATACAGCTCCAAAAGTAACGTATTTTACAACAGAACTGAACTACTGCCGTTTTAAATATTTTTCCCCAAGCCAAAAAAATGGCCACAGTTTAAGTGCAATGGAGCTTTTGGTTTGGTGTTAGAAGAGACTGGGCCAAGGTATTAAAGCTGCTCTCTCCCCCCTGCCAAAAAATAACCAAACACCCACACCTCAAAATAGCTCTTACAAGGTTTCTGAATACAAGTTCTAGAAGCGTTACAACCTTGTTATTACAACACACTCATAAATCAGAAAAACACCTCAGACCATTAAGTTTTAAGAGATAATTAAAGGAACAAATTCAAAAGAGTACTAATAATAAACAGCATACAAACAATACTCAATGCTCTTGTGACATGCTGCTTTGACAATTTCAACATTAATACACCAAGTTTAAAAATTAGTCTGAGACTCTCTGGGCAGACATCTTTTGTAAGGCCTTTATCCCAAAGAATATTCATCCCTGAATATTACATTAAGAAACACATTTTTAATGAATTAATGGGGGTCTATTGCAAGATCTGATACAATTCAAAAAACTGACATGCTAATGTGGCCAGTGCCCCTCCATCAAATCTGACAAGTCAGCAAAACCCTAGCTAAGCACAGGCTAGCTAGCTAGGCATTTACATAACCACAAACAATAAGGTCATGTACAAAAGTAACTAGATAACTTCCCAGGGAGAACTCATTTACAACACCAGAACACAGTTCTTCAGCCCTACTTCATGCAGACGTTTTGCTTAATGCAGCCAGACTGACGCAAAAACTGCACTCTTGGGCACTAAGCTCTCCAAGTTCACATGCACTTTTCTTAGTGAGAAAACTAAACAGAGCAACATTCACCAAAAATTTATCCCCATATTGCCTACTTGGATGTTTTTACACTAGCTTTGCTATACTGGTAGACAGAAAGAGACAGCCTATTTGACACAAAATTAGATTTATCTCCAATGGCTAGATGCATGGTTTAATTTACATTTAAAGGTAGACACGCTTTTAAGTCACCCTTAACACAGTTTTGAAGGAAAGACGTAAGTTTTCGAGGTACAGGTTACCGAGGAAAAATGAATTCTTGATAAAGTCTGCTTCAATCTCTTTTTGAAAACAGTTCAGACCTCAGGTCTGATCTGTATACATTCCGATCAGTTTCAAGAGTCTGTACACTTACAGGTTCAAGAAAACAAAACGTAAATTTATAAATTAGACTACTCAGATCTCAGTTAATAGTGCAGGCACATTTGTTCATAGTCTGATGAAAGAATACAACCGAAGTACCTCATTAATTTCAACCTGTCAACATGCTACTGAGGAGTTTGATATGTCCAATTCAGTTTTTAAAAATAGTGGAAGAAAACAGGTACAACTCTATTCACTGTCCACAAAGGGGAGCATTAAGCTATACAAGTTGTAAGAAAAAAAAATACAGGTTAATATCATAAAAATTAGTATCTCAAAAGCTTAAGCAAAAAAAAAAAAAAAAAAAAAAAAAAACAAAAAAAAAAAACCCAAAAAAAAAAAAAAGGGGCAAATTTTATGGGGAAAAAAAATAAAGANGCCCAAAAAAAAAAATCAGGTCACATTTGATGGTGCAAACAATTACAGGAAATACGGCCTATTCCACATTCAGGAAAAGCCCTCTCTTCCCACAGGTTTGCACCAGTCTGATAAAAACAATTCAGCTTCCTAGTTATTATGATGTGCTCTTTAAACATCCTTGTTAATCCACAGAAGCCTTATTTACACATAACAAGTTAAAAGCACACATATGGAAAAATAACTGTAACCTAAACAAAACTGTAACTTTTTTTTAAGAACTGCTTTCATAAAATATTAAAGTTTCCTCTATACACTTAGTACATTTAAGCTAATCTTCAAAAATAAAATGCTGCAAGACAGAGACATCTATTAAGTTAAGCACTAAAATTTTCCAAGATCAAAAAGTAGGATAGAGTTCAGAAAGGAAAACATGCTTTGGATAATACACACAGCACAGAAATGGCCCCCAAAAAAGCAGATGTACATTCTGTAACCTAACCAGATTAGATGTACTGTTCACTTAAACCCACAGGTCTCTTGCTATCTCTTGCTGCATACAATTACAAGAAGTAACAACAGCAGAAGCTCATTTGAGTTATGTTTTTAAATACTGGCATATAACAATAAATAAATAATAATAAAAAAACTACCCTAGCATTCCAGTAGGGAAAGCAATCCCCCCTTTTATTTGTTTGAATTCTTAGGGTTGTGGCTTTATTTCTTCATTTTGATCAGCACACAAAATAAAAGACAATGGCTGATCATAATATTATTCTTCTCAAGCATAAACAAAACCTTCAGGAAAATGGTTGTATTATAACTATGAAAAAAACCCCCACCTACCTAAAGCACACAACAAGAAACTAGAAGAAGCAAATGAAATTACAGGGTGGAGGGGGCAAAGAGGGAATGTGAACACTGTAACTGTATTTTCAGGTTATATATACCTATATATACATGCACTTGTCCCAAATACTTGGTATTCTCAAGGGTGCCAGGAAACAACTGATGAAACCATGAAATAATACACTTTTCAGTAAGCACATTAAAACATGCAGACTTTTCCAACAAACCTGTAGTTCACTATTACTGAACCCTTTTGCTGGAGGATGTCAGTGGAGCATACAAGTTCAAGATCTTTAACAGAGCCCCCACTAGTAACCAGGATAGGTGTTTTTCAGGGAAACAATTCTTCCAGCTTCTCAACTGCTCCTGCCTATTCCACCTATGGAATACTGCCTGTAAGCATACAATACGGGGAGGTCCATGCAAATACAGATACCTGCACAAATCCACAAGTATTTTGTCATTCTTTGGTGTCTTCTACCAGATTTGATAATTTTACTGCCCGAGTCAATAGTGGTGCTCACGGACTCACGCCTCAGAAAAAAAAATAACTGGCGCCCCTTAGTGTTCAAATTCTGAAGTCTTGAAGCAATTTACTAGATTTGCATGAAACTTTTTTTTCAACATTCCAAAAAGTTTTCTGCCTCCACAATACTTCCACCCAACTGCCAACGTAAACAGGAAAAGCAGAAAAGCTTAAAGGGATAGCAGGCTTCTTCCAGAGACCATTTAGGAACACAGACTGTATTTTATTTGCTTTTCTTTTGAAGAAGAGAGTGAAGAATAGTTCCAACACAGTCCTCAAACTTTGTCAGCAAGAGTTGCGAGAGCCCTCGTTTTGGAACTCCAATACTTTGCAAACAGACTTCCAGAGTTTTCAGGATTTCAAAATATATGACAAGATATAAGTATTTTGGGAATTCCTTTTTCAGTGTCCTTGTCGCATGAGGACATGTTTTGCTTCCTTTTGTTCTCTGAAAATAAAAAACCAGCTTCAGGCCTCCTCTGGCCGAATACATAAAGTTGAAGAGATTTAGGAATTTAAAAATCCGTTATCAAACCTCTGGAAGGCTCATTTGTGCTATAAAGCAGTCTTCTCAGTCAAGTTTCTTTTTGATGTTTATTGTAAACCTAACTATCCTGAAGAGGCTATTCACTGTGGTGACCAAGAACGTAAGTTCTAAAATAGTTTTGCTTTTCACGTCCACATTTGCTCCAATATTAATTCAAACTCCTCCAAGTGTCTTGAAAATAAAAATAGACTCCCATTATAATGCTTCCCACAATCCACATTTCAGTATTCTTCACCGTTTGTTCGAGTTTCTTTAAATTCCTCTATCATTTATTTCACAAGGTAGCATTTTCTCGACACGCTATTTTTGTGTCGTACTACAGTCGCTATCTCATTTTTACAGTCTTGGCAGAGGGCGGGGAGTTGTTCTACCAAATATAACCAGTTCTTTCATCTTCCGAGGTCAACAACTTCCCAAACTTCTTTTAGCGAAGAGGAATACATCCGCAAACAAGAACCCTAACTCAAAATCTCGAAAATCAGTACTTCATACTAAGAATCCCGACAAGTTGAAACTGTATAAATAATTTGTGGTCATATCATATTCTCCAAAGCTATCAAATACGATTAAACAAACAGGTCTAACCCCCCAGAAAGCCTAGGTTTAAAGTCATAGGAAAGGAAATGCCTTCGACAGGAAAAACAAACCTGTGAACCCGAGTACAAGGCGAATTTAAAATACTAAGAACTAGTGTTTCACCTAATTTCTGATACACAGGGAGTCTGTTAATGTAGTGGGAAAACGTATGGAACACAGGAAGTTCCCAGCTCGTACTTTTCTTTTTAATTACTAAAGCGTGATTATTTATTTTGAAATCTTAACCTTAAACAAAGTTATTNAGGAGCGGGTGCGAGGCTGGGGTGGACGTTTGGCAGGAGCAGACCAGGCAATTTCGTAATCCTTTTTGTTTCTCCCCCTTCACTAAAGTCACACGTAGGAGTCTTTCAAGTTCAGTTTCTTTAAAAGGTAAGGATAGCTGAGAGAAGAATTTGCTCGCAGCCCTTGCGATATAGGAAAATCGTAATTAGTTTGCGGCCAGTTCGGGGTGGGGTAGATCTGGAGCTGAAGAAAGAGCTCAGCCCCCCTCCGCCTTAGTCATTCAAGTCCAAGCGGCTTCCAGAACAGCCAAATCTCGAAACCAAACACCCCGCGCCCCCCCGGCGGGGGCCCCGGGGCCGGGCGGCGGAGCGCTCCGAGGGCGCCGGCAGGACCCCTGTGTCCCCCGCCGCCGCGGGAGGGAGGGATGGAGGGAGGGGAGCGCCAGCCGCCAGCCAGCCTTTCCC